>WBNO01013078.1:0-121521 GCA_013400575.1 Peucedramus taeniatus | reverse complement strand
AGGGCTTTGTGTCAAACAACAAGATGTGATGAGATCCTCAGGATAAAGTCCCTGCAGCACTTTCTTTTAATTAAAAAATTCAAATTTGCATCAGGTGTTGGTTTAAATAAACACTGTAATTGCCTTCTTTACCTCCCCCCCTCCCCCCCAACCCAGTTATTTCTACATAGCCCAAATAATTTCTGTGAATTTGCTTTGGATTTGCAAGAGATTAGTGATCATCCAAGACTGAAAAAGCTGAATACTGCATAATTCTCTCTTTTGTGTGGACTCATGAGTAACCACCTTGCTTGTCCTGAAGTGCAGAACATGCACTGAAAGTTCTGTCATTTTAAAGCATCTGTCATGAAGTTTGGTCAAAATAACCTTTGGCCTTTCCTGAAAATCTTGGCCTGTATTAGAAACATCCCACCTCCAAACTGCTCTGAGACTCAAATGTTCAAAACAAAAAAAAATTGTAGTCTTGCAAGAGAAAAGTCATAGGATGGCTTGCTTGTACGAAATGCCTCTAAGCAACAAATCATAGGCTTGAACTCTTTTGTGTATGTTTCTGAAACTGTATTAAATGAAAAAAAAAGCCTTGAAGCCAAGGAGTCCTTAATCAACAGGAGATACGTATGATTAGCCATGGCTGAAAGTGTTCTGAGAATGCTATTTTACTGTGAATGCTATTGAAGCATCACTTAGCTAGATGTTCCACAAGAATGTGTGATTACTCAGAGTCTCAGGGGACTACAGACATGCTTTGGTTTGAGGAAGGCAGAAAATTGTATGCCATTGCCAATATAACAGCTTCCATTTTTCCACAATACATTGTGTAATAGATGCAAATAGGAAAGTCAAAGGTAGCCATTTCAATACCTTTTCAATTACTTTTACAAATAAATATTTTCTTTCATGAGCAGAGAACCAGAGATTTTTTGTTCCAGTTTGGGGACATAACAAAGCATCTGAACTTCAGCACCTCTCACATCTTGACACCTTTTTGCCCACCAGACACCATGCTGGAGCTACTCTTAATTGCAACTAAGCCAAAGTTTACACTGCATATACTACAGATTAAGTGCCAGAAGCAATCAAAGAGAGAGACTATCTGTGGCTGACATACAGCAACAGGGCTAGGGTAGATGCTGCACTTTTATGTTTCAAAGTGTGCTCAAAGTGGGATGCTGCTGCTGGCTGGGAGTCCCAGAGCAGACCCAGGCATGTCTGTGTGGATCCCAGTGCAGATCCTCTGCACGTGTCTCGTGTGCTGCAGAGAAGTCCTGAAGGGCAGGGAGAGCACTGGGCCACTGTTGAGTCCTGAGCTGAGGAGGATGACCACACTCCTTCAGAACTAGTCTGGGCATCTCTGCAGAAGCAGATGTTAGTCACAGCAAAATTAATTTATCCACTTGCAGGTTCTTTGCTATTAGTAATAACCTACCTGGGCATCTTCATTAATACATATTGCCTAGGGTGCCTAGGGTGGGAAACAAACAAAGAAGTATGTATTTGACATGCAGGCTTACACGTGCTAAAGACTAAGCTTCTTTGGCCTTTTGTGAAGACTAAGCACCCTCCAGTTTTCCCCCCAGGCCCCTTCAAACTGGCAGCTTCTGGCCACATATTTTTTATGAGGTTTTAGCACAGTAACATACATACACTAAAAAGGCAACTAGAATCATTACCCGTGAAGACAACATTTCTTCTTTGCTTCCTGTTAAAAAGCCCTAGACAGAGGGGAAAGCTGATTTCTTACACAAATCCAGCTGATAAATCATCCTCATGTTTATTGAAAGTAAGGGCAATTTTTCCCCTAAGGAAACTGTATCTTAACACAACCCCTCATGGATATTTTGCCATAGTTTCTGCAACCTGAAATTGGATAATCTCACTTGTTATGTAACTACAAGATACTATCTTTAAATATACTATCTTCAGCCAAACCAATAAACAGAAATTCCTGTTTCTGACCCTCTAGAAGTTTTCTTGTGGTCTGTCTTTATTTGATTAGTGAGGTTCTGCTCCGGACTGCTTGCTTGTGTAGTAGTATCAGATAGGGACTCTCTTACATTGAAGCACTCATAAGAATATGAAAGAGGAGCTTCACTTACAGCATTGCTGTAGTGCTTAGTGCCATGCTTATTTTCTCCTACAGGTCATGTCCAGATGGAATATCTTTTGCTTTTTCCCTGGATAAACTTCACATACTGAGTAGTGGCAGCTGCTGTCACAACCAAACCTCTTAGCTACAGTGAAAAATCATGTCTGACAAAAACTAAGGTTTTGATGAAATAAATTGCTTACACTGAATCAGAGTTGTTATGCATGACTAGAGTGCTTCTCTTCCATGATTAAAATTATTCAATTTGCAAGCACCCTTCTTCCAAACACTATTGTGATGAAACAAGGACATTCACCCTGCATCAGAAGAAAGTGAAAATGTCAGCAGAATAACAAATATACAAGAAATTTCCTGCAAGGGAATGGGAATGGCAAAAAGGACAGAGCTTATTATTTTAAAATATGTAGTGCTAGTTCATTTGCAGTTATGTTTAGATTGATTTTTGCCTGGATAGTTGTGGGTTCCTGTAAAATTGCTGACAGACTAAAACACTATTCAGTGTCAAGACTGTGAATATTTAATTTTCTTGTATTTTTGCTTTTGTTGTTGTTATTGTTGTTCATTTTACCAAACATTGAATACAAGCATTCCCAAGTCTGTCTCTTTTCTTTCCTTCACCTTTTTTGTTTCTCAATTTCCTGTAGTAATTGAAGATGGCATTTAACTGCACTGTTACAGGAAATAAGTATCTACCTTCTTCCAGAAGATCTTGTATTCCTTCATATTTGCCAAACAGCACTGTGAACTATTTGAGCAGAGCAGTTAACACCCAACACATTAGTATGAACCTAAGCAATCACCAGTAAAATTCCTCTTGAGGCAAAGGAACGTGGTATTTTTTTATTGTAACTCCACCAGAAACCTAGTAATATGATTGAGAAATCAAAATAGAACTGAAATTTTATATCTTTGGGAAAACATTTATCTCTTACAGTTGCATCACTTGTAGCCTGGAAGAATGGCAATAAAGTAAAATGAACATTTGAGAAATATCTTAGTGGAAGTTTTCTCAGGTGAGACCATACATGTCTTTACCTTTTTAAAGACATCACTTTGAGTGAGAGTCAGTTCACTACTGAAAATCAAATTACAAGTTCAATAGCTAGATAACTTAAGCCACAGGAAAGAAAATAAAACTGTAATATGGGAATAAAATTCCTTTGGGACAAAAATAGATGAATAGTTCAATAAATCCTTCATATTTAAGCCAATTAAAGGTACAATAAGTATTTATCTTTTTTAGGAGAAAATTATATATTTTCAAGGTTTAGACAGTTGAAATTCCCTCCTTGCCTGTTGCCACAAAAAGTGTTACAGTGTTTGTCCCTTTACATATTATACAAATCTCTTTCATCCAGGCACTTATTCAGACTTATCCAAAATTGCTTTTCATACAGTCAGTATTTGTAAGTTACTTTTGAAGTTCTTTTTGGGATGAAGCCATATGGAGCAGTATTAATTGTCACCTCTCCAAATTACCAGGGACATTTGGGACTTTCTGTCAAAACAGTGGAAAATGAAGCCATTGCAAATGTCTGTGCAAACATCCCTGACACCTTGTTCCACTGCACACACCCAGGGAAGATAAGCACACATCTGGGCACACTTGCTGATGCCAGAGCTCACACAGATCACACTTGAATATTCATGTTTCTGAAAACATGTAAAAAAATTCTATATTGTTGCCAGTTTTGCTATTCTCTCATAAATAAAGCTTTCAGAAAAGAAGATAGCTGTAAATGGGCCAACTACGATTGCAGAGTTAAACATGTATTAGCATAAATCTCTTACTAACTGTTCAAAGGCATATGGAAGCATGTATTTATATCAGCCTAAATACGATCAGTGTTATAACAGTTTTAGTACAAACAATCTGAAACATATTTTTCTGAATTTATAAATATGTGTCCCTCAAATCTGTCTTGACTCACTGTTGCTTGGATGTTCTCCCACAAAATTAAGCGTCATGTCCTGGGCACAGCAGCTGCTTTAAAAGTGATAGTGGGGATACCATATCTAATGGTGAATCTCAAAAATTGTTTTGGTCTCCACAGTTGTTTGAAAAACAAAATTGCAATTTGGAAACCAGTTTGAGTCTCTGAAATATAAATAACTGAGGTCTGTGGGGAAGGCAGCAAATAGTCTACACATTGAGATTAGTCTGGCTTCAGTGCTGTAAATGATGCTACAGTGACATCAGAAATACACATGCTTGGCTTATGATGCTCAATGCCATATATCTAAAATGAGCTGGGAAAAATAAGAATGTAAATTCATTCTCTCTGTAGATATACGCATTTTTTTCTTAGTCATGCAAATAGTCAAGACCACCCAGGCATTTAGGAAGTCAGATTAAAAGTCAATTTGTGACTGAACAATGAAACCTCTGCAGCTTCCTTCATCTCAGCATTTCTTCATAATGAACCCATTTTAACATTCATCCAGGAGACAGAATGAATGAGTTCTGCAGAACGTGAGGTACAGCAACACATTGTAAAAGGGATGGTGCCCTACAGTGGAATAATTACAGCACATCTTCAAAGTAGCAATTTCATCACTTCTGGATCAAATCTCTTCAGTCTTGATAGCTCTGAAAATTCTCAGCATGTATTTCCAGTCAAGAGTGTAATATATGTTAAGGAATAATTCATGCTTATGTGAAATATATGTGAAATAAGTTGTGCCTGTATAAAAAATCCTTAAAAGTCTTAACTCACAAGTAGCAGCTGGGGGAAAAAAAATGCTTCACAAAATTATGAAACTACAGATGGCAGCGGAGAGAAAAACCTAATTAGCAAACTAAAAGACATAGCTCCAGCGGAGATGGGCCCTTTCCTGGGCAGTTCAGAAACAGCTTTGCCCAGCCCAGCACAGAGAAAAGGAGACTACATGAATATGTGAAGTGAAGAAATAGGAGAACCTCTGCCCCAGGCAAAAAAACCTGCATAAAACCAACCCGATGGAGGCAGCATTCATGAACAGAGGGGTCTGACGCAGTAGAGGTTGGATCAGAGTTCACCCAGAGCTGACCCCGGGCTCAATGCTGCCCCTTTGATTGTGGCTATCAGAGACAGTATCTTGGTCATGAAATAAAAACCTTTTTTTTTTTTTTTTTATTATTAATTCGGCTTTATCATTTATTGTCTATAACAAGAGGATGGCAGGTGTTTAACATTCTGAGTTACAGAGTGAGACCATTTCACACATTTGCAATATTAATATATTATAATACATCATGTTAACTCTTCAGATAGAAACAAATCCATATATGATGAACAGACAGCTCCAAAAAAATCTATAGCAAATACCAAGTCTTGGTCTGTATGCATCACTAAGGATTTGATCAACCACCAACTTTGGCAGGCCACGCACCAGGTACCATCTTTACTACAGAGAGCCAGTATTTAGAAATACAGAATAGTTTGTGTTAGAAGGGATTGCCCAGATGTGGAGGGGGTGGACACCCCTCACTTGGAGCTAAAAGCTCAACACTGCAGAGTGTTGAACAAGATAAGGGAAGAGGCAGGTAAGAGGCAAATCCTTTGAGGTGGGATAGTGCTCTTTAGCATTACAATGTCCTTGCATAAGAGGCTCAGCTGTGAGAACTCCCATCTGGAAGAGTGAAGTACTGGGACATTTTCAGGTAAGCCTGAAGACATTCATCCCTTCTGATGGGCCATAATTGATTCAACCATGCAGATGTAAGAGGCAGCTATAACACCTTAGAAGATACCAAAGATTCCCGAAATGTCCCAGGAGGCACAGTATTACATTATCCAGCATAAAACTCTCTGGCATTGCCACCTAACCTGAGTGTATATCAACCCAATGACTTCATGTTTTGTGGGCTTCCTCCATCCTGAGCAGGTCAAGAACACAACCATCACTTTGCCCAAGGAACATCAAAATTGCAACAATCAAGTCTCATGACTGGATCCAAGGTTGGTAACTATATACCTTTCTACTCATATTCTTTGTTTCTTTTACCTTATGCCTTTTCTTAAAGGTTATTTTAATGCTTTTATATTGCTACATTTCTAACAAAAACAGCTACATTTTAAAATTTGCCAAGGACCCTATTTTACGTTAACCCTCTGAAGTTTGCAAGTAAATGTTTGTTATTGAACCTCCTGAGATTTGTTGTTCCTCCTGCACACCACCCAGAGCAAATGAGACTACCCAAACCCATCCAATGGATCAGAGCGTAACAAGTTGGCAGCACTTGGCTGTCTATCTTTCTGTTCACCCACTCAAGAGGTGTGGGAAGGGAGGTTGCCAGTGGAGACTGAAGAGAAAAACTGCTGAGTACCTCAGTCTTGACTGTTGTTACCAGTTGCCAGCATTGTTCATCAGGGTAGGTACGCTTTCTTTGATCTGTCTTTTCTGGGTGACATGCGTGTAGAAGCCCTTCTTGTTACTCCTTGAAGCCCCTGCTAAGTTTGCTTCCAGTTTTTCCGGGACCTTCCTCACCCCACTCCTATATAGCCAGATTGTGTCCCTACACTGTTCCTAGCATACCTGTCCTTGCTTTCATTGTCCAGGCATTCTTGCCCTTTAGTTTGAGCAGAAAATCTTGACTATCTATACCAGTCGCTTCCCTTCCTTTCCTGATTTCTTATACCTGATTTCTTATAGTGAATCAAGAGTTTTGTGCTCTAAGGAAAGTGTCCATAAAGATCTGCCAGTTTTGTTCTGCTTTCTTGCCCCTGAGGCAGTTTCCCAGGCATCCTACTGACTAATTCCTTGAGCAGCTGGAGTTTGCTTTCCTAAAATCCAGGGTCCTGACTGTGTCCTTCATCTCTCCGATATTCCTCAGAACTGCAGACTCCACCAGTGATGTTCACTGCAGCCCTGGTTGCCTCCATCCTTGACATCACCCATGAGCTCACTTGCACTGGTGAGCATCAGGTCCAGCAACAGATCCCCTCTGTCAGGGCTGTCCATTACCTGGCTTAGGAAGTAATCCTCTGTGCATTCCAGCAATCCCCTGGATAGCCAACAGCTCACTGTGCTTCTTTTCCAGCAGATGTTGGGGGTTGAAGTGCCCCAGCAAGATGAGATCTGGTGTGTTCAGTGCCTCCTGTGGCTGGAGCAAGGTGTTGTTGCCAACAGGATCCCCTTGATCAGGTAACACTAACAGACACCAATCAGCCACTAACAGACACCATCCACAAGGTTCCCTTTGTTACCTCAGTCTCTGATTCTGACCCATGAAGTTTTGACCTCTTTGTGGCTTTAGAGAGAGCCCTTCACAATTCATTCATTTCTTGATGTAGAGGGCAATCTCTCTGTCCCTCCTGCTTTGCCTGTCACTTCTGAACCATTGTCATAGTTTAGGAATTTAGTATTCCCACTAAAAAGACTATGTGCTGCTCCCCTCCCCCTCCAATGGGAGACAAAAGGCAAAGGTAATGGGTTGAGAGCAATTTACAGGGAAACTCCATGGACACTCTCCTGTTTAATTGGCTCAAAACCTGTTGTTGTTCAGGACACCACCTGAAATCCTTCTTCTTTAATGTCACATGATCTGAGGGTTTGTGATTTAGAATATACATTCTGCAAACCCCACAGCACCTAGCAAAGCTTGTGTTTCCTTCTTGCTGGTTAGTGGGGACATAGCTGCTATTTTATTGAACACGTCCATTGAAATCTGACAATGTCCATCCTGCCATTTACTCCTAAAGCCTGAATTCTGCAGGCAGGTTCCTTGACCTCATGGCAAAACCAGCCTTCAGGAGGATCTGGATTAATTATCTTCTCCACTTTCTCAAAAACTTCCCCTGCTCTGTTCCTATATACAGTGATGGCAATGTATTGCAGATGTTCCAAAGCCTCACCCTTTTCCAGTGCAGTCTGAATCAGACCCTGGCAGATGGTGGGGCTGTGCTTCCTCCCCTGGGGCAGTTGGTTCCAGGTGTACTGCACACCCCTCCAGGTGAAAGTGGCCTGCACTCTGCTGCCTGAGGAATGGAGAGAAACATGTTTGCAATGTCTATGGTGGCAACACTTTGCTGCCTTGGACTCCAGCTCATACTGAAGCTCCAGCATGTCCAGCACAGCAGCATTCTGTGGTGGTGTGGCTTCATTCAGGCCCCAATAGCCCACAGTCAGTCTCCACTCCCCAATGACCTTATACATTGGTCATGTAGAAATACTAAAGGGTGCATGAGTCTTTCTGACCACTTCCATGTCATGGATGGGAGTCATGGAGTCCCAGCCAGTGCAGAATTATCAATGGTGCACTGTTGTGGTCGTGATCAGTACCTATTGGCTGGCATTCCCTATCCAGAGCCTTGTACCTGTTGTACAGAGGCATTTGGAAGGTGAGGTAGGCAGGGGATAGGTTTGCCTGCTGTCCTGAGTGTGGACTTGCCTCCATTCACTCTTCCCTTTAAGCTACTGTCTTCAGCCTGCTGGAGGGGGAAACACAGGATCCCCTTCATCTTGCTTTCTGTTCCTGTTTTCATCTCAAGGAGGTTAGAGAATGGTTCTGCAAGTTCATTTCCATCTCAGACTTCCCTAACCTTCCTACTTCCTCTAGTAACACTGACACTAGGCTGGGAAGGTCATCGCCTCTGTTACACCTCACACAGCTGTTGTGCCTACAGCCATCCATTACTATTGACAGACTCTGGCACTTGGGCCCTGGATGGTTTCATGTTTTCATGGAAGCTCTCTCTGGTAGTCACATCTATTCTGGCAAGTGCAGAGGACATGACTTTCCACCAGGTGGATACCATCTGAGCTCTTTCTGAGATGGACATCACCACCAGCAGAACCCTTCTCTTTAGCTGGTAGGATGACTGTCCTTTCTGCATGTACTGCCACAAAAACTGCTGATATCCCATGTTCTGTTTGCCTGCTCTCTTAGCAGCATTCCAAGATGTACTTCACCATTTTGGCAGACACTCTCTAGGTTACAGAAAGGGAAATGGTTTTTTTGAGATTCAACATGGCCAAGTGCTGGCTTCTGCACTAGTGTCACAACAACCCCACACAGCACTGAAGACCAGCTGGAAAGCTGCCCAGAGGAAAAGGACCTCAGGATGCTGGTCAACAGCAGCTGAACGTGTGGCCAGCAGGATCAGGGCAGGGATTGTTCCCCTGTTCTGGGTATTGGTGAGGCCACACCTTGAGTGCTATGTCCAGTTTTGGCCTCGCAACAAGAAAGGCATTGAGGTGCTGGAGCAAGTCCAGAAAAGGGCAACAGATCTGGAAGTGGGTCTAGAAGGTAAATCATGTAAGGAGCAACTGAGGAAGCTGGGGTTGTATGTCCTGGAGAAAAGGAAGATTGGGAGTGACCTTATCACTCTCTACAACTGCCTGAAAGGAGGCTGTAGCAATGTGGTCTCCTTCCAGGTCACAAGGGACAGGACAAGAGGAAAGGGCCTCAATCTGCATCAGAGGAGGTTTAGATTGGATATAAGGAAAAGTTTCTTCATGGAAAGGGTTGCCAAGCAGTGGACCAAACTGCCCATGGAAACAGTTGAGTTACCATTCATAGAGGTATTTAAAAGGTGTGTTGATGTGGCCCTAGGGGACATGGTTTAGTGGTGGGTTAATGGTTGGGCTCAATGATCTTATGAATGCAGACACACACACACACAACACACTGGTTTTCCTCACATGAGAAGTCAACACAAAATACAAGAATTGCCAAAGATGGCCAAAAAGTTTTTTGTCCTTTACAGCTCCACCACTTTTTCTGTTGAATGAAGGAGAAATTAAGCTAGCAGGTACCTATTATACAGCAGAGAATCTGCACAAGACAGCTAAACCTGAAGTCTTTCTCCTCCCTTGAAGGAATTCGTAGTAGGGAGTGTGAAACAGAGAGCATGCCCTCTGAAGTCCTTTCCCAGTCCAAGAAAAGTTTTCCCTACTTCTTCCTGCATGCAAGAGTTACACCACTGGAACACTCCCAGAGGTTCATTCTGCTGATACTCCAGCTCTCACCTCCAGTGTCCTCCTACAGCTTTGACCCCACCTGTCCTTTCATGTGCTCTTCTAACAAAGCTGGAGGAAAAATCTATAACTGGTTCTTTGTTCATTACACACAAAGGGATTGCAAAATCAGTGGGTGGGTCTTAGGTATGACCTCTGTTTAAGATTGACAAATGTTTCCTGACTGTGTATGAAGGGAGGAGGGGGCTTAGGAGGAAGGGCAGCACTCTAGAGGGTTCTACAGGATGAATGACAGATTTGAACTTCCCCCTGGAGTTGAAACTTTTTATAGCATCACTTCTGCTCTCTGTCTGTTTCTAAATGTAGAATGGAGCAGCATCTTTCCCACAGCCACCTGGCTTAGTCAGGGAACAAGGCCAAGAGAAAGCCATTGGAGATGAGCATGGGGTCACAAAAGGGACTACAGCAGCTTTTTCACAGACTGTTAAAACAGTAAATTCCCAGAAGGTTGAGTTTTCTGCTCATGCCCCTCTACACAAATTCAGCATGAAGTTTTCTGACAGGAAAAATACAAGACAGGAACCTGCTCTCTGGATAGGAGCTATATCATGAATGATTACTTGCTATTTTCAGCTGTTGTCAAAACAATTTGAATTGATTTAAATATCTCCCAGAAGAATGGCTTAACACATAAACCTGATATACATCCAAGATTCATCACATCCTCATTGATTTTTTTGGTTCTAGCTATCATTTCTTAGTGGCTCCACATCTTGGATCTGTTGTGCCCATTGGGTAAGTAACTGCTTGAACTTTCATTGAACTGCTGCTCCTCAGACCACTTATTCCTGTTACTAAGGAGAAAACAAACTTCTCCTGTGCATTAACAACAACAACAGCAACAACAACAATAATAATAATAATAATAATAATAATAATAATAATAGTAATAATAATAATAATAATAATAATGCTGTATATCTGCAGTGAATACAAATACTGCTTCATGTCTTGGTGTTTCTGTAATTTAGGGCTGACTGCCCTAGGAGAGCTGCCAACCATTCAGCCAGGACCTGAATCCTGAATTCTGGAATGAAACTCGGCATCTGCCTGTGACATCATACTCCTGGCTACTGAAAAAAAAAAAAGGACAAACAACCACTTGAGTTTTGACATCTGACCTACTCACTCTCTGTGCAACAGACAGGACTGTGCAGTGGAGCCTATAAGGTTTTCTGTTCATGTAGAAGAAGAAATAACTTGAAAATATGTGGCATCCAGCTAGAAACAAAATGCTACTGCAGAGTTCTGAAAGATATTAAGATGGATGAAATTTAGTATATTCTGATTTTTCAGTTGTTGAGGTATTTTATACTAAAGTGGACAATTCCAATGTACATCAATAGACCAGCATTGTTGCAATTTGTAAGTCTATTTAAAAGACTCCTGTTAAAATTAACTTATTCCTAGGTCATCTGAATTTTGAGCACATTTATCATTCTTTTGGTATGAAGATGCTAGTGGAACATATCCCTTTCCAGATTACCTACATGCAGAACAAAAACAGCTTCAGGAAGCATAAAAACTTTTCCAAGAGGGGCAGATGAGCAACTATAATCCATTTGATTATGCATGCGGAATCACTAGTCCATAAAGTATAGAATTCTTTAGATGAGTTTTGGAAATTTAGCCCTATGTTCCTGTGTCCAACATCTGTTCAATATCTGTTTACTTTTGCAGCCTGTGCCCAAGATCTCCAGCTACATCCACTTTGTGGCATCCTGAAATAACCTGGAGGTCAGGAACTCAACGCACAGCATTATTCAGTAATGAGACTGAGGAACTTCTAGCAAAGGCATTTAAGTTATGGGTATAAGAAAAAGTACTTGAAATAAGAAAACATGCCAATTTGTAGCACACCACTTGCTTCATGCACTGCAGAAGCCTTTTGTAAATCACAGAATGGTTTGTGTGGAAGAAACTTCAAAATCAACTAGTTCCAGCCCATCTGCCATAGGCAGAGACACCTCCCTTCCAGCAGACCGGGCTGAATGTGAAGCAGCTTTTACTGCTCTAAGTGAGAAAGGAGTAAGATGCTCTGCACTCATGATGGGCTGATCGCGTGGTTGTGTGCATCTCTGTGAGTTCATTTCCTATCCTGTCTTGCCCTGAGTAACTTGTCTGGGTGCCCCACTGAAGACTAAGGATCTCTCCTGGTAGTTTGAAAAGACTTCAGACCTCTGAAGCACATTTAGTCTAGATGTGATTGGTCTGCCCCAAGCTCACCTCTCCAAAGAGAGAAATATTTTGTAAATTATGCTAGGCAAAAAGAAAAATTTACCAAAGGTTTACATTTACAGTTTTCTCTCTTGTTTGAAAGTTCTTGGAAGAGAAAAGAGGGACTTTGTATTTGCTGTTGGCATAATATAAATGGAAGTCCAAATGCAGCAACATACAATACAGCACGTGCTTTTGCCTTGTCAGGTTTATGGATCTTACAATAACCTAAATGCACTGTAGTCCAAATCATTCATCTCAGGTTCCCATCATGGAAATGATTCACTGGTATCAATAACTTCTGCAGCATCCATTTTTATCTCACAGCCAGACATGGCTTGTGTCTCTGGATTAGTTATGAATTTAATCTATTCAATCCTTCAAACAAGACAATCACCAAGAGTTCATTTTCCTCTTGCTAAATTTTCATAACTCAACAACTTCAGTGAAATATAGACAAATAGATTATAAGGGGAAAAAGCCCTGAGAATTTGTTTTCATGAGGTATGAGGTTTCACCAAGAGGAAATGGGACCAGAAACTGTTCAACATGTGAATTACATTTATTCATCGAGGGCAGGACATAGTCTTAAAATGCTCTATTGCTATGGGATACACATCTCACTCTGACACACCAGTCAGTTATAGGGTGTAATTCCCATGTCTGAAAAACAAACCCATGTTAAAATCAGCTTTCTCAGTTATTTGGAAAATGCAGCCACAGCACCTCTGGCTGACTACAGGCAATTTAAAGATGCTTGCCATGCTGTTCACCATTCTCAAGGGAATGCCAGTATTCACACTATATAAGGGTCCTGCATCTCACCTCTTGTGCTAACATAGCTCCACAGAGTGATGAGACTGAAGGGAGAATCACCCTAAGTCCTTAGATCCTGTATCCGATGCACTCATTTTAAAGAGCTTGCTTGAACTTTATGGTTCTTACTTGGTAGCAAGAACCACTGCAGCGTCCAGAATGGCTGTGTGGAACTTGACTGCATGGATGGGCTGATGCATCTTTCTGGTGATGACAAGCAGAGGGGAGGCAAAATTTGTTCAAGAAACATAAGGACCAGTTTCGAGCTGGGAGAAAGAGTAGAAGGCCTGTTGCAGTGGTCAAACTGTCTTGCTGCCCAGACTGTTTAGGTCCACATAGATGCAGAGAATAAGAACAGCAAGTCTAAGACCCTTCTCACCTACCCTGTATTCACACCAAAATAATTTTGTGGAATTCTTGCTGATTTACAGCTGGTTCACAGAAATCAGCCCCCAGACTGAGAATGTCAACCCACATCCAAGTGCCATGACTTTCAGGATTTCTGACAAAATGCAGTGTATCATCACTGGAAAAGCTGAGGGACACTGTAAAAGAATCTGTAAACAGATTAACTGAATCAGGCATTAGCAGGAAACCTACTTTTCATGAAATAATTCAAGTCACATACAAAAAACACAACATGCTTCATATTTTCCACCCAATTCTAATCCAGTTTGGAGCACCTCATGTCCAAGGAAAATTGTGCTCTCACCAGCCAGCCTTTTGCAGATGTCACGCCCTTTAACACATGCAAACACCTTATCAAGTTATCACAGTATATCCTTTCAAGGACTCTGAAGGCAGCTGCCACCCACGATGGCTCTTGCTGCCTGTAGCATTCCAGGCGCTTGCACATCACTTAATACAGTAACAAAGACAGCTTGGCTGCCACACAGCCTACAGTGTGCTATTACAGCTGTGAAACAGCTAACTTAGGCAGCCATATATCATTAAGGCTTTGTTTCAGAAACCCTCAGAATAGATTTTTGCCATGAAGCCACCAGAGTTAAGCCAGTAAGCTGGCACAAGTGAGCAGAGTGCCTGGTGAATGGCTGAGAGGGATGGACTCGGTTTTGGAGATTATGAAAGGAGGATGGAAACCAAACCACCACCAGGCAGATACTCCAGGCAGCCATTTTACAGCAGCTCCTCCCAGGATGTCAAAGTTTTTCAGCTCTTGTGAGCAGCTGGACAAACTTAGGCTGTCTGCTGCAATTCGCTGGACTGAAACAAAATGGTTCTGAAACTGGACAGAAGTAATGTATGTTGAAACCTGGATCTATTCTCATAGGAAAAGGGTCTGCTGTTTATAGCTTCAGGATATTACAACAACAAGTAAAAGAAAAAAAAAAAAGAAAAAGAAAAAAAATTGCTCCCTTTGCAGGGAGAAGATAGTCATCAGAAAAAAAAAAAATAGATCAGATATCACAAACCAGCCTCAACAGATAAAATGTCACCTGCACTGAGTGTGCTGAAGAGGACAAGACTAAAAGTGCAGGTGCATCCTTGTAGACCAGGCTAATACTTCCTGTTAGTGTTTGTTCAGCAGCAAAGGCAAAAGTGGCAAAGGCATTGCCTCCCCAGGGATGTGCCTCCGTGTAGGGACAGCACTGTGGCTGAGGAGTGAGCCTGTGGGAGTGGCTTTCCTCGGACCTCCCTCTCCAAACAGGACAGTCACAGACACACAGCCTTGAGCATCCCACACACCTCAACAGCTGCCAGGCTGCAAATAAGGGAGTGAATAAACTATGATTGTTAGGACAAATTCAGCTGACTAATTTTTAAAATGGACTTAGCAATCTAGAGCTCCGTGGTGGTTTCCAGACATGACCTGGGCCAGAGAGAGCACACACTGAATGCATCTATTCTTGTATATATATATATATATATATGTATGTATGTATGTATGTATGTATGTATGTATGTATGTATGTATGTATGTATATGTGTGCACATTCAAGAGACCAGAATGTTGTGGCACAGTACAGCTGAATCCTGCCACAGCTAGCCTGGGCAGAATACCCTCAAGGGGCAACCCACCATTTCCTTGCCCAAGCCCCACTCCGGCTGCAGTGCTGGGCAGTGGCTGGGCAGTGGTCACATCTTCCCCAGCTCTCTGACTCACTCCACTGCAGGCAGGAGAAAGTTCACTTTCTCTTTTGATCTTTCCTATACACTCTTGTATGCCCCTGTGAGTCATGCAGTCTTTCATAATCTAGTCCAGACATTTTTATCAATAAAATTAGCATTGATCAAAATCAAAATAACTATCTTGTACTGGAGAATCCCTGTAACTGAAGTTTCTCCTGACTCAGAAGATGGTCTTGCCTCTACAGGCCTCAGGAGAAATGGTCTTTCTTTCTTGCTTTCAGGTTAATGCTATTTTTCATTCACATTTCCTAATCCCTGACACTATGTAGAAAGGACTAAAGCAGTAGGTGTTTCACATGTACTCTCTCAGGAGGTGTTTTCTTAAGCAGACTTGTATGAAATACAAACAAATGCTTAAAGAAAGTTGAATTTATAAAATACAACACATAGTTTTGGAAATAAGGTTTCTTTCATGAAACTTTTCGTGATCCCATTTGCTTTAGTCTTTAATCAATGACACATCTCTTACTTTTCACAGGATTATTTTCCTGATAATCTCTAGCTACACTTCAGGTTGATGCTACAACCGGGCCTTGGGAAGGTAAGATTAAAAGAGAAGAGTGAATTTGGGTCCCAGCTTCTAGTGTTTGTTTTCTGACTCTTTTATTTCAGCATCACTGATTTTTCTGGTAACCAGCTATTCAATGGAAAAGTTAAGAGAAGCAGCATGCCTGGTTGAGAAAAGAAAATCTGGCATCTGGAGTCTGGCATCTGTAATTGGTCAAAGCCTGGCAGGGACGTGACTGCCTGAATGAGCTCTAGGCCCAGAGCAGAGGGTCAGAATGAGGAGCTGGACAACATGTGGTGGTGGCATGGTCTCTTTCAGCTTCAGCCTGCTCAAAGCTGTCTTGTGGTGACCATGGGAGCATGTGTGAGAACAATTACAGGAGTGAATGTCTGGCAGTTCTGCACCCAGGCTCTGCCTCAAATCAGGCACCAGAAGATTTTAGAACACACATCTAAAAACCGCTTATACAAAGGTCAGAACAAATAACTTGCTTGTGTGAATTTTGAGGCTAAAAAGCAGCCCAGTTGCTAAAAAAATACAGGGGCACATCAGCCGCAAGTGAAGTTCCCTGCCACATTTATTTTTATTGCAATGAGTAAAGCAGATTACTTGGTACCAGGAGTCCAAAGTTGTTTTGTGAACTCTGTGCACATTTTGCATGTCAACTAAATAATAGATTCATTAAGAAGTCCATCAAATATCCATAGACTAAGATAATATGTGTAGGAGTTTATGTTATGATGTGCTCTCCCTAATTCAGCAGATTTTAAAACCATTTGACTGTGGCATGAAATTCAAATCCATGCAAACACAGGAAGCAACAAGCAAATGTGTGTTTACAAAATTAAATTAGCATAAAATGACTGTCTTATCACAAAAATCTACTGAAGTTTTCGTCTCCTAGACTCAACTGCATGAGTTGTTTCACTGATGAAGAAAAGAGATAATGCCTGAGAGGAGACATTGTCCCTTCATCTTCTGCTCCCAGGTGAGAAAGTAACAAGCAAAACTCCTGCAGCATGTCAGCAAGACCACTGGGCCAGGGTAGTGGCAAAACAGTTTGAGATGCTCTATGAAATCTGATTAAATTTAGCAGCTTTACAGGTCAAGGATTTCACCCTTCAACAGCACTGGGATTGTTCTAAATTTTCGTGTTGGGAAGCTCCCAATAGCTGGGAGTTGGGAGATGGGAGCTGAGGACTGGGAGCTGGGAGCTGGGGGCTGGGGGATGAGGGCTGAGGACTGGGAGCTGGGAGCAACCCAGAGATATCTCCAAAAGTATGCACATTTTCATTAGGTTCCTCCTGATTTAGGAATTCATCTGTGTGCTTCCTCTTCTTTGAGAACAGCACAAGCGCAAACAATGAAATTAGAAAATTAACCTTCAGGAGGCAGGAACTCTCTGGTGGACACAGTAGAGGTTAATAACCTTCCTCTGTGCTGCACTTTTTTTGAGAGCTCTGCACTATCAGCTTGCTCCTGCAGTGCACAGTGAAGGCAGAAATTAGGAGGGATGCCAGGCAGTAATGGACGGAGCCATTTGCGTGTCTGTTTTTCCATTCAGCAGACCCTGAGAGCAGGGCTGATCAGAAGAGCAGACCAGGAAATGTTGCATCATTGAGATTATTGAACTCATTCTGTACATAATATTACCAGATAGTCTGATATGTGCTGCTGAGTAAAAATTCAAGTAATAACTCCCTGTGGATGTAAGTATACAGAAAAAGATACTATTTTTGTTAGTTTTGATCCACGGTTTCAGACCAAATAAATTTGGTCCAAATGAATTTATTTGAAATATCTGCTATCTGAAATAGTCCACAATTAAAAGAGAGATTTGGTTCCCAAATTTATCCTGAAAACATTCAATTGTCCTTTCTTCCTGAGAATTTCAGACCTGTTTGCATCTGATGCTGCACAGGTACTCAGGGTCTCCTCCTGTAAAGAAGGCAGCACAATCTCGACTCAATAATTTAGTTTCTTCAACTGTTAAAATATTTGCAAGATCTTAAAGCATGGTATTTTGCTTGCCAGCTGTGTTACTGAAAGTCCTGTGGTTGTGTGAGGGGTGGATACATGCAACCACTCCATGGTGACACGCACATGAAGAAGGGACCTCCAGTCCACACTTTTATTCAGTACTGCCCTCTTCCTTGGGCCTCTGCCCCCAAAGGGAGGCTGGAGGTGGGGACAAATGAATCTATACCATTGCTCCTCAAGGAAGTACTAAAATTTGTAAAATATTTGTCCCGGTATATTACAAAAATTGCACTGCAGTTATTGAGTTCCCTTTTCTGCCAGCTAGTATTACACACATAATTTTGTGCTTTCTCTATCAGGCATCTTCTGCCTTTAGATTGACTATGTTGGTTGAGGTTGAAGCATAGGTTTCACTTTTGCCTAATTCTTTGGCTTCACTCCTTTGTTTATCCCCCTTTCTCATTGTTGTACTGGCAGGGATGTATACACAGTAACCCAAAAAAACTTGCCTCATCAAAAGAGGGATATTTCTACCACATTCAGGTTTGATAAATTCTCCATTTTATCAAGTCTTAATTACTGGCCAGATAAAACCTCAGAATCCATGTCCAAAGTGTTGCAGTTAATGATACCATCTCTTTTTGGGTCGACTCCACCTACAGAAATGGAATGTCATTTTATAAAATAAAGCCTGAATTTCTAGAAATATCAGTGCCATGTGGGTGGAGGGGAGAGGCCATGCTGCAAGTCTCTGCGCTGTCAGGGTGTGGGTCTCATATCTCCTGGGTGTAAAGGACTGAGGGCCTGAATGTTGGTGCTTGGACTTCATGAAAGCAAAAGGCTGATGAGCATTCACTGATATGGAGGGGAATGTGTGCTTCTGCAGGTTTTTATCACATCCGAACTCAAAAACTCTGTAGCTATGGTTGTCCAAAAAGTTTAAAATATCTGGTGAAGAAAGTCATATGCCTGACTCTCAGAGGTTGCAGCACTTGGCACAATAGCAACATTTGTGTTGTCAAAACTTTCTGCTTGAAGAAGCCAGACATCCACAGAGGGCACATCTAGCAGCAAAGGCTGCTCTGTGGGGGAAGAAGGGAGGGGAGTTACTGGAGAATAAACTCCCTGTTCCTGGCACAAGCAGGTGCAGGAGAGGAAGCAGAAGGGGTGTATCCCAGTGCCAAACTAAAACTTGAACTGAGGCTTATTCCATGTTATTCAGCAACTGCATTTGAGTGCTGCCCATACGTGTGTGGCTTAGAAAGAGTGGGGACACACTCAGGGGGCCATGGAAGGAAGAGAGCTCATCTGCCTCTGCAAAACACAACCCCTTTTTCCTCTGCTGCTTTGCAGCCAGGGGGAAGGATGAGGAGGCTGGACAATGCCAAAAGGATCTGTAGTTTCTAGGTCTTCTACTAAATGGCACACAAAGTGGAGCACATCCTGACACAGATTTTCTTTTTTCTGTCCTGCAGTTTGTTTTCCTTCACCGACTGTTAATGCTATGAAATCAGTAACTGATGACAAGTGGGTTTAATATGTAGAGTAAGAGGAATGTAAGGAGTAGTTAAAAATTAACAGTTACAGACTGAGAGCAGGATTTTTTTCATTTCAGAAACCACCTGGTTTCTGAAATTTGTTTTGCACTAATATATATAAAGATCTGGAATGTACCATGTTATTATCCTGATGATGATCAGTACATGTACAAATGTTCATATTTATATAAATCCAGTTATGTCTGAATGCCTTTCTGCTCTGTTTTATGCAATTTTTCTGTTTAGTCATGAATCACAGACCTTCTAATTAAGGCTCAAGGTCAGGCAAGAGGGGATGGAAGGTGAACAGACTTACAGCTAAAAGCCTTTAAAGCCATGAGTTGTTTACAGGAATTCCCATGCGCTTTAACCAAAGAACAAGACTGACTGATCTAGTATTAACAGACCAAAGTTAATTCCTCTAATTTCTCCTGCATTCTTGCAGGCAGTTTCCTCTAACTGAGGAATTAAAGGTCACGCACCACCTACCTCCTGTGCTACCCCAGCCGTGCTTTACCAGCCGTCAGCCCCAGGCTCCTCAGTGGGGGAAGTGACCAGATGTAGCACAGTCAGTGTCTCCAAGAGCCAGCAGCTCTTCAGCACCTTGATATGTCCTTCAAAATGACACATTATGTTTTCTTCATTTCATGTGACAGCACTGGTATAGTACACAAATGAAAAGGGGATATTGGAAATTCTGTGTTTCTTTATTCGGTTTCATGTTTGAATTCCCAGTGAATTTCTAATGTCTGCCACTGAGCTCCACCATCTCCCATAACTGGTGGTGTCCCATAATTCCTGTGCCTCCTTGGACTCTGCTATGGGAGGTCTTTGGAGGAACCTTCTTGTCACAATCCCTTGATCCTTCCATCTCCTGCATTTTAGCAGAGCCCCTTTGCCCTATTCTGCAATCTCCAGGAGCAGAACCTGCCTCTTTCATTCACAGTTCTTTGAGCAAGCAGCAACTTAAGTGACACCATTGTTTTCTCCATTGTGAGGGCTAAGGACTTTACTCCATAAGAGTCAGGACCAACCAGGCAACTAACCTCATCCTATCACAGTGGTGGAGCATGTAGGAAGAGAAAAGTAATACCCTGATAGGTGTTAGCAGGTGGGATTCTCCATCTGAATTGCCCTAAGGGGCTTCAGCAACTTCTTCCTAGGTCACATACATCACTGTGTCCTGCTTACTGATGCATGATAATCTTAGTAACCCAATAAACAGCTCATGTAGAGAAATCCTTTGTTCCTATTCTGTCACCTGGCACCAAGTCTCTCCTTTAATGGATCTCATAAGAAGAAGTTAAGATAATTTCAGTGAGCAGGGGTGAAATGTGCTACATCCTGGTGTCTTCCTTGAAGCCATGATCTGCTGTATGCACAGACTACAGGTACCAGGGCATTCCCTGCTCCATCCTTCCAGCCAGCCAGGGCTGTGAACACGAGCCAAGAAGCAATGAAATCTGAGGAGAGGTTCTCATCTCTGTGTCTGCAGAGCACAGGGATTTTGCACAAGTGGGTTTGGGATGTCAGCTGACCAAAGGACTAGGCAGACGTCTCCTCTTTGCCCCTACCCAGTCCTTTTGAATAACACCAGTACAGGCAGAGAAGATTAACACCAGTGATTTTAACAAATTGTGAACTGTAGAGGAAAAGAGGATATAGGTAAACACAAGCTTTGGCTGTAGTGAGAAGGCAGATGTGGAAAGGAAATAGCAAGTAAAGTCTAGGTTTAGAAATGCTAGGTCTCCCCAGTCCAATGCCCTACCAATTTTCTTCTTTTTTTTCTTTTCAGAAGACATTTATATAATAACAAAAACGGAATAGAATTGGTCTCAGCTGTGTTCCATGTCTTGTCATATGCCTTGCCATGTCTAAATAAACTGGCGTCTGACATTTTAGGTGTTCTTAGCCACAGGGTTTCCAGAAAGCAAAACAATTTTTTTTCTACTTTGTGTGTGCCTGTGTGCTAGTGTCCCTTTTGGAAAAACTGTGAAGGAACTACAGAAACAAACAAAACTGAGCAAAACAAACTGAACTTGAGAATAAAAGACCCATGGCTGAGGGCAGCCTGTTTCCAAAGGGGAATATGTGATCGGGGGCTCAATGGTTTATTTACTGAGAAAACAACCTCGTCAGTGTCACTGCTATATCTAGGTTTCATGATAGATGCATTGCCTCACACTGTCCCAGCTTTTCTCTGTGACCTTGCTTGTGGTTTAGCTTAGATGAATTGTTTCTTGGAATGGAGGTGCTGTATTTCTTCTTTCCAGTGAAATTGCTATAAGGAGAGGCTTGTGTGGGAAAGCAAAGGGCTGGAGCATTCTTTGCTTTTCACTCATCTTCCTCTCTCTGGGACCAGAGCCCACTGTCTGATGAGAGTGATACCATTAGCACAGCTGCACCCCAGCCAGATGAGCAGGACACCTCAGCTGGTGCCTCATCAAACACATTGTTGTGCCCACAGCTGGATGGTTTTCTCTCATGGGAAAGCCAGAGAACAGCTGACCCACCAGTGGAGCACCAGCTCCTCTAGGCTGCATGGGCCTCAGCTCACCAGCCAGCTGCCCAGCCCCGCTCACAGCAGTTTCCAGGATGTCACAGTCTTTCTAGCAATTGCAGTGAGTTTCAGAGTGAACCCTGCACCAGATCAAGATGGACCTCTGGTGTTCTTCTGCCTCTAAACTGAGTTAGAGCTGCTACTCAAAATGCCCCAAACACTTAAATCAGTGCAGCTTTGGTCTTTGCAAAATTTGGAAGATAATCAAGCATGTGATAATATTTTCTTCCACAGGTTTTCTCAGGAATCTTGACTGTATTCCCCNAAAAAAACACACCAAAAAAAAAACCACAAAGAGTATCAGTCTGTGGGATTTTTGCTAAGTGAATCTACATGTGGGGCTTTATATCTTTGTCACTGACAAAATACTCTTATTCATCAAAAAAGGAAAATGTAAAAGCAAAGAGTATTTTAAATGTGATTAACGGACTAGTCATTTAATGTAATTCCAAAATCTAGACTTTTCAGAACAAAATCTGGTGGCAAAAATAAATCTTTAATTACTCCCTTTGTCTGTCCCTTGCTTGTGGTTACACTGTGCTGAAAGCAAGTTTTAGCTATCTCCAATCTGAATTTCTCCAGCTTTTAAAACAGTCATACTTTTTTGTTGCCAGTTGCTGAGTCTAGAAAAATATTTGTTCTTGCACTGTTAGAGCTGTGAAATGTGTTCTGCTTGGTCAATGAAAAAAGCTTATTTCTAAATTTTATTGCTGTTTTCTGACTCCCATCTTGCATGTTGATATTTGAAGGAAATAATTTTTCCTGCTTTTTTTCATGGATGAACTATAAAAAGAGTAACCTGATGAAAAGCAGTAGAATGGAACAAGGGAAAACAGGTCTGGCAGGCAGAGTGTATGGAAAATAAACCTGACCTCTTGCTTAGTGGAGCCAAAGTTAATGGTTATAGACAGTCTTTGTTCATGGAACTTGTTCTCTTTCTCTGAAGAAAGCAAGCAATTGTTCTGCTAAATTAAAACTTAATGTGAAATGAACAGCCTTTTTTACGGGAAGAGAGTTCCCCATGCTGGAGAGTCCCTCCCATCAGCTAGAAATCACTTCATGCTGAAGTCTAACTCCTACAGACCTCGTGTGCTGCTAGAGCATGAAAAAAGGCTGTCTAGGACATTTGCTGTAGGAAGAGGTGCTCATGATACCTAGTACAAAGTGAGAACTTCTTTTCTTTTTTTTTTCTCTGGAGGAGAGGAATGAATCCCACAGAAAAGGGGTCAGTACCCACAGTACCCTCATTTCCTATTGCTTTGTCCATATTGTGTGTCAAAATTCTGGTCACAGAGAGAAAATTCATGGGCACAATGACAGGACCTGTCACTTCATCTCGCCTCTGTTCTGGGACAATATTGCAAAATGCTAACACAAGTCAGCGAGCACTCCAGCTGATAAGGAACACTGAATGTTTTTTGGTGTTTTCTGGGAGTGCTCACTAATAAACCACACTAAAAGTGTGCACAGCACTGGGGCACCTTTTCCTGAAGCATATTAGCATAGTCACCTCAGCCTCTTTGTCCAAGAGTCAGGAGTATGGTATGGCTAATGAGTGGGATTAGCTATAAAAATACTGGCCATGGGCTGGAATAAAGGACCAATGTCATATAGCCAGTTTCATATTCCACTATAGTGATGCTGGCAGTGCACTGGGGAGGACCAGCTGTCCTTTCAAAGACAAAGGACAGCAATTCTAAGCTGTCTGCCTGGATTTCCACTTTCTATACTTCATTTTGCCAGGAATTTCTGCCTGAAAAAATCTTGAGGGGCTAAGAGGTTTCATATGATAGGGCATTTATGACACATCTTAGTAAATTAACCTAAGAATATGTCAATCCTGGTATTAAAAATATGCATTTTATTTCCATTGTAAATCTGTCTAGCCTCAACACCTGGACTTCAAGTCTTAAGACACTCTCTGATTAAATATCTCCATGGTATCTGATACCCTCTCCTTATACAGTGCCTTACAAACTGATCCGCACACTTGCCGAAGTTCTTCTCTGTAAAGCACACTAATTTTATTAGCTCTTCATAACCCTCTCTCACAGAGCTATTCCCAGTTCTCTTCCTGCTTTTTTGATTTTGTCAATTATGTTTTAGAAGCACACACAGGTACTGAATACCACTCTTGCAACTGGGTGGCCCTTTTGTGCACAGGGAGAGCAGCTCTGCTTAGTCACACTCTGCTCAGGTACTAACTTCCTGCACAAAAATACAGAGCTGCCTCATGCTGGCAGGTGGATCCTGTTGGCTCCAGCTAGGATGGGAGAAGGGTTTCTTTCTTTGAAAGGCATAAACAAGGGGCTGGGACAGAGGGGATTCATGCAGAGGAACCTTAGCCAAGTTTGGAGAAAGAACTTTGGCTGAAGTTCGCTTTATTATTGTTTCTGTTTGAATTGCAAATAAAGGCCAGGAAGGAGGCATGTTTGGACTATGTACAGCATGTGAGTACTCTCTTAGAGCCAGCAGGAACTTTTCCTGCTCACCCACATACACAAATGAATGCACTCAAATCTCAGACTCCTCTACCCCTTCAAGTGATGAGTTTGATGTACTTGCAAGGTAAAAGAGAAAACTCCAGCTGCAGATAGGGGAATGCTGGTGATTAAACTAGTCTTTAAATATAAAGACACGGTCTGGGGATAAGTATGGATTGTACTTAAAGCAGAATCACATGAGACACCTGAAAATGTCAGACTGGAATGTACAAACAGCATATAACAAGTGCTCCTTTTGCAAAACTCAGAGGACTACAAGACAAGTACCATGTGTGAAACGGTGATGGCCTGACAGTGCAGGTCCCACATGCTGGGGATTGCCTTCTTCTGCTGATACATACAGTACCTATCTGTTGAACTGAGTTGTCATAATCTTGATGTCATTGAACAGCTTCACTGTGTTAAGTACAGGCAGATGGTCATAAATATGCAACAAGAGCAGGATTAAGGAGAAAAGAAATCACATGCACTACCTTAATACAGAATGACTGATACCTAAACGCACACATATATACACACACATGTATACACAAGCTTCTTAGTTTCCCAGTGCAGCCAGGATCTACATAGTCCTATTCCACAGTAACCCCTACATAAGAAGTCAAATGATGCAATATCAAGAACTAAATCTTCAGACGTGTTTCAAAATAAGCAAGGATAAATGAACCTTGTGAAGGAAAGCTAATCCAGTATGAAAGAGTCAGAGGAAAGGGGGGTGTTTAATGTCCCAGGGCTTTGATGAGTGAATTTTCCACCCACCACACCAGGTCAGAAACCCATGTCCATTCCAAAGTTAATGCTATTGTTTTCTGATCTTTGAACCCTAGCACCTGTCAATGTCACATTCCCAGAGGACAATACTGAGTCTGTCATTTCTTTTTACAAAGAAAATATTTACGGGCTTATCAATCCCTGAACAACATCCATCCTGTTGGACTATCAGAAAAGTCATTTAAATACAACTGGAAGTTACTAAGGAAATGCTGTGAATCTGAGTGTCATCTAACATGACTTTTCCTGTCACATACCTGCAATAACTGATTACACTGGCTAGTTACTCTGGCTTTATGGGAGTAACTGAGAGAAGGATTTGGCCCCAATAATTGGAAATACAATCCAGTTCTTACTCAAGTTTCCAGAATCCATCTTTCAAAAACAAGTTTCCACGACACTTTGTACTCTCTATCTTAACTCTATGTTTGTACAGAAGAAGGGCGAAATAGGAGCCTTTTATAAACAAGGAAGTGGTCTAGCTCACTCCCTTGTGCAGGAAAACCCAGAAAAGGACTACTCTGAAGTCAGTTGTTCCCTGGACTGTGCCAAATATCCACCCCCTTTGCAAAGCAAAACAGAGGCTTTGGCTCCCCTCTCCTGCAGATCTGCACGTAGTGTGGGAGAACCCCCAGGAGCAGAGGGGAACCCCGTGACAATGTTCTGTTCCCAGTCCCTCCCAGCCTCCCCCAACACCTGCCAGGCTCAAGTCCCCCTCCCTTAGAGTGCCTGCTCAGAATGGGTGTCCCAAGGGAGAGCCCTTTCCAGCAGCTGGGGAGCATGGTGCTGGATAAAACTGCAGCAAATGTGGACCAGAGCTTCTCCTTGTCAGGCTCTCACCCAAAAAGCCTGCCCTCAGGTTTTGACTCCATGCAGGATGAAGTCTCTCATCTTCCTGCACAGGAGCTAGGCTGTCCAAAGGTCATCAGTGACCTGCAGACACTAAGGTTAAACAGCAGATTGTCACAACTCCCACTGAGCAGCCCTTTCCCCTGGGAGCAGCTAATGCCACCAGATCAGTGTGCTCAAGGACAGAAAAAGGTTTTCTCTGATTACACTGTGGTAACACTTTCTGGCCACATCTGAGTGAGATTCAGGTTATTTTCTCTGGGCTGTCTATTAGATACTTGATCTTGCTGCTTTGACTTAAATAAAAGTCACATCTCAGAGGGCCTGAAGGTGAGCGAGGAATTTGCTGCATAGCAGTTCACCACTACCTCTGCTACATAATTTCTGATGCTTTCTCATGTGCAGCCAGTACAGAAACTCAATTAGTAAAGAGCAGTAGCAGTTTTCAATGCAGAGGTGTTATTGTGGGCTTGCTGTCAGGAGAGCAGGGCTAAGACACAGCTGTTGAGTAATAACCACAGCTCTGTTTTGCTGGTGATGCTCCAGCCTGGGTTAGGTTTAGTCTAGCTGATGCTATACCTCAAGGTCAGCTTGCAATTAGAGAGCTGCTAGCCTGAAGGGTAAAGATAAGTGCAGTGATTCAATAAGAGAGATTAGCATAGGTCAAATAATTTGTAGGAAATTATTAATCTTGCAAATGTTACCTTTCTGCACAGGTAGTGATTTTCACTAATTCAATTGGTATCTAAATTATTGGCTGAGCGGTTTGTGGCAAATAGCTGTGAAGTCATAGCTATTTCTGTAAGCAGTGCTCTCTGGGACTGTGAAAACAAGCTCTTTGGATCGCATGACCCTGCTGTACTTCCCGATTGGATAAACGGCAGTCTGACGACTGGGCCTCTGCAGCACTGCTGCAGCCACTCTGAAGTCTCATTCCTGCAAATTATCTGACATAGCCTCAGAAGGTGGGCTGTAGACCAGAAATTTTAACATTCTTTTAACATAAAACATGTAGAGAATGCATGTATAAAAGTAACAAGCTCTTGCCTAGAAGAGGCCAGCACAGTGTCCTTGTTTAACGCAGACAGCAGCAGGCGTACAGGCTTCTCCACAGAGCGCCTTCCTGCCTTGCCAGCTTCTGTGGGACCACCCTGGTGACTGGACAGAGTTCACCCTCCAAGTCTGCTCAGTCTTTGGCTTCTCAAACAGGCCTGTCAGCAAGAAGGGTAATTGATTGAGTTGTGGTGTGGGATTCATGGTATGGCTGCCTCTGTGCAGGGATTCAGAGGAGGCTGACAGCAGGAATCAGATGCTCAGTAGACAGTATGCTCACCAGATATTGCAGCTGTAGTGTAAGAATAACTGTGCTATCAACATCCAGGTTGGCCTGCTGGGCTTCCTATCTCTTTCATTTAGTCTCATTTCATATTCATTTTTCTCAAGCAATGACTCAGGTTGTAAGGCAAAGCAGAATTAGGGGATATTTCTGAAGATTTTTTTAATCTACTGTCTAAACTAGATGTCTCTCTGTGCATATAGTTATAAACGTGTGCCTCCTCTTCAGCAATCCTGACATGGGAGCATTAAAAATTTTGGAATAGATAGTAAGTTATGACATTTTAAACGATAATATTTCAATATTTTGTTTGTTTGTTTGTTTACTTTTTAAGCTTGACTTGAAACTAAAGATTTGTAAAAAATGTTAAAAAAAGTAGATTGGATTAAATATATTTTCAGGACAAAAGTAGATAGAAAAGTGAAGCTTTCTTGAATTTCTCTCTTTGCCAAAATCCCGGTGACTTTATGTTTTGATGTGACATTATCTTAATATTTTTCTAGCCTTGCAACCAACTCTATGGCTCCAGTAACTGCTCTACTCTACAATACATACAGAATCTCACTCTTTTGGATTTGCGAGAGCAGGTTGCAAAAATAACATCCTTTTGGGGAATAACTGGAAATTGTTATACTTTAATTTTTTCTGTAGACTCACAGGCTAGTATTAAGCTCAGCGATGTTGCATATGTCTGCAGTAAAGATATTTTGATATGAAAATCTGCTGGACAAAGTTCATTAGTCCTGTTTTGGAAGAAGAATGACAGAACAGGACAAGAATGAGGGGGAGATTCTTTGGAAATATTAATTTTGTTTTCCAGAAAACAGTCCAGGATGATGGAAACCATTCAAATTTGACACTTTGACTGATTTAAAGATTAAAACCTAACCATGTGAATTTGAAGACCTAAATGACTTTTTATAATGAGAAAAAAATTAGCCACTGTCCAACAGTAGATGCCCTCATCTGAATCTCAAGTGATTTCAGACAGAAACAACTTAACACAAGGAAACCACAAGAGCAAAAGTGAGAGTTGTAGTGAGGGAAGAGTGTGTTATCTCTATTACTAGAAAATGTAATAGAAGGGGGAGGTATCTTTTTCTTTGTGTACATGCCAAACATTACACATGTGTGATCTATTTACTTCCTATAGAGTGCACAGTAAAAGACTATGAAATTGTCCTCAAATTAGAGAGAAGTAGCTGAAGATCCCAGGGGACAGACAGCATTAGGAGAAGTACTGGAGTGCATCCTTCAGTTTGGGTTTTAACCTAAAGGAACACACTTTTCTGTAGGTTGCTCTGTAGGTTGTCAACCTAAACAAGGCAGGGATGGGGAACTGGGAAATTTCTTTTCAAAAATATCCTCTTAATTTGAACCTAAGGTGTTACCCTAAGTGGGCCTTCCTCCCCTGCTTGCCCCAGTCTGATTTCCAGAACTGGATGTCCAGCAGCGTTCATTCAATTAGGGAGGGGCGCTCAGATCTGGTCATGGTGCCCTAGCTCTGACTCCAGACCCAAAGCTTAGGTACCAACAGCCAACATAACAATGGAAAGACATTATTAGCATTGAGAGGTGCCTCTGCTGAGCTTAGAACAAGCTTATGTTAATGAGTGTAGGCTGAGGTCACTGAGACTGTGACTATGAGAGTGAGATTACTTCTGGCAAACTGAATGACACCGGAGAGGTGTTCCAGAAACAGAATTTTAAAAAGAGTTATTTACACATTGTATTTTGCCTTTTACAATGTTTCTTTAGACCCACATGTAAGGGGAGATGCACCATGCTCTGCAGAGGTTAGTGCCTCAGCACACCCCTCCCATCAGCACCCCAGCAGCTGCTCCCTGGTACCACATCAAGCACCCCAGAACAAGCTGGGAAAGAGCTTTCACAGAGAGCTTCTGGGACACCATTTGGAGGAGACATCCTGTACTGCAGAAGGATGATGGACAGAATAACAGGACTACCACACAATCCTCATTTTCTGGGACAGCCAAGGACACCAATTGTTTTCTGTGGACACAGTCTGTGTGACAAACTACTCATTTGCAGCCCTGCCCAGGAGCAGCAAGTGCAGGACTGCTCCAGGACAAGGGCTGAGTGAGGAGTTGAGTGTGACCCCTGTGCCCCGCCCAATGCATCCTACAACATCTAAACATGTTGGGCAGAGTTTGCTGCTAATCACAGGGTCCATCCACAGATGGCTATTGCAAAGAGACCAGGTCCAGAGTCTGATATTTAAAGTGAGGTTAATAACATCTGTCTCTCTCTTGAAATGCTGTAACCTTAATTAATGTTTCCTTAATGCTTTGTAAAATGCTCTTAGGTGAAAGACTCTGTGGCAGCACATGATAATGGCATTCCCAAAGAGAGAGTCTAAAGGTTAGCTGAACTCATTCTTAGAGGTTGGAGATCCCTTTGCAACTTTTCCGAATTAGTTAGCTAATTTTTCCTTGCATCAAAACAATATAACGTCAGAGGGATGGCATTTTTTTGCTGTTATAGACTAGCCAAGGTCACATTCCACTGCAAAGTGATTGTCTTTCAATGCATGCCATTCCTTGGGATAGATAAATAATGAGTTAATGTTTAGAGGGAGCACTGTCAACAGAAAATAGTCTAAAAAGATATAATGTTTGTATTGATTTAATTTCATTGAAAAAAATAGAGGGTAAGCAGTAAATTTCATTTAGATTTCCATGCACATAAGGAACACATAAGTCAGAAATTATTATCAGTACAGTTATGGTAACATAACTAGCATTTTCTTTCAATACCAAGTTGATTTTCCTTTAAAGGGAACTGACACACAGAAATATTACTTAACATTTTTCAAAGCAACGAAAGATATCCTACTTCTTTAAAGTGCATGGGAATGCATGATATTCTAAAATGAGCACAAGACTTCCTACTTTGTGCTGTGACTAATGTCACAACCTAAGGCTTTCATTAATAGCAGATGTTGCTTTCATCATTGAACTACAAAACAAGGATTGACAAAGGTTGCACGCTTCCCATAGGAATACATGTACATCCCATGCAGCCTTCCCATTCTCACAATGAAACCTCACTGCAGTGTTGATCACCTACATGCTGATTTGGTAAAAAGCCTATGGCTAGGTCTACACAGAAGAATTTAGTCCATGGTCCAAACATGGCCAATTCCATACATATCGCTGTATCTGCAGTTTGCAGAACTTGATCCTCTAAGTGCACTCGAAATAACATACTGTGCCTTCCAATTAGGAAGGATTACAAGACAAGACCTAGCAGGTCACTCAAACATCTGCACATTTATACTCATCCTTACAATGGCTAATTAAAAGCTATTCATGTTCCTGCTTCTTAAAACTAGAGAGAGAGCTCCCTACTTCAGAAGAAACAGGTATGGTTTTTTAGGCTGGTTGATCAGATCATTCAAACAGCAGTCATAGTGTGACTCAGGGCTTGCACTTATACCCAGAAACTACTGCTTGGACTGTGTTGGGAATGTACATTGCAACCCTTGCACTATTCATTGCTCTTGGTATGTGCCCTGCAGTTAGTATCTCCATGGAACGCCTCCAGGAGGAAATATTTTCCATTTCAACCATGTTCCCTTTGCTGGGAGCAAATCAAATCCAGCAGCTCAAACTTTGAGTCATTTACTGTCTTGATTTGATCCGACATCTCCAAGTCCATGAATGGACAAGACAGAGAATTTCACATATTCCTTTCACCTTATCTTCCCAAAGCCTGAGAGTTACAAGAAGCAGCCCCCTATGATGAACTTGCCTGTGGAAGGTAACATTGTAATATAAATTAAAGAAATCGGAAGTGAAATCAATAAATATTAAAAAAAAAAAAAAAATCTGTTCCACATGTGTCTGTGACTTCTTTTCTTTGTTGTCTTTATTTCTTCCCACTAATATTCTCTAGAAGAAGTTGCTGGTTTTTCCCCCCATTGCCTTTGCTCTTGCAGGTCAGTGGCACTCTGTGTCAGCAAAGTCCTGGAGTGACATCTGCATGATGTGAATCTGGTCCCTCTCTGATGCCAAGAGCCAGGCCGCTGTTGGGTTGTGCCTAAAAGCTCTTCAGGTATGATGACTAAACCACTTTTTCTTCCACTCTAACAAATACTTCCTTTTGCCCTTGGGTTTAATATTTCCCTTCTCATCAGCTGTCTCTTTTTCTCTCTATTTTTTTAGAAATTGATTATATCAACCCCTCTCCACACACTTGGGAAGACTCTGCCATAATTTGCTCATTTTCATTTGAAATGGTTTGCACATTTGATGCGATCCATTTTGGCTGACAGCACACTAGGCTGAATCGAAGTGAACGATGCCAAGAGTAGGAGTGTGCTTCTAGATGGGAACAGAGGCACCGGCTATGCGTGTTTGAGCTGTCCCCCTCCTCCTGAGGAAGGTGTTGCAAAAAGCACAAAACAAACAAACCAAAGGAAACATTCACTAGCTTTTCATCTCAGACTGCCTCGGGCACAGGAACAAAAATGGGTTAATGACAGAAAGGCTTTTAGACTAATCCAAGGCAAAAATGATCGCCCTTTCAAATGTGATTACTAGGAAAGTGATTTGGAAGCCACTGGGACAGAGGCGTGGAGTAAGCTGTCTCTCTGATACATATCAACAGAGACCTTCACAGTGACTGATTATAATGAATACAAAGTTGACACTAGCAGAGACAAAAAGTTACATGAGCAACACATTGCCTTCAACAGTTCCCTTTGTCCTTGAGAATTTTCTCAGGAGCAAAAGGCATTAGTTTGGCTCATCCAGAGGGCTGCGCAGGTAGAGGTTCCTCTGGAAGTCAGAAGCATTTCACTCCCCAGAAAGATCATAAAACATCTCTGAGTCATGTACAACTACTTTTAAAGCTCTGTGGAAATGGAAAGGGGACTTTACATAAGGCTTGTGCAGCAATGCGGGGCCAGGTTCAGCCCTGGCACGGGCAGAGCTGGCTCCGCCAAGCACAGGGGAGAGGCTGCGGAGAAAAGTCACCTCATACTGCTAAGGGTAGTTGGAGCATTTAATTTATTTAGGACTTACATTTTTTTGATGCACTCCCACGGAGACAAGGCACAGGTACTTCTGCAGAAGTAGCCCATCCTGAGGAGGGCAGGAGAGCTATGTCACACACCACTCTCCTCCTGATGCCCAGCCTGTCCCACCCTGCACACCTGCGCTCCACTTTGCTGCAGTGAGGGGAGCAGGGTCTGCCTCTCTGCCAGAAAGCTGCACGCTTTCCAGTGGCCAGTGCCTATCAGATGTCAGCCAGCCATGACATTTAGATGTAAAGCAATGTGCTAAGGAGCACTTTATAAACACTTTCAAAATTTTCTCTTTCTCATACTTGCTCTGAGGTATGGCACCAGCAACAGCAGAGCATAACATCAGTTGGGCAGGTTTCTCCAGCGGCTAAAGCAATTTGTAAGAGAAAATTATATAAAAAGAAAGTGGTCTTTTTGACCACTTTTGCACTTTTTGAGTGCAACAAACATGTTTAAATGTAAATGGCTATCAGTCTTTGGTTTTTTCTTTGTACTAGTCAGTACCCAGGGTCCTTGTTCCACATTTATGCAGCCTTTATTCCCAGCACATATAAACTAGAGGTATTTGGGAATTTTATTCAAGCAAAGTTTAAAAAAAAAAAGGGTAAGTTGGTTCTCAGGACCCCAATGTTTTCTGTTACAGTAGGCCTGTGAAGCTGGGCAACAACATCAGTTGGGATGGCTAAGTGAATTAGTAAGATCAATTAGAGTAGATTATGGGATATGTTACTCTGATAAGAATTGAGATTTCACAAATGCAGAAATTATTAATTCTTCGAAAGTAAGAAAACCAAGAAGACTCACTGAGTTACATATGAAAGCTGATATATGCTATGAGAATACATCAGTTATGGCTTGTTTTGCAAGATACCAAGTGCCTCAAGCACCTCTGATTCTCTGCTGAATAGGCCTGTCTCTGTGCAAAAACCATGACTGTAAAGACGGCTTGATCAGAGCACAAACACTCTCAGACAATTTGTTTCCAGGTGAGCTTGCAATTATCTTCTCAAGTNAAGCAAGAATTATTATGATAGCATCTGCAAAATAAAATGAAAAAAAACTCCTGGAGAGTACTCACCTGGTTTTAAGAGTACTAGGAGGTAAAGCACAGCAATACTGCATGCACTGACCATTATATGCTTAAATGCACCATCTCTCTCATATCTGGAACTTGAAAAACAAAATTCATCCCTTAGCCTCGAGGCACAAATTCTTAAAGCCCCTGTGCAAAAGTATGTGATGACACAGATGAGTGGAGGTTCCCTTAGAAACAAAAGCAAACAGGGCTTTTATTTTCTCTCTGCTGGACCAACCTCCCCCTTAACATGCCCATGAACCCCCTAGCAGTGGATAGAGCAGTTTTCTGATCCACCTGTTTTCTTGGGGACAATTCATCCACAGTAGCCACTAATTCTGTAAATGCTTTTGGTTGCAGAGTAAGGGGGAAATTTATTAAAGAGATGAGGAATTTGTTGGACTTTTTTTGGTTGGCCCTACTGATATTCCCAGTAACACACTTGAGAGAAAACATGAATCATCCTTTGCTTCCCTTAGTTTTTGTGTCTTTTTTTTTTTCCCAGCAAGTTATCTCTTACTAAATGCCATATTATATGAGCCTAAGAGCTTTGTTCTTTTGACATAAGTTTCAATGATTTACTTAAATACCTTATCAGCTACAGAAAACCAAATTATGTAAAGCAGAAACTAGAAATACTAGAAACCTCTGAGAAATATGAAGATTGCTTTTAGACAGAGGATGAACTACCTAGCTTGGAGAGAGTAACATCTATCATCAGCCTGCTGCCATCTATAACATGAAACGTTGAACTAAATTTCAAGCTAAGTTTGCTTAGTGGGTAGAAACTGATCCTGTGTTTGAGTGAGATACTTAGGTCATTAGTGGCACTCTTGAACTTGCCTTTTTTCTTCCACTGACAAATGATATTCCTTGAATGTGGTCTTTTATTGCAAGCCTGTCTTCTTTCTGTTCTTGAAGTCTCTTGTGAAGGTCCCAGCCTAGATGTGATATCAGCCCTGTTACTCACAGAAAAAGCAAAATAAATTTTAAAAAGAAGACGAATAAAGTAAAGGTCTTGACAGCCATAAAACATCAACTTCTTGGTATTTTTCTTATTGAGTCATTATAAGTCCCATCTCTGACTTTCCTATTCTATACAATTAAGAGTTCACTTTTTGTAAAGATTATATATTAATAATCCTTTAAGCAGCAAGCAAGCAATGGATGTTCAGTAACTCTTTCAGAGTTAGTGATCATCTTCTGAGCTGTTTTATTGTGAATGAAGAGATTACCAGGTGTACTGTGATTTGAAGTTTCTTGGCACACATACCTAAAGGTATAAATAATATGAACAGCACCAAGGCATAATTACCACCTGACATAGCACACCTTGTACTTTGGACAGAATTCTATTGATTCTAAGCTGATTCAAATGAATGTAAATGGAAAAAAGGCTTCAGGCTCAGTTTTTCCTCATGTCATCTCTTATCCTTTTATAGTAATTTCTATGAACACACTGTAAATAATTACCAACCTTTCTATTTTGTGACTCATACCTAACTAGCCTTGTTTCTGTCTACAATACACAGTGCATGTGGCTAATCAGAGCCCTACTGTGTCATTGATTACACTTGAAGATCCTTGTTTATTGGCCATTGTAGTTGCACTTGATATATTACAGAGAGATTGAAGGACTCTCAGCCTCTAGATTCAAGCAGCAAAAGTTCAAGGAAATGTAGGTCTCAGGCACATATCCATTGGTACTGTTGAATTAATTGGTAGTCTGTTTTTTCAAAAAATAAAAGCTTTTACATCCATTTAATGCTTTAATTTTAACATTTTAATTTTTAAAAAAGTCACCTAGAGCAGTGTGAAATAGTTTTATAGCACAAAAGCTCTCATCAAACATTTTAAAGATGAAGGGCTGATACGTGTCCTATCTTGCCTTGACAGTTACTGCACAGCATAATCTAGTGCTGCCAATCAGATCCCAACAAAGGAAACAGCAGTTGTCTGACTGTGAATCACTTCTCACCTCAATTAATATAAATATTGAGTTTGCGCAAGTAGATTTGACAGTTTGAGGCATGCCCAAATCTTCTGTGTAACCAGTACTTAATGACTGATACTCAATACTTGGACGTAGCACTGGGGGTGAAGTCAACAGTTAAGAACTTTGTTTTGTGAAAGTGACTGAGGGCTCAGCAGAAGGATTCAGTGTCTTTTGTAGAGGTTTTGGAAATGACACACATCTGTAGATAGAAAGGCTCCTGTGGTGGACGCCATCCTTGCATTTCTGAAGTAAATTCTCTTCCCTTTAACTCCACCTCACTCGCGTTTGCCACATACAAATACTCTAATGAGTAACATCAACTCTAGTAAATGTTCCCCAGATCAAAGGATGTCTAGGCTACATCTACAGAGCATGTGAGCAAAGCCAAATCTGAGTACAGACTTGAAGTGTGTTTATAGAAGCAGGAATTGGTTTTAAAAGTTGTATTTATCCAGTAAAAGAGAAGAAACATATTGCATTACTAGTATATCCAACAAAATTTTTCCTTTCATTTAACATGCTTGCAGATTATCTGTCATTCAGTTAGAACTAGTTAACTCATATGAGAAACCAGGGACCAGGTCAAAAAAGCCCACTCAGACAAAACCCATTCCAAATAAAGTATCTGCCCAAGTCTGACTCTAGATAATTAGTTCAAATCTGGCAAAGGCTGATCCTAGATACTGAAAGGCATGATTGTCTAATAGCATCTTATCAGACTCCTAAAATGCTGTGGTGGTCTTATTTAATTTCCTAGACAGTGGACAAGTGTCAGCAGGAAAATTACTCCCAGCAACAGCCCCAGTTAGTCACCTCACCTTCTGTCCAGGGTCTTAATCAGCAAAGACACTAAAGTGCCTTGTGATCCTTATTAAAGGGGTTCTTCTGGGTTAGGATTTGTTGACAAGGACAGGAAAGAAAGCTTTCAGTTTGGGTATCTGAATGTACAAGAGGAAAAACAGCTTCTGAGTAAAACAGACTGGTTAGGACTGTTACATTGTCCTGAAAGGATATATATAACAGAGCTTCAGTGTCTTCAAAGTTCACCTCTCAAACGAAAGCTAATAAAATTAATTGAGTAGTTTGATTTTCAGCAATCCCAAATACCGACTCTTGCTTTACTTGCAGAGCAAACAGTCAGCAAGTCTGTAAATTGGACCACATAATTATGGGTATAAAAAAATGTTCCTATTTGTGTGGTCTGACTAGGGGGAAAAACCATTTCGACCTGGTGTCTGTAACCAAAACGAATGTATATGTGTGTATATGTAAGAGAAAAACAGATGTATGTTTAAAAGACCATTTATGTGGTTGGTAAGATTGTACTAGTGAGCTACTTACATTGGGTATTTTGCTTTTACATTTCAGTTTTGGTCATGGCATATACAGGTATAAGTGACTATATAACATGCCACACACCAGCCCATTTTGCTTGCTCCATTTTTGTGGTCGTGGCTTTATGCACATATGTGTATCAAACCTTGGTTGTCACATATGAATAGTCTTTAGAGAAATAGAAAAACAGTCTTACCACAACAGAAGAGTTGCACAAGTTTTGTTCAGCTTATTGATCAGCAGGCCATGTGGTAACCTGACCTTCTTAAAGTGTCTAAATACAAGTAACATCTGCTGGCAGAAGCAACCTTAATGAGGTTGAGTAGAGGTCAGATAAAGCTGGATATACAGAAATAAAATGCAGATTATTTGACCATTAAGACAATTAGCCTTTTGAGAAGCACAGAAAACAATGTAGTGGAATCTTTTTTTTATTTGCTGGAAAAAGAAACAAAAGTGTTTTAGAGATAGTCTGGACATATTTCTAATATAATTATTCACAAATGATGGGGCTCAGTGAGAAAGCCAAGAAGGGATATTCAGTAGCCTTTGCTATGTTTGAGGTCCAAGTTAAAGGTCCCAACCCATCCAGAGTATTTTGGATTTGAGGGCTTTTACCATGATTCTCACAGAACTGAAGGTTTCACACAGAAAACCAAGGTGTAGAGGTAAACAGCTGTGTTGTAGTCCCACTTCCTTTTCTTTCTGTGCTTTTTTCTTGCCTATGCTCTTAGAACTACCATATCCTAGAAACAGGGAACTGGAAGAAACATCAGTAACTTATTCACACAGGTCAGGGGAGCAGGATTACATCACAGACTGCATGACATGTCCCAGATTTTTGCCTGACGTGTTCTTAAAAATTTATTTTACAGGGGAACCCCATCTGGAAAGTTGGTTCCAGCGTTACACTGCATTTGCAATCAGACTATTTTTCCTAAGATTTACTCTAAATTTAAGTGGTGAATTAAGCAATTACTTGAAGAGGCAGATGAAATATTCTATAAACAGCTGCAAGTCTCACAATCACTGTCCTTGTTCTTGTGGGGGACTTCAACTTAGCATATGTCTGCTGGAAATACAGCATAGTGGGGAGGAAACAGACAAGGAAGTTTCTGGAGTGTGTGGAAGACAACTTCCTCACACAGCTGGTGTGTGAACCAGTGAGGGAAGATGCTGGTTGACAGCAGCTGAACATGAGCCAGGGTGTGCCCAGGTGGCCAAGAAGGCCAATGGCATCCTGGCCTGGATCAGCAGTGGTGTGGCCAGCAGGGCCAGGGCAGGGATTGTCCCCCTGTACTGGGCACTGGTGAGGCCACACCTCGAGGGCTGTGTCCAGTTCTGGCCCCTCACTGCAAGAGAGACACTGAGGGGCTGGAGGGAGTCCAGAGAAGGGCACTGGAGCTGGGGCAGGGTGTGGAGCACAAGTCCTGTGAGGAGCAGCTGAGGGAGCTGGGGGTGTTTATCCTGGAGAAAAGGAGGCTCAGGGGAGACCTTATCACTCTCTACCTGAAAGGACACTGTGGCCAGTGGAGTTGGTCACTTCTTGAAGTCAGCCAGTAATAGGCTAAGAGGGAACGGCCTCAAGCTGCACCTGGAGATATTTAGATTGGATATTCAGAAAGATCCCTTCATCAAAAGGGTTGTTGAACACTGGACCAGGCTGTCAGTAGTGTGGTGGAGCCACAATCCCTGCAGGCATTTAGAAGACATGTAGATCTGGTGTTTGCCACTTGCTTTAGTGGTGGACTTAGCAGTGCTGAGTTATGGCTGGAGCCAATGATCCTAGAGGTCTTTTACAATAGAAACTAATCTATAATTCTATGGCTTTGTGTCCTACACTTTATGGAAAAGGGTAAAACTGATTTCTTCCTTCTTTAGAATAAATGTCATGTGTCTGCAAAGTGTTAACATCTTCCTTCTGTCTACTTCCCAGACTAAACAATCCCAGTTCTCTTAACCTTTCTCAGAGGTTCATGTTTTCTAAACCCCTTATCATCTTGTTGCAGTTATCATAAATTGCAGCGCCCAAATCTGGAGGCAGTACTTCAGCTGAGGTTGCACCAGTGCCAAGTAGAGCAGAATAATCACCTCTCTTGTCTTATACCCAGCACCCCTGATAATATATCTCAGAGTGACATTTGTCTTTTCTGCAAGAGCATCACGTTGTTGTGAAGAGAAGCTCAAAAACGTGACCCCAGACGTTTCAGAACCCAACAGGCACATAAAAAGAAGCAGGAGGATGGGGGTGGGGATGGGGATGGGTGGGCAGGGGTAGCTTCTTATATTTCAGTCACATAAAATGGGGGCCTGGCTCAATATCTTCAAATGTCTTGTATTGGCAATTCTGACTAAAAATCATTTAACCTCTACAGAAAAACCTCATTTAATTTGCACAATTGAGTGGGAAAACTCTAGCAGACTTTTTGCAAATTGGCAGATAAATAAGCAAACACTGGAAAAGACACTGAACAGCAGAACAAACTATCATAATTTACCTACAAAAGGTTATCAATTTTGTAAAGCTCTTGAGGCAGATGAACCCTTGCAGAGGAAGCTCTGTGAAATACTGCAAAACTAGTGGAACATTTTTAGAATTGGTTTCTGGAGGAAAGCACAACGTACAATGTATATGGCATGTCAACTAATACCCTGCAAATTGGAGAGGTAATCATTTAATATAGTCATCTTCATAGGGTTACTAGCAGCTCTTTAATCTGTGGCCCAGTTAGCCAAGGGTTTCTACAGACTCTGAGAGCTTTTTTAATTCCCCAGGCCCCCCAAAGCATAATGCTTAATTGTATCAGTCATCTCATATACTTCTCTAATTGAGTTTAACACATTCTAACAATGACTTGTCACCTTAGCAAAATCAGAAAGGTCTGACTTAAGAAAATGTAGGATGTGAAATACAGCCAGGAGGGTAAGGAGACTGCCAGTCATTGATGAACTATTTACAAATATTTCTCTCCATTTGAAGATTTATAATTCTGGTGTAACCCACTTTCTTTCAACAATAAATGACAAGCAGAAAGAGCCTCCTCAGCTCCCCTTCCCAGGACCTTGACGGTCTGGGAAAATTTCTCTTTTAGGCCACTTGCCTATTTAAAGTGTAAGTCTGATTGATTTTACAAGAGAGGAAGAAAGAGTGAGGGTGTCATTGTGTTTCAGAACTTTTATCAGGAGTTTGGCCAGGACTGTCATGAGTAATTTGCTTGTTAGCTTGATGAGAGACCTCATGAGTGTTGTGATACAGGGGCTGTATAAGATGTCTGGAGTGTCTAATGATCCACAGCAGAGAGAGGGTTCATGTTAGAAAGAAAAGCAGGAAGACTTGATATAATTGCTCCAATTCATTCCCTTTCAGAGGAGATCTGAGGGAAGAACTTACACCTGCACACCCCATTTCTGAGGTGAGGGAGCTGCTGTTCTCACCAAAGTGTTGGTGCTAAAGCACCATCTCAAGGCAGTGCAGCTGAGGTAGACACTTAGAGCTGGGCCCCAGAGAATGTGCAGCAAACAGCTGCACAGTCCCTCTCACACAACAAATGCACTCTGAATAAAGACTCAGGAAGAGGAAGTGCCATCTTTCCTTACAGCTGAGGCTATCAGATGCACTGAAGTGACATGTGTTTCCCTGCACCACACAGTCTGTGGCAGAGCCCAGCTCAGCCCTGTACAGAGTTTGGGACTACTCCACACTGGAGTATTGCGCAGCATTGCATAAACTGGCATTTCATCCTAAAGGCTAGCCTTGACCAGCTAACAAACAGCTCACAAAATATGTGTACTGGGAAAAAACATTCCCTATTTAATGTATTATTTCATAAAACATTCCTATAAAACTTACCCAGGTGAGTAAGAGGGAGCCACAGAGTGAGGCCAGAGTTATCTTCCACCCATACAGGGGCATACTGTTCTAATAAATGACAAGTATGTACAAATATTACCCACCAATACATTTATGCTTTTTCCTCAAAACATGTGTTCTTGGGCTGTGTTAGTAATTTTATTACTGCTTAGGAATACAAACAGGAAGATGGAACTATCTTAAATTATTGGGTTTTTTTCACATTGAAGTTTTATGGAAGTTAAAGATTCAGATTGCTTATTCAATCTTCCCAACTCTGCTGTATTAAGAAGGTAGGGAGAAGACTTCCCTCTTGTCCATCTCTTCTTCTGTTTTTCAGTATTAATAAAAGGTCCTTTCTTGTTTGTCTTGTGCATCTTTACCTTATGGATAATATTATTGTCTCAAACTGACGTGTATTCAGCAAAGCTTTAATGTGTGATCATTTGCCTACTCTCTAGTTTATGCTGAACTGTAATCTTAACAGAAATTCTCTGTGTTCAAAGGTTAGAAAATGTGGATTATTTCAGAGCTAATTGCATATGCACCAGGTGAATTGAATTTTTGAGCAAAGTTTGGGTGATTTTTTTTTTGCAAGATTTTTTTTGTATCGGTAATACATTAATTTAGATTATATTCTACCAAACCCAAGATCCCAAAGTACAGGATCAGGCAGAGCCCTGCAGCCATAATTACAGATTGGTTGTTAGCAAGTTCTCTGCCACCCATTTGACCCACATTGGATAGATCAGGTGAATTTCAGACATGTAAAAAATCCACATTGAGCTCTGCCAAAATAACCTTTGGTTACACCGACATTTCCTGGGGTCAGTGATGCTGGGTCTGTGTTTGCATGAGTTAAAGTGCACTGCAGGATGGGGAGGGGGTGCCTTCCTCCTTCTGAGAAAGGCTCTGTAGAGGCCACAAGTGAGATTTTTCATCCCTCCAGACGGACAAAAAAGAGAGGAAAGTGGCAAAACTCAATAAGCAGACATCTGGCATTAGATTTTTCTTTCTGTTCATTGAGCCTGTTTTAGGAGACAGAATTGTGAACTCCAACTTCCTGAGTGTTTATTCCCCTGCCGCAGGGCATGCTGCTTGATAGCCAACAGTGTTCATTGAATTTGCAACATGTTTATTTCTCCACTTGAAGTTGTATTCTAGATCTAGAACGTGAACAGCACTTGCAGGTGGGCTAGAGACTGCTGGCTGGCCATAAAATGCAGATTGCATCTAGTACCTCAGGTGAGAAAGCAGGAGGAGATGAGAATTATGCCTTGAACGTTTCCTCATATTGTGTCTGACTTGGATGAAGTTAATGGGCATCAAATGCTGGGTAATGGGGTGCCAAGTGTCAGCCCAGGGAACCAGAAAAGGAAAGAAAAGGGGGTTTGGGAATCAGCTTGTCAGTAAGCAGCTCATATACCCAATGTCCCTCTCAAGCAGATCACCCTCAAACAGGACATCTGAGAAAGAGGTGTCATTAGCTATGATCAAAAATATTTGCCTTCCTATTTAATAAAAATCTGCTTAAAAATCACAACTCAGTCTAAGGTGGACAAACCTCTGCCACCAAATGCATCCTCTGGCAGTGGGACCCAGTACCATTTCTGGTGGCAGTAGCTCAGCTCCCTACAAAGCCCCAGACTGTTTTACTGGGGTTTAGATGTCGTTGTTTATTGTGCTGGGACATGCTAACAACATGATTATTGGGACAATAATCCAACTACAGACCTCACAGACCTGCTTTCAAAATTTCTGATCCTGTTTTCAATCACTGCACAGGCACAATGGCACCTCTGACACAGTGCCTTCCTTGGCAAATAACTCAGCCACTTTAATTTAAACCTAATTTTCCTCATCATAACAATAAGGACAATTATACACCAACTTAAGACATTATACTGATTCAAGACATGTATGTACAGTATTTAGAGTTCATGCATTCTGCCTGTACCCAATCCTGACTTGCTTGTCTTCTCTAGTTCTTTTTGGCTTGTAAGCTCCTGAATCAGGACCCACATATAGCACCTCATAAAATTAGGTCCTGCCCTAGGCTCTTGGTTCAGTACCAGCACAAACTTTAACAGCTTTAAATGCTGGAAGGACTAAGTGGAAGTACTCTTGGATAGTTTAGAGAAGGGTATGCAGATTTTAGAAGCAATAGGGTGGGTATACAGTACCAATAAATCTGAGACAGCAGTGTTTCATACTCCACAGCAAATATGGAAAGGGCCATCTGGGGTGCAGGGCAGGGGAAAGCCTGGCCTGACACTGCCTTACTGCTTCAGCCTGTACAGCAGGAGTGAGCTGCAGCAATCTGGGTGCTACAAAGCAAACATAATTCGAGGGGAGGAAAAGTGAGCACAGATACAGTATGATTCAAAGCAGGCAAGTGAGCTGCTGCATTAACTCTTCTGAATGGAGTTTCCTGGAAGGACCCCTGAGCATGACCCTCAAGCATAAGACTCTAGGTTGTTGCCAAATTTATTTGAGGAGGAAGGAGGGCGGGAGGCATGTTTTCTCGAGGGGAAAAAAACCTCACCCCGCTAAAGCTTTCTGTTGCCAGGGAAGGTCAGGGAAAATTCAGGAAAACTCCTTTTTATGTTCTTTATGATGTTTACTCTGTTGCGCAGAGCCAAGAGAGGGATGAGAAAGGCTGCAGCATGATGCAGGGCTGCAAAAGCTGTGTGTATTTAATAGGGTGACATAAATGGTGTGTTTCTCTTTGCCGTCTGCCGAGTGCTGCGGGGAAAATCTGTCCTAAATAGACAAACGAGAAGCCATGAGAGTGTCTGCTGGCTCTCGTCAGCCGGCCGTCCCCTGGGCCAGCCCGCGGCTCCGACGGGAAGTACACAGCGGATGTTTAATGAAAGGGCTGCTGCGGCTTATCTCCGCGAGCAGGGGACTTCTTTGTGAACTCGCTCGCTTTGAAAGATATGTGGCCCACTATGCTGGTATTGTTGGCTCTCGCGTTGAGCACAGCCACATGATTCACATAGGAGCTGTGCGCTGCGTCTGCCAAGGAAAGCTTCCCGCATTCCCTCCCCGGTTGGGAGTAAACTCGGCAGAAGGTCATCGAGGTCACAAGATCTGCCTGTTATTGCATTTTACAGGAAGGAAGATACGTTGTCTTTAGATCAGTTTATCAGCTGACTTTCCTGTGAAGAAGACTGAGGCTATTTTCCTGTGTACCACCACCCCCGTAATTCCCAAACGAGTGTGCTCTGTTTGCATCTCCTGTCAGCTCAGCTGTGTGCGTTTCTGAAACAGCCCAGTATTAAGCAAACAAATAAAAAAGCCATTGTGAGACATCGCAGAGTCCACATCCCTTATCAAACTGCCCGACAGGCCGGGATAAATCTCTTCCTCGAGGCTGCCTGTCATCTCCCTCCCTCCCTCTCAGCGTCAATGCACAATTAAATCCGTTGTGGTGAAATAGACTCAGCTGATAATTGTGGAGAGAGTTACTTACACGGATGCTGAGAGCAGCAGAGAGCCCAGCAGTCTCCTCTGCTTTCGAGGCAGTTTCTTTTGAGCCTGCACCTTTGAAGAACCACAAGTACTTGGTTTTGTTGGATTTGGGTTTTTCTGGTTTTGTCCTTTGAAGTCACAGGTTTCTGAGGATTTTTTTTAAAATAAGCTCTGTTTATTTTGTGCAAGGGAGCAAGCAGAGTGCAGAGCTGTCTCTCTCCCTGCCCAGCCTCCTTTGAGAGGTCCCTGCTTTCATAAGGTTTTCGGCTGGGGAATGGTTGCCTGTTTCCTCCCTGTGCTCACTGTGACAAATGCATTTCTGTGACCAGGAAACTGCAGATGTTACAGATGCACTAAGGCATATCTTATTAGCTAGTTATCCTTAATCTCTGAAGGATTGCACATATTGAATAATGCCATTCATTGAGTAACAGTTGAAGGGAAACTTCCTGGCTCCAAAGTATATACGGTGGCAGCTTTAATTGTGTTTTCTTTTTCTACATGTGTAAAGCTAAAATAACCCTCCAATGCTCCCCTCATCTAAAGAGTGCTGGTTAACCTAGCAAGAAACAGCATGTGACACAATAAATTTGCTGTTTTTCAAATTACCCTGTTTGCTGGACTGCAAAGCTGCATAGCACAAGAAAACAGCTACTGATATTTAATAATATCCACTTTTTTTTTTTNTTTTTTTTTTTTTTTTTTTGGGCAACATTGATCTGGTTAGATTTTTCATCTGGTTTTGCATGCCTTTACATGGAAAACCTTTGTCCTTTAGAAGACCCTTCAAGGATCTTCACACTACTATAATGAGCCAGAGGGGAGAAGGATCTGGGGAAAATATCAGCAAAGATCCAATCTCATTTACAAGCCTGCAGAAGTTATAGTTTGAAGGAAGGATCATGACTCACATCATCATTCCCCCAGTATTTTCACTACCTGTGAGATGAATTCATCTTTCCTAGTTTTTCAAAGTCAATGTCTCTTTGAAAATACTTCATATCCTGATCTTAAATCCTACATCCAGGACCACGTCTGCAGCTCACAGTTATGGGAGGCCAAAACAATATGTTTCATGTGCAAACTTTGGTATATTTTCATGTCTTATATTTTAATCATCATGCTTGAAATATACAACAGATATATCAAGACAGATATGTGGAAGCATTACAGATACACCATCTTTATTCTCAAATAGTGTTGCTTTATTGGGTTCTGGCAGCTGAATCTGTGCTGAACCTTGTCAGTAGCTAACTGGATATTCTGCACACTAGTTCAGAAACTGAACTCTTACAATTTTTAGTGAGTAACTAGCCACACCTGTTAGAGTATAGCCCTAAAATGTGAAGATGGCATTTTATAATATAAAGGGTATGTGATTGCTCTGGCAGTGAAAACAAAACAAAACAAAACAAAACAAAAAAAAGACAAAGACAAAGCAAAAAAACCACTCCCCAACAACAACAACAAACTACCAACTTGTACTGCTCTGTCTATTCTACATTATTTGGAAAAGCCATAGTCATATTAAATCTAAATTGGAGTATTTAAGAGACAATTACAACAAAACTGAAATGCGAGGCAAAAGAAGAGGAAGAATCCTTCTGAGGTTTGTTATTACACAAATGGGGTTTGGTTTGAAGTCTTTAATTTGCCATTTGCCAGCCTACATCTAAGAAGCAACCTTGTTTGTATTTCAACAAAGAATCTCATTCTTTTTTTCAATAAAAAGACCTGGCAATAATTCTGTTGGCACTAGATGAAGAGTTTGCTTATTCCGCTGGTGATGGTTTCTTTTGTTGTTATCTAGTTTAATGAAAACTTCATAAAAAAAAGACTCTGGAAGTTTATAGATAAAGCTTATGTACATTTGTTCAGGTCATATGCCAATCTTCTTATTGCAGAAGTCATTGCACTAGGGAGAAATGTGGTTAATAATAGCACTTTTTGCAAGTAGCAGTCTTTATTCAGAAGCTGGAACAAGTGAAGCAAACCACAGGGCCTGAGGCAGGCATGTGAACAACACAATTCTGACTTTACAGTAATTCACTGCAACTATTATCTTAGCAACCTTTCAGTAAAGTCCTGCAAAATCCAACAAGGAGGGGATACCTTTGCTCTTTAAAGTCAAGAAAGTCCTAAACAGCTGAGTCTTTGTACAGGTTTGGGGTTTTTTAAAAAATTAATTCCAAACCCTGTAAAACAGAAATCATTCTCTAATTAACATATTCCTAAAGTAATATGGGTTTTTAATTTTTTTTCAGCAGTAGTGGCCAAAGATTTTTGATTTTTTTGCAACACTTTTACAAGATGTGGTGCCATTTTTTCCAGAATGTCTGCCACTTGTCAGGTCCTATGGTTTGTCACTGCTTCTTAACAAACAGCTTTAAATTCAGGGCTTTTAAAAGAACACACAGAGCACAGCGGCAAACTGAGTGCCTGTTTGCAGCAAAGGTTATTGCAGAATGTGTTTCTCAGCTGTCAGTTGTCAGTGCATCCCACCCACAGCCGCAGAGGCACAGATGGAGGGAACGTCCTTGCTGGATCTGTGCTGACCTTTCAGCAAGCTGGCTGCAGAGGAGAGGATGTGGCTGCTGCTGGACCGTGGGAGGGAAGGGCCTGTGGGCAGAGCCAGCTCCTCTGTGTGCTGGGGGGCACTGCCAGCTGTGGGCAAAGCCCCTCTGGCCCAGCTGCGATGAGGGCTCGCTCATATCCGTGCAGTTTGACAAGCCAGTGGTGCTCAGGCTGCAGGGGAGCAGCCATGGGGCTACACACACAGGCAGGGCAGGGCTGCTCATGTGGCATTTTATCTTTTATCCTTTATGAAAACTGGATTTATGGCTCCTGGGTAAGCCTTTACTTTCACATGTTTCTCTGTGGAAGAACAGGCTTCCCACTTTCCTGCTATATAACACTAGGCTAAAGCCCTTTCTGGCAGCACTTCAGAGAGGCTGATGAAGCAGCACCAGAAACAAATTTGGCCTTACATTTGAAATTTTGACATAAGGTCATTCTGTAAGTCCTACAAATTAGAGCTAAATGTTCTTCCTCTCCACAGTCTTCCCCTCCTTTATCTTGCTTCTCCTCCCTTTCTCTGATCTCCTTTCCTCTGCACAAGCAACAGCTAGGAAAACATCTCAAGGGTGGAATTTGCTTGCTTATTTATTTTGTCATCTTCTGTAAAAATAAAAAAAAAATAGATAACTATGTTGTTGTGGGGTTTTTTTTTGTTTGTTTGTTTAGTTGGGTTTTTTTGTTGTTGTTTTTGTTTTGTTTTGTTTTTGTTTTTGTTTTTGTTTTGCTAATGAGCACAGTCTAGTAGTCTGGTTAAATTATAAAACAGATTAGACCCTGATAGTCTCCAGATCAATATATTAGCAAATTCATATTGAACTGAATGAAAAAATCTTAAGGTCCCATAATATATTTTGCTAAAGTTAATTAACTTCTACAAAATAGTGGTCAATTAGGTTAATGTTAATCGTGTGAAGTGAAGTGAAGTGAAGTGAAGTGAAGTGAAGTGAAGTGAAGTGAAGTGAAGTGAAGTGAAGTGAAGTGAAGTGAAGTGAAGTGAAGTGAAGTAAAAAACTGCCCACCAGGCAGCTGAGAGCACAATCAGTTGTCAGATCCTAGGATATCCTATTTTTAAGACCCATTCCTGGGTCTCCTGCTGCAGTTATGCATACTGGAAGCTTAGTATTTAGGAGAGGGATAGTTTTCCAATATAAATATTTTACACTTACCAAGATTCAAAAAAGAGGTGGGTCTTTAAACACTAGCAAGAATGTGAAATATTCTAATAAAAAAATACTTTATAGAAGAGCTGTATCTGCTCATATCTCAGACTTGACCAGCCTCTGTTAAGACTAGAGGACTTCCAGGACTGATTTTTCTGTATCTGCCCTGGGGGGTTTCTATACCTTCTTCTCCCGACCTCATTTGAGACAGGGCAGGGTGTGCTCATGTGTGTATTTGGTGGCACTCAGTATGGTCCAGCTCTCAACAACCCAGCTCTTGCTCTGCTATAGTGTTCAAAAGCTCCTCTTTCAGCCTGCACTGTGGTCTGTTGGGTCTCTCAGCTGGGCATCCTCAGTTTCACCAGGAAGGCAAGATGCTCTGTGCTAATGCTTCAGCTGATATAAAATTGGGTGAACCTCAGAATTTGGCAGCTGTCACTCTGTCCTCACACCCTGAAGAATTGTGTATGTACATTGGGATTTAAAGTAATATCATTCTGCTGGATGACTTCTACAAACAGGGTTATTCTGACAGGTAGAAAGGGCTCCAAGACTGGAATGTTAGATTATTTTCTCTATTTTATATCTCTATCTATCAGCTTATATTAAATATATAATTATATTTTAGAGACTGATGCTCTACAGACATATTTGTCAGTCAATGCAAAAGCAAGCCAAACAACAAGATAGCAAGACCAAAAGCATAGCTTGAAGTCTTGATTTTCCTTATCTTTGTCTCCAGGAATCTTCTTTCATCTCCTGCATGTGTATGAGCTGTATGAATCATGTCATGATGACATCTCAAGGAGGCATAGGGAAAGGACCCAGCAGAAGGAGGCTGGGAGAATTAGGGTGGTCTGTGTGGGAGGTTGGGAAAGTTGAAAGAGCTGGGGGATAAGTGAGCAGCTGCAGTCCACCAGGCAATTGCAGCTCTCAAGAAGTCAGAACATGGACTTTGTCTCTCTGTCTTCACAGAACCCATACACTGGGCCATAATTTATTTTGAAGGATCAGTTTTTACAATGAGGACTTTAATGAAAGGAACCATAGTTACATAATATTATTAACTATTTAGATTATTCATAAGTGCTGGAAAGTACTTAGAAAGTTTGCTGGGTTAATGTCCCTAAGCAAAACAAAAATGTGATCTGATGGAAGTAAAAATGCCACTTCTAAATCTGTTTGTGTTTGAATGCATGTCAATTCTAAACATCACTGCACTGTCATTTTTCTTCTTTTTCAGAAAATATTTAAATTTTCCCATTGATTCAGTTCACTGCTGTCTTAATGTTATGTCACTATAAATAAACATACATCAGAGTCTTGGGTACATCTGGCATCTAATAAGCCTTTAGCATGAATATTCTTTTACAAAAGGGACAAGGCTCAAGGCAAAGATACTATTTTCATTTCACCCTCTCACTCACCCTTGACTTATTACTGAGTTCATCATTGTTTTCAGATGGAGGAAACAAAGCCATGAGAGACATAAAAGATCACCCTTTGCAGGATGGACAATGCTTCTCATTCTACAACCCGCGTGCCAAAACCTTTGAGTAGGTAGAACATAAGGATGTCCAGGATTTTGCTGAGGGAGCTTGGGGTGTGGGATGATGGACACCTGGGAGTTTTCCACAGAAAACAGATGGCCTTGGATGGGCCCAGCCAGCTTGGTCTGATCAGCACTGATGGCTTTGGTTCCCTTACTCCTGGAGTTAACCCTGATCCACTGGGCTAGCTGGGCTTCCCTGTGGCCAGTCATGTGAAGTGGCAGGGCAGTCCTGCTTGAATTTTTAGCACCAACTTAAGCACAGGTGCTGAGACTAGTCATGCCTGACTTTCCTGCTTTCTCAAAGGCACCCTTGTCACATATATGTCCCCAATGGCCATGCTGGTTTCATCCTAAATGACTTGAGCAAAGAGAGTTTCCCCCAGTGAATCCCAGAGATGTAAGAGATATCTCTGGACTCAACTTCTGGTTTGGATGCTTTAATTTTTGTGTCTAGTCTTTCAGTTCCCGAATAGAATTATCCTTCTAACACACTCTTTCTTGCTTTCAAAATCTCCTTGAAGTGCACTGAATTAATTCCTTTTACCCTCTTTATCTCAGGAAATGGAGGTGCCTACAGTGGTCTTCTCTTGATCTCTCATGTCTGAAAGAGGAAATTGTCTTCATTTGCAACAGTAGAGGTTTAGATTGGCCATTATGAAAACTTTCTTCACCAAAAGAGCTGGATCAAGCACTGGATCAAGCACTGGATCAGCACTCAACCAAGGTTGAGGACCAGATTCCAGTAACAGGTTGAGCCACCATCCCAGGAGGAATTTAATTCCAGCATACGTGAGGCACTTGAGGACGTTTTAGTGAGGGACTTGGCACTGCTAGGTTAAAAGTTGGCCTCGATAAATTAGAGGCCTTTTCCAAACTAAATGTTCTATGATTGTTACGTATCATTACTTATAACTTCCTTGCTTCTGAATTCTGTGTTTCTTTTCTCTGACTTGCCTCCAATTCATAAGCACAGCATTTCAGGCCCAGCCAAACCTCCGTATGAAGCAGCAATCTCCAACCCTGCCTATTTACAACAACAACACCCTAGCCTAAAAACATTTGGAGTCGGTTCTAACATATGATGCTCTGGGTTGTTATTGCATCTAATCTGCATGTGGCCCATGCCAGAGATGTCCTTGCCATTGACTGCCAGTGTGGGAACACGGAGTGGCTGGGTTGCCCACTCTGGTCCCGCAGGTTGCCGCAGGGATGTGCCACAGCCTCCAGGCTGACACCTGGCACCGTGCGGATCCCTGCCAGACCCCAGTGCCTGACACACTTGCCAGCCCTCATTGCAAACAGCAAGGGAAACTCAGCCTCAGACTTCCTAAAGCATCTTCCCCTACCCGCCTCCAGACTCAAAACGGGAAAAAAATTAATTAATTTTCTGCAAAAAGCAAACGTTGGCAGTGCCACAGTCATCTAAAATCCGGCAATCATACAATCCCATCTTTACACCCTTCCTCTGAGAAATGTTTATGCCTTTGTAGCTGTACCTGATCCAGGTATGTATTTATGTGGGCACAGGAAAGGGAGAAGACAAAATGGCTCACACTTACAATTGTCCACATTGCATAAAAATTGCCACACCTGTGTAGCAGCACAACTACCTCAACCCACACTGTTTTGTCAGAGCAGAATCTGAAATAATCATGATAGTTCCTGGATGCTCCTTTTTCATCCACAGACAGAGTTCAGAAAGAAGGAAACAAGGGAAGGGTGCAATGCTCTTGCTTCTTTTCCATTTCTGCTACTCTGCTGGTGCTCTCTTGGCCCCTTAACACATGAAAATGCTTCAACAATTACTTTTTAATAAAAAAACCAGCAGATTTTCAGGGCAGCTGGGAGGTTTTTTTAAGGGTAGAATGACAGACTTTGCAGTATAATAACATACAGATGCTGTGACACAGCTTGCTAAGGGCATAACCCAAAGTAGGAGAATTCCCCCTTAGACACACTAATCTAATACTCTGCCAGCATTTATTCTTTCCCAGCTGCAGAGAGAGTGGGGAAATGCCTTGAAGCTTCATTGGAAGGGGGAAGATAATGAACAGTGAGGAGTGAAAGGCAGGAATGGAGATAAAGGTCTGCATACTGAAATAGCAGTAACACACTGGAGTACATCCTGTTGTGATGTATATACTTTTTGCTCTAATTCCTCCCTTGGGCAGTTTGAGAATGGATTTTTTTTTTCTCAGAGGAAGTACTCTTGCTGCTGATTTTATGGACGAGCAGCAATTTCCGTAAATGGGATAATACTGGAGAGTAGTTAGAGATCCCTTTGTCAGATATGAACCCACGCTGTTAAATGCTGGCACTATCTAGAGCAAAGCATTGGTAGAAGCACAAAGATTATAAGAAATGCCATGTGTACTATTACAGAAAAAAAGTAAATTAAGGGCTAAATACTAATTCCTGTAATGTCAAGATGATTCTTCATTAGGACAGCATCAAAGGATGCAGGTGTTTTTAGAGCTTCAGCTTGCCCCATATTTAAAATCTTTTTAATAATGTATTTCATTCTTTTCCAGGGGGTCATCAACCTGCAGGTTCAGGTGCAGATTATAATATGCTTATCAATGATGCACTATGCAGCTCTGGTATTGCTATTCAGTTTGACATGAATGCCCTGCAGAGGTCCTGAGTCAGCTGGAGGACTAAAAGAAGTAGTGACACAGTGGGAAAGATCTTCAGCATCTCCACTAGGAGCCTGAAAATCACTAAAAACCCAACTAGCACCAATCTTCTTTAAAATCCTATCAGACCTTTACCTGCAAGGTAGGAGTCACACAATTGTATTAATGCTATTTTTCTTAATTGAAACTGCATATTAATTTCATATGAAAAATCAGTTTCCTGGGGCACAGCTGCCAGCTGAACAGTTTCATCTTTATCTACCATTAACATGACCGATAGGAAGAGGAATATTGTGATTCAGCTGCATGGGACAAGGAGCTAATGTGCTTCCCAAGAACTGTGAGGAAGAGGTTGTACTGCTAATGCCATGAATTTCTACAGTGCAATGAGCAGTGTGAAGGGACTGTAATATCTAAGGATGAGAGTGAGTAGCAACTTCATTACCTCCAGTATAGTTTCTCATTTTTGCCACTACAGATTTGGCCCTATGTATATCTTACCCAGTACAAGAAAATAATGGTGGGGTGTTGGGGTTTTTTTAATAGTTTTTAAACAATTGTGTACAACTCCCAAACTTTCTTTATAAATTCATTTGCTTGAAATTTTCTGTACCTAACTATTCCAGAAAAAAAGAATGGCCCCACGTCAAATATAATCGTTTGGGGTTTTTTTCTTCCCAGAAAAAACCTGGCATCCTGCAAGTTAAGAATGTCTCCAGATTCTGGGTGTTTATGGAGCATTTCCATCAGGGTGCTTGTTTATTCTGGATTCAGTCCAGGACACAAGGCCAGTCCTAGATGGCTGCTGTTGACAAGAGAACAATGTATGACTGATCATGTGAGATTATTCTGATCACAAAGCACCTACACAGTTTATTTGTGCACTGGGGCAACACAGAAGCACATATAAAAAGTCCTCTAGATTGAAACATCTTGCTTTTTCCATAGAGAAGAATATAAACAGCTACCAAGGGGACAAACAGAAACATTAGGCTGTGAGGCAATACTTGACTTTCTCAGAAAGTTCAAAAGGTTACAGAGAGCTGTTCCCTTTCTCAACCTGTCTGTGTGGCAGCGATTTAGGTTTCAGTCCTTGGTGCCACCCACAGAGTTTGAAAAGCCTCTCTGAACTTCATACTTGCTCTTTCTGGCCAAAAAAACTCATAATGGGAAATGTGGCGTCAGAGCCAAGCAGAAGGTGCACAGAGCACACGTCAGTCTTCATCAGGAAGGGGCAGGGTCTTTGCTGCAACGGAGGGGGGACTGCTGATGTGAGTGACAATAATCAGGACATTACTCATGAGATTGCTGATGGTGGACATCAGAACTGTGCCTGCTCAGTACTTGCAAAGGATTTGATCTTGTAACCTTTTCTCACATTTCAATATCAGTTTCTTAAAAGCACTTCAAGCATTTGAATGTCTAATTTCTATTATGGTCAGTGGGACTGAAGCATGTAATGCCTCTATGCAGTCCTATAAATTTCACCATCAGTAACCAATTTTTACAGCTCTCCAAGGGATTATCCCTAATATAAAAATCTGAGATGGAGGCAATACTAGAAACATGGCTCAGAGTTGTGTTTTCCTGCTTCCCCACGTCCCCTTTGGATGGTTCTTTCTCTGAGAGTGGATCTTAGAGATGCTTGTCCAGAATTTCCGCTGTAAAGCTGTATCTTCTCCTTGTAAAAAATCCTCTGGGTTGGAATTCAGTTTCAGGTATGTCTAAAATTAGTAGAAACAAATTTTAAATTAAGTTAATAATGTAGGAAGTAAATTAAATCTCCAAATTATTTGAGCTCAGACCTTGGTTTGTACTCTTCTGGCCCTGAACTGGAATTACTTACAATGTTCTTCATCTAAGGTAGCCTTAAACATCTGATTGTGGTTAAAAATAAAAATATTTGGATATATCCACATTTAAAATGTGATTGTGCTTGGAAAGTAACTTTTCTCTCCTAGAAACTTCAGCATATATACACACGCCCTTCACAGGAATGCAGATTAAGAAAGGTCTATTTTCCGATGTCATACTCAAAGTATCACAAATATATGTAAGCACTTCAGAGGAGACAAAAGCCTTTTCTACTGTTAATCTTTGGGGTAAGAAAAAGTCACTGTGCTGTGTGCTCATGTGCTCAACTATTTGAATGCCAAAGAATTCTGACTTTTCTTGTGACTTACAATGAATCACAAGGTATATAAAGCAGTAAATTTTTATGCATTAACTAATGGTTACATTTTTCAACAAACAAACAAGCCAAAAAAAAACCCAACCAAAAAAAAAAAACCACACCCCACCAGAATCATCAGCTGTACAGGTTTATAGCTAGGTATAGACAACTCATGGGGAGATTTTTCCAGAGCTTTTCTTTTGCCATCAGACTCTCCACTTTTTCATCTTATTTTATGCAGCATGGATGTAGTTATAAGCTGTAATGAGAATTTTTCTGAGAGAAGTTTACTTTATAAGCTTCACTATAAATGAAATATGGTACAACCTACTGCCAAAATTCTCCATCAGACATCAAAGACTACTTTAAACACCTAAGTGCTTCTACAGAAGTTCATCACAACTCAAATTCTTACAAGCTACACATCACAAAACTAAGTGAAAAAAGTAAAATTAATTAAACTAATTTATTTAAATTAAATTAAGTACATTTTTTTAGTAAGTAAATTAGGTAAGAAAATTGCAATAGCAAAAAATTCTGATAAACCATTTACTGCCAGAATCAGTATATATCTGTGGTCAGGAGACCTCAATTAAGACTATCTGAGCTCACATGCACTCGTTTCAGAAGGGTGGGATTATGAAACCTGTAATGGGCCCAAAACCAAGCTGTTTATTTGGAGAATGGAAATAGAAAAATATTCAACTATCAATAAAGGGAATGAGTAAATAGAGCAATAAATGTGTTTAATCAGTCTGGGTCATATATGATAAGGTATATACCTTGGAGTGTAATATCAGCAGGAAAATGTTTTGCTGCCAGATAATTTGGAATGTGTTAGGAAAAACTGGTTTTTAGATTTAACAGAAATTCTCCAGTCTTTCAGCATCTGAGTTCTCAAGGATGTTTTGCAGCCATTTTCCTTTCTTCTGTGTCCTACCTGTGTGTAGTACAGGGTAATTTCTTTTTACATGAAAGCAAAAGGCAGCAAAACTGGTATCTTTTGGGTGCAAAATCTAGTTTCTGATTCACTAATCTAGACCTCAAGTAGTTCAATTCAATTAGTTGTTAACAAAAAGGTTCTGTCTTACTTTCTTTGTGGCTTTTGTATGTTTAAGACTAAGCCAATTGCCAGAAGAAAATCTCTGGGGTCAGACACATTGCAAGGTTCTAAAATGTTCCAGGTCAAGAGAAAAGAAAACAGGTAAAAAAAGGAAAAGGGTTTTACAGAGTTGATATCATAGTGAGCATCATCTGTGTATGAACCTCAGCTCCTCCAGCTCTGGGGGTTTTCCTGCTGCAACAGTACCAGTGATGGCAGCAGTGCAGCCAGCTGGTAAGCCCAGCAGGTCTGTCACCTTGTGCCTGCAGACAACATGCTTGGGAGATGCAAAAATCTGGGTCTAAAATCAGCACAGACTTCAAGCCCTGCATGGCAGGAAGCAGGGAGCAGAAATGTTTATGCTTCTCCCAATTCTCTGCTATCTGGCAGCTCCACACACATTTCCGCCAGGAGTTCCCAACGTGTCAGTAACACGGTGGGCTCTGAATATATTTTATGCCTCACAGTGTTGGATTAAACTCTATTATTAATCATGACAGCTCACTATGTTTCATCCTTGCCAGGAGTCTTGGCTGGCATATCCTTGTCTCCCTGTAACCAGCCCAGTATAACCTCTTTTTGTGTGTGTGTGGGCAAGGCCCCCCAACAGTGCCTGTGTCATCAGTTTTGCTGGCCCCCTTTCCTTCCCACTGCCTGAGTGCTGGGGCACCCCAGAGTGCTTTGCCTTCTTCACCACACCACTCCCAAGGCACATTCCCAGGGGATGCACCATCCTTCCCACGGCACCAGCAGAGGATAATTTTTGCAGATTATCCAGAGTACATCAATATAAATGCAGTTGCTCAAAATCAGGGGAAGATATGAAGGTAAAAGTACATTTTTGTCAATGGAAAAATCGTATTGCAAAGGAGTACACTGACACTTGCTTTTCTTTAAAACTGTTTGTGTTTCTCTCACCTACCAAGTGAAAAAATTATCGTTGTGATTCAGCCTGTCCTGATCGTGCCCATCTGAGATGCTCAGCCTGTCTTTATAACATGCAAAATCTGTCAAGGCACTGTAAAATTATTTTGTTTCACTTCCCATATTTAATTTTAAGAAAATGTTGGGTATTTCCTTTGTCTAAATAGCACAGAGTAACACCCATGCTTGTTGAATTGACACAATAGCTGCCTATCCTGCAGCTGCATGGTACCAGACATGGGACTCCCAGAAAAAAACTGCTATGTCCCACAGAGCATCCTGCAGAGATTTCTGGGAGCTCAAGGGACTGGGAGGCAAGGGATGGCAAACCTCTGCATGGTGTGTCAGCTCGAGCCTGGAAGTGCTATTGTAGCATCCATGCAGCATTGTGCTGCCTGTCCATGGGACTTGTTAGTGATAGCAGCCTGCAGTGGTGACTGCACTGTTTCCAGGCTTGAACTGGCTCACCCAAAGGCATCTCACCAGCCTCTGCCCTGCCCATGTGCTCTGTCGGCTTGGCTGCCTCTTCCACTAGGAGCTTCCCAGCAAAGCAGAGATGAATCTGCAGAGCACCAGCTCAGCAGCAACCTGTCCCTACCTAATATGCCTTGGCTGCTGGCTACCACTTCCTCCTCAAATGTTGCCTCTTATAGCACTGCTGACGCTGCCAATTTGTCATTGGCCTGAGAAATAACACTAGCACCCAGTGCTGCTATGTCCTCTCTCAAGGAACCCATTTGTGCTTGCGAGGACAATGATAAACCCTGCAGCAAAGCCCTAATGCCCAACAAGTCTGAGGGAAAGTTATGCTAAAACTGCCACATAAAAAAGGAAAATACCATGCAAGATCACCATTTTCACCATCCTAATAACAGTAAAAACATTATATCTAATCCATCTAGTCTGGAGCTTCTTTGTGCAGCTCTGGAGAAAAGAAAATGATGAAAGAGAAGAAGAGAAAAGATGGGGAAAAGAAAAAACCTGCTAGCAGCAGTGACAACTCAAACAGCACAACACAGCTCTGAGCTCAGACACTGAGCCCCCAAAATGTGACGAAAGACCCAATTGTACCAACAGTGTAACCTCAAACAAGCAACACTGCATGGCAGTGTTTCCACGACACTGAAGTCATGTCATACCGCTTGCACTCCTGTATTGCACAAGCAAAGTTTGTCATGAACCTGATGACCAGGGCTCATCAGATTGTCTTCCCCTGGTTAATATATCCCCTAGTCCCTCCCTCAAGTAATAAAATGGAGCTGCCAACAGAGCTTGCAGTGCAACTCGCTTCATTCGGCACAAGCAGTGCTGCAGCTCTCCTCACAGCCGGTTCTGCCATGGTAGTGTTGGCAGCACCATGGCAGCAGGGACTAACCTCTTGGCCACACAGCAGAATGGACATATGAACATCCAAGGAATGCTCCTCACCTTGTCAGAGACTTCCATTTCACACAAACAAAAGCTTTCATCTTTTTGACACAAACAAAAGCTTTCATCTTTTTCAGCTGTGTCTATGCCATGCATCTGGCATGAAACTGAATCTGGATTGGAATCCATATTTCCTTAGTATTCATTTCTCTCCTGGTCAAAGAGGGAACCCTGAAGGCTATATCTCTTACTCAGTGTTTCTATAACACCAACCAAAACAAGGGTATGATCTCAGCTGAGGGTTTCAGACCCATATCAAAATAATGCAATGCAGTGTGTTCTTCCTAGTGTCTGAGGTTTTCCTTCACCACACTTTTCTTCCAGTATTGCTAAAATAGGAATGGTTTTCTGCCCAGGGGAGGTTCTGAGCTGTCACCCAAAAGTGGAAGAAATTGTTAATTTTGTACCTTTGCCTCCACAAGCCTCTGGAGCGACTGCATCCAGATTAAATGTATTGACTTGCCTATTGCAAGAGGAAATTCCAGTGAGAAACCTGTTTCTACCAGTTCCAGGTGGCTAGCACAGGCACAGATCTTCATGCACTCTGTTGTTCTCTGGAACAAATGCTCTTTCTTATGAAATCAAGAGGCTGATTCAAAATGATAGAAATCAGAAGTCAAAAGATAAAGAACATTAAGTAAAGTTAGCAAGGCGTGCAGAAATTTTGCTTCTTGCCATCAAAATGAAAGATAGCCATCAAAATTTAAGGGGCTAGTGCCCCTTAAATAGTTATTGTCTCTGATGGAGTAAGAAAGGTAAAATACCCTGAATTCATGCAACCACACAAATCTGATCTTTACTCAAAAGCACATCTAACACATAGTAGGGGCACTTCCCCCATTTAATCATGCGATGCAGGCCAAATCCAGCTTAAAAGATCCCTTATCACTTCATTAAATTTAGCAGATGGCTGAACAAAGCACATTGTACCATTCTCAGCTCTCAGTTAGATCATTGCCACTGCAATGAAAAATGCAGTAGTGTGTAACTGGGAGATGCATTTCCCATGTTATTTGTGTGAAGGAAATAGCTGTGCCCTATTCCCTGGAGAGAAGCCAGTGAAAAACTTGTCTCTATATTTCTGCATGTAACTTACCTATGCATCACTTCCCCATCATTTCTGTGAATGCAAAAGACTAGACTCCTGTCTCAGTATTGTGATCAATGCAGTCATTGTCAGGCTTACAGAACTTGTTCCAAAAAGTTTCCATTTACAAGTTGAGTGTTACTGTATGGGCTTTCTGTACTCATAAAGGCTGCATCAAAAAGAATTGGCACAGTAAGCTGTCTTGAAAATAGAGAGATGTTGTGTATTAGGCAGCTGAATAATGCACAAGAATGTTAAATTACCTATTTAACTCTTTCAGCAAAAATAAGTAATTACGTGCAACTTGACTTCCTCAGAAAGCAAAGTCTAAGAGGAAATTATCAATGGAAAGACTGCTTTTGTGGCTGTGGCACACATGTCTGCTGAAATGCTCCAAAATAAGGGAGAGTCCAATTGGCAGCAAAGAGTTCAGGATTAGAGATGGAAGGTCATCTTTCAAAATTCAGTTTTTATATAAGTGACCCCCAGCTAATTACAGAGATACCTTATGTTCCCTGATCCTTCACATACTTTCCAGCTCCAAACATTTAGTAGAAAAGGAGTCATACACCATGGTAAAAAAAAAAAATTATTTGTTCTTCCGCTGTCATTCAAATAAATTTTTGCATTTCGATGAAGTCAGTGGAGAGTGATTATTTCCACTGTATATGAAAGTTCAGCTCTCCAGCAACAGATCACTGAATGTTATTACACAGCTGTGTGTTGATCTGTTGTCCACTGCCCCTAAACACCATTAGAGATGCTGCCCTAGCTGGGTGCAATTTGACCAGAGGTGAGTAGACTTTACACTGCCTATATGAAGAGATCTATTAGGTGTTCTCCTGGTATTTAAGAAAATACTTCTGTTCATCTCCCAAGTGCTTAAATTATGGTTTTTTTGAAGGACAAGTTCAAAGGGATTTTTATTTTGTGAATGTGCCATTTTAGTGAATTCATTACACACAATGGTGGTTTCTGTCACGTCATTTTCCTGCCCAACCATGAATTTCCTTTTAAAAATAGAAGTGTATGAAAGAGATATGGAAAGCATTTTCTAGGATATTGCTCAATATGTTCACTGTTGTGGCCTGGAATATTATATGACCTGAAGGAAGGAGAATTAACAATATGTCAGAGTGATTTTGATTAAAAAATATGTCCATATTCATGAGAATGGCATGGCTGAATTGCTCAGAGCTCCATGGAAGGTTATGATGAGGAATTGAAGAAACAAACTCGATTTTTTATGAGTTCTCAATGATGCTGTCAAACAATTTAATTGGAAGGAGTCAAGACCATATTTAATATTGATTTCAAAATGGACCTTAGAAGTGATTTCTTTTTGGCATAGCATCATAGTACAGCATTTGACAATTAGATCAGGTAACTTAGTACCATTACTTTACTGGGGAGGAGGGAGAAAGAAGGGAGGAGGAGGGAAGAAAAGAAAAATAAAAGCCCCATCAAGATCCTTACACACTTTAACACTTTCAAGCAAACAGGGTAATTGTAAGTCACCATATGGATCCTGGGCTGCCTTTACCTCATCCCCAGAAAATGATGGCAAGATTCACACACCTCCTGAGCTAACAAAATCCCAGTTTGCAGCAGCTTCTCACTAGAGTTAGCAGGGCAAGGAAAAAATACCCCAAAGTTAGCAAAAATACGTGTCAGCTCCCACTGGACAAAAGAAAAACTAGACCTTGTCTGCACACACAGCAACAGGCAGTGACCTGTGTTTCCTGTCTCACCCCACACTGTCCGCTCACAGACGAGGTGACTTTGCAGTGACTTTTCATTTCCCAGCCTCCAAAGAAGCTACAGAAATTTGTGTGTTACAAAATGTAATTAAGGGAGAGACAGGCAAACTGAAGGCTGGGTACAATTAAATGCTGAAAGAGAAGGGAGCAGATCTAGATAAGGCCACTACATGATGAGACTGTTTATCTGTCACATCATTTACAGTGCTCAGGCACTTAAAGGAAATAAATTATGACAGAGTCCTTAATCCTTAATGTTAACCCCTGAATAGCCAACACAAAAAGTTTTATGAAGTAAGAAGAAAGGTATATTTCATCACAATCACATCTTCCCACTGACCTGGTCTCAGAGAAGTGTAATTACATATTATTTCTGGGCTTTGGTACCTTAGGGACTTATCAAACAGGAAATAATCTAATTGCTCACTGCAAGAAACAAATTTTCCAAAGCTGCTCAGAATTGCTGTTCCTTTAGAGCGAATGCAGTTCAAAATAAAAGTACTGCCATAGAAAGTCTATTAAATAATCCTACATGAGATCTGATATGCAAGAGATACAAGATACAATTAAAACTGATTATTTTAGTTTTAATATTAATGGAACTAGAACAAATAGACAGATAGAAGGAAAGTGGAATAGGCACATAGAGTGCAGCATTCTCCCACCACTGTACATGACAGCAATATTCCCACTAATACAGTAGGGATGGAAATGATCCTTGTCCTCCTGTAAGAGATCTTCACATACAAAGAGTACCTGTGGTTTCAAAGAGTCTTAAAGTTTGAAGAGGGTCTAGTGAGAGTTTTTTTTCCAAAAGCAAAGAGCTGCAAACAGTTCAAACTAATTATTTCCAACTTCACAGTGTCAACAGGCACAGGAATGGTGGAAAAAGCTGTATAATAACATCTTAAAAACCTAAAATTGACTTAAGGATGGAATGGAAACCAGAAGATGAAAGCAGTGGGACATACTTCATTCCATTTTTGCAGAAAGAGTCCCCATGGGGATTAAATCTGACAACACCAAATCCATTTTCCATGGCAGGGTTATGCAAATGGGGGCACACAGCCAGCACTTTCCTAGGGAAGCTGGTTGCAGCCTTCACTGGGAAGAGGCCTGGTGGAAATGGAACAAGGCATTCTGAGGTGGAGGTGGGGCAGGCTCTTCCCCCTGCTACAGAGCTGCACATTTCCATACACAGAGATGATGTTTAGGCTTGGCTCCGACTCCAGCTGCTCAGTTTGTTTTGGGGAATGCCTCAGGAGAGTAAGAGAGCTCCTAGCACAGCAACAGCCAGGCAGATTCCCAGCTCGCTCCCAGGTAAATGCTGCACATGCAGCTCCCAAAGGTGCATGCAAAGAGCCAAGAGCCTGCCGAGGGCCATGGACCATGTAATGCATCCACGAGGAAGGTGATAATTTAAAAGGAAATAGCAATTTGGTTTGTGATCAGGCTAAGATCCTTAATTTTTGCCTGCAAAAGGACTAATCACCATCATCATAAATGAAGCAGAGAGAACACTTTCAGTGGCAATTCTGCATGGAAGAAGAGTGCCACCTTCCTGTTTCTAAACCAGACCCTCCCAAATCCACTTCACCAGCAGCCTGCCCTCCTTTTGCAGTTTTTAATATACCCAGCTCATAATCCTACTCTTTTACAGTTTTAATAGACAAGTTATCATTGAGATATAATTGAAAAGCAGGAGAAAACTACAGAAAAGACCATGGATATGACTCCAGTAAAAGAGAAGGGCTGTGCTAATTTGCCGGAAATTCCATTTTCTCCCCTCTCTCTCAAAACCGTGTACAAATTAGACATTTACATGATAGATGAGTATGTTCCTTTCTTAGGGAAAGTACTCTGTTGGAACTCAGAGCTCGGGTAAGTTCCATGTAATGTGGCTGTTGCCAAGGAAACTACTTGTTCTTAATTGAATAGTAGAGAAAATATTTGTGTAACTTATTGGCACATAAATTAAGGTTGCCCTTGAGCAGCCTTAAACTCACACAACCTTTTTTTTTTTTTTAAACAAATTGTCCTAGTTTCTTAGATTTTCTTCTAATGTGCAAATATCATGGAAGAGTCACACCATGTAGGTGGCCTCTTCTCTGACTCTGACCACTGTTAAAGTTGCATAATGCTTAACTTTAGAACCTAAAAGAGAAAAATGTTGATTATTACAAAGTGATGACAATACAATCCAAAGCAAGTGTGGGCTAGACAGGAAAAAGGCAATAAAATAAGCTCTTGCAAATAAATCTTCTCCCAACAAGACTGCCATGTACTCAGTGATAACAGTGACAATAAGCTCAGATTGCCCATGCTGGTATAGCTACACTGAAGTCAACAGATTCATGCTAATTTAGATCTGCTGAGCCTTTTACTTATATTTTGTCTTTGTTCTGCCACTGGTTTTTACTACATATTCAAATTACTATTGGTTTCTAAAGGAGAAAAGAAGTGGGTTTCCAAGTGGGTTTTTTGCTTTCATGCAAAATCTGAAAGTCAGAACAGGCCAGTTAAGTCATAATCTGCTGCTACTGATGTGAAGGATCCACAGACTTTGCACAGCCTCTTAGCAGAGCAAAACTGGGACAGACATGGACTACATCACCTTACCCTTAACTTTCATTTCCTGGATGCTGCTGGGAAACAGGGGGACATCATGGACTGGCTATAGCAGATGTTGAAGGTGAATTCTCATTTAAGTAATTCTTTTTCAGTTATTCCTGGCAGGAAAAAATAAAAGGTCTTAATATCTTGCTCTTTACAGGAATTGTCAGGAGAGAGGCATCTGATAACCAAGTAGATTATACTGCTTGAAAAACATGCATTTTTACTTTCTGTCTCCCATACACAGTATGCTCATCAAATACCATTTATAATATTTTGAAATATTGATGTCTAATTTAATTGAAATCACTCTGGAATGGTCTCATTAAGTATATCACAAAAAGGAGGTAGTAAAACATGGGTAGTTAGATTTAGATCTCGTAAGAAACCAATTAACACCAGCAAACATTAAATTAACTATTTCGCTTTCTCTTGGTAAATTGTCTTCTCTTAAACCATGGTCTTACTATTTCAGAGATGAGGAATGGTTCTTCCATTTGTCAGGTTCTTCAGAATACCAATCATCATCCTGGATTGCAGGATCCCTATGACAAAGCTGCTATATTAGAAGTCTGCAAAAATGCCTTCAGATAATAGACCACTGTAATATTTCTAGTATCTGGTCCTTAGCCACTCGTTTATTTCATTTGCTTAATAAAATATGACTTTTAAAGTTCAAACAAAAAACAGATACTTTTTTAAGTGATTCCTCTTTCCACTAAAGATGAGGTAGGATAGTGATGAGTGTGGTGTCCTTTCACCCAGTGATAAGCCACTGCAAAGTCCATAAAATCAGGTAACTGAGAGTAAAGTTTGCTTAATTCAGGTTTATGTGCCTGTCAGAAAAACCCGCTGAATTAAAAGTAGCAAAATGCTATCTGACCAGGGCAGGGAGCCCAAACAGCATCATATAGGTGACCCTGTCATTTAAGTTGAACTTGTATTAATAATGGTCCTTAACAAGCTGTCAATCTCTAAGGAGAGCCTTTTGTGCCTTTTCCCTGATGCTTTTGTGTTCGCTTACTCGATGGCCACAAATCAGCCCTAGCTGAGTTGCGGTCAGTCCTAGGGCAGCTTGGGAAAAACGAAGCTTCTTTCTCCCTGTCTTCCCTGTGCTCTTGCTTTTTTTCCCCTTTCTTTGCCTTTCACTGCCACACAAATCATAAAAATTGCAGGCTGGGGTCAAGCTGCGTAAAACAAGCAGATACGAGTTTCCTCTTTGTTTCAGTGCTCAGCACAGATGGGAGGAGGGAAACTGCTGTTCCACTGAGATAACTGCCAGATAGAAAATCTGAAAGTAGCCCAATGACACTGGGAAACAGGGCATTTTTCAGTTAGTAGGAAACCCAAATGGATTTCTTAATACCTGCTGAACAGTAATAGCAAACAATTCACTAAATACCTAAGCTCTGCTCCCCTTCTCCTACCTTTTCCTGTAAAATACTAAAAAGAAAAAAAAAATTAAAATACAAACCAAACCAAGAGTAAATAAAAACCACCACACTAAGGACCAGAAAATAATCAGAAGGTTTGCAGGCTACAGGAAAGCCCAGAACTCTCAAAACCTTGCAGCAATCAGTGATCTTCCATCACTCATTCATGTTTGCTGGTGGCCTGTTCCTGGACTCCAAGCGAGTGAAGCGCAGAGTGAGAAATGCAGAGCTTAACTTATATAAAGACAATATCAGCTGCACTTTCAAAGATGTGTTCTCAGTTACCCCAAGATACAGTGACACAGAGCAAATTTCTCAGTTGGCACTTTAGGGGTGTCAAGGCTTTTCTCAACACAGGGCTTGCTCGCTGTCTGTGATCCACCTCTCCAGACACAATACAGGAGTTCACCACAATGTCAACTCCAGCATGATCTGGAGACAGTGAACCACAGCATCTCCTGCATCTTGTAGGCTCCAACCTTCCTCTGCATAGAATCTGGGTGGATGCAAGGCACAGCCAAACACACCCATCCCTGCAGGCTTTGAGGCCTGCCTGCACCCTGGCTGTAGGCAGTAATGTGGACAGACAGCATGGGAGTTAGGGACAGCAGGATCTCTGGCCTGGGGATGCCCCTTCCCCAGCCCAGCTCACAGCATGGTGCCACGTGACGTGTGCTGCCTGATTGTTCTTGCTGGGCTTGGTTGCACCCTGTGCTCCAGCATCACGATCAAAGCAGTACACAATAATGAGGGTGTTTGCAGAAAGGCTTCTGCTCAGTCTACCCAGTCTCACTATATTAAGTCCTTTACTGTATGTTCAGTTTACCTTGATTTGCATTGAAAGACACAGTTTATGCAGTGACTGCAATACCAGCTAGGGCTGTGACAACTCTTTTGACACTTCACTAGTCTAAAATCCCAGTTGTAGAGGATTTTAAGTACTTGGGCAGCTGGCAGTTCTCATGAGACTTAGAGGTGGGTGGAAGAGAAGAAGGAGAGAGAAAATATGCCTTTTCTTCAAGTAGCTTCTTACCCAGCTTGCATGCAACTATGCCAAATGACCAGGAGCATGGCTGTCCCTGCTTATTAGAAAAAGATGCACTTGTCTCTTTGATATGGAAATCCAGATGATTTTTGTTAGCCATCAACATTTTTGTTTTTTCCCCCACTCTTGAGTATGCATGTTTCCTGTTTGGAAAGGAGACATTTCCTATGAAAATTGTATTTGCCCTTGAATACTCAACATCACAAAAATAACTTAAAAACCACAACCAGTGTAATGGTTGAGACAGGATAAAAGCTAAGTATCATCTCAGCACTGACACACAGAGGACAGTAGATTTGCAAGTGAACCACATTTGGTTTGTGCAGCAACTTGTGCCCAGATAATGTTTCCTCTATTTTTGTCACCAGCATGAGCAAACCATTCTCTCACTCTGATCCCATGTTCTGATTTTGTTGCCACTAGGATAATAATCCATACCTTCATTTTGGTATAGTGAGAAGCATTCAATTTGTGCGAAGTGCTTTGGCATCTCAGATGAAAGGGCATTTAGAAGTGAAAAGAGTTTTATTACCATTGTTATTGACTTGTTTGAAAGGCAAACCTCAGCCTGACAAGACTCTGCTAAACAAACACCACCCAGTGCTTGAGAGGCAGCAAAGTTCAATTCAATTACAGAAACCACCTACCTCTACAAACTTTGCAAACTGAACAAATTACTAAGATCCAAATTCCACCTTTCATTGTTAACAAGCTTAGCAAAATGATGAAAGTCTTCTTTTCCCTTGCTTGCGTTAGCTACATGTAGTTTTTCTCATAATCAAGCTTGTTCCCTTTTCAGCTCATTTCTTCTGTGTATTTCTTATTACATGATTTTTGAAAAGGAAGTGGAAGCAGCTAATTGTAGTTATCTTCTTGCATAGCAGTGTAACCAAAATAAAAAGCTACAGAGGAATCTTCTCAGTGCTTTGTTTTGCCCAGCGATGTGCATTCTCAATTCTTGTTCCTTGAGCCACGTTTGCCACATGCAAGGCACCTTCTGTTTGAAAAGATGCATGGGAAAGAGTTGCTTCCCTCATTTTTAGCTCTCATTCTTCTACAGCTTTACATACACACAAAAATAATCATGTTGTGCTTCTTTACCTTATTCTAACAGCTGATAGTTTGAAGAAAACTAGTGACTATTTATTAATTAAAGTCACACAGCCAAGGACCAGCTGGCTGATCCACTGCTGGTAGCAGACACCTGCATGGCAGCAGTGTGAGGCTCTGCCTCCCACCCTGGCTTCAAAGGACTGACCACAAGCATTGCACAAAAGAGAGGAAGGGGATTGATGCAAAACCTTTGAAAACTACCAGCTTACAAGAAAATAATCCTATTTGTGACCTATATTACATCTGACACCAGATATTCAAGGTAAGAAAAAAAAAAGGTTCATCGGTTTTCAGTTGCTGTTCACCCTAGAGACACCTGGACAAATGTTTTCACAGACACCACTATCTAATGAAATGAGAGTAATAGTTCTCTTGATTTGTTTCATCTATCAATAAGGCATTAGGCATTTATTACAGAAGAGGAATAAAGACTCAGATTCGTCCTGCTGCACACTGAACTGGATCGTTGAGTCTGTTATCTAGTTTTGGCTTTTGTGTATTGATTAGTGTGTTCTACTTACTAATGGAAGCAGCATTAGGTTTCTCAGACCAGAATGGTTATGGCTTTTACACCACATCAACATATCAGTAGTTACAGTCTCTACTTTATTGTCCAAACTCAGATTGAAAATATTTTATACCTAGGAAGGGAAGCATATCATGCATGGAACTTTGATATACAGTAAGCTGTTATAATTAATCTCTTTTCAGATGCAAAGTCATACTTAGAACAAACGCAGGACTCATAGCTTTGCTGCAAATTACACTGCTGTTTCTCAAAACTAGGTACTAGGTTTTAATTTGCTGATGGTAAAATGTGAAATGGCCTGTAGGTAGGATGCTGAAGAATGTAGATTTTGTTATTGAGATGCAGGACTTTGATTTAATTTATAAAGAAAGTGCAGTTCATGGGTTTTAGCAGCTGAAGTAAAAGACTTTCTTATTCATTATTCTTGGGCGTGCCAAAAGAGAGGTCACAGAAAGGCAGTCTTTCAATAGCAGCTCTTGGCAGGGATTTAAAGGCTAACTAACTATGGTTTGGAAATGGGGCTTTTATCAGCAGTGCAGGTAAATACCACTCTTAGCAAATTACATGAGGAAATCTGCCAAGGCTGCAGGGTCTGCAGGTCATCTGGAGGAGATGTTTGAAGCATTATCTATTTAATTTTTTTTTTTTTTAAATCAGAATGCCCTTTTCACATACTAAAGCCCAGTGAATGGGCACTATCACAGGCAGATTTTCTGATAATGGATAGGCACAGGTGGCTTCTAGTAGTTAAAAGCATCTCAGAAATATTAAGAAAGAAAAATCAATGGGCATACAGGTTTCATTTCTAAATTATGTTGCCCTTTTCTACATTCATCATGCACCAACATCATATTAATCACAGAGCAGGTGGAGCACCAACATCATATTAATCACAGAGCAGGTGGAGCAAGGACTCTGCAACATTTTCCTGCATCAAGCCCCACTTACATAAAACTTCTCTCATCTGCTTCAGACAGCTTGGAAATAGCTACACCTGCAGCCAGCAGCTGTTATCTAGACTGATCACATGAAGTTCATACTCAGTTTGAAAAGCCAGGCTTGAAACAGGAAGTAAGAGAAATAAGGGACCTATTTCCACTATGCAAGAATGCATAAGAAACCTAGCCAAGAGAAAACTTTGTAGGTAGCAAATTCTGCATGCAACTGATGACTGTCACCAAACTGATTTTGACCCAAAGTTAGTCATAGAACCTCTGTGGTACATTGTCAAATAAATATCAAGTGGTGCTAATCCAGTAGAGGAAAAGGGGGACACTCCTACAGATAGAGGCAGGGAAGCCCAGAGACTTCTCCTATAGGTGTGTACAGGCAAATGGACTTTTGTATCCAAACCTGATTTTGTGAAGGAATCAGAGAGCCACAGAAATGTCAGTTAGACCTGTGGGCAGGTCTCTAGTCTGATCTCCATCTCAAAGAGGCCTATCACCAGCATCAGGTCAACTGCAGATTCATCTAGCAAGGTTGTGGAAACCTTAAAGGATGGTGATTGAAAATGTTCCCAGGTAACCTGCTCCAGTGTGGCAAAACCTCCTAATTAAAGTGCTTTTCTTCATGTTCATCCTGGACAACCTGTGCTACAGGTTGTTGCCCTTACACTTTGTCTTATCACCTATAATAGCTAGGAATAATTTGGATTTGCAGTCTTATTAACTCCCTTGGATTCATCATTTTATAAACTGACTTTTAAGAACTTGTAGGCTGCTACAAGTTCTTCACCTCCTTTTCATCAGATTAAACAAGCCCAATTCCCTCAGCCCTTCCTTAGAGGTTCTGCACTTTGGGTTCCAAGATCTTGGAGCCATCCACTGGGTTTTCTCTAATTTTTCTACTTCCCCCCTGAACAAAAGGCCCAACTTACCTTATCCATGACAGGAGCACATCTGGCCACTGTTGACTCTGGCATGCACCCTAACATCTTATTCCTTTTCATCCTGTTGTTGTTCAGCCTGTCACTTCTCAGCCTGTACTTACACATCATCAGATTATTCCACCCCAGCTCCAGAACTTTGTGCTTCTCCTTGCTGACTCCACAAGGCTAGAGTGTACACAGTGAAATATTTATCCAGATGTCTCTGGGGTGAAGTTCTATCTCTCAGAATTTCAGCCATACTCCAGGACTGGTGTCTTTTGCAGTTTGCAGAGGATATGCTCAGTATCATTTCCCAGGTAAAGGCATTGAATAATAATGGTGCCAGTATCAACCTTCAGGGTACCTTGCTTGCAACAAGATGCCAAGCCAATGTTTGTCACCCTTTGCAAGGAGGAAAAGCCATTGGATGTACTGAATGTAGATAACACATCTCAGAGAGACAGAAGCAATACTGTCATAGGTGGTCACCTAAGGTGGCTTTTAGCAGCAGGTTTGGGAAATAGCTGTGATTTCAGCAGCTGCTCTGTAGAGACAAATCAAAACCCTACAACAGGGCATGGCTGAAATGTGTGCTGAAGCTGGGCATTCTCCCTTCATATTAAACAACATTAAATATATTGAGGGGAAGGGAAATGACAGACACCATGAGCCCCAGCAATAGCTGTGTTCTTCATTTCAGCAAAATCAATGGAGAGAAGTTGAATGGCATGTTCTCTGGCTGAGACAGATGGGTGGTGGACAGAACTGACATGGATTCCTCTCAGACCTGTGGGTATCAGTGTCTCAGTCTGTTTGCTCTTGTGTTAGAGACTGGCAGCAAAGGAGCAGGAAATGGAAATGAGGCAGTGCAGACTGCAGCAACAGGAAGAATCTACATGTTTTCCACTTTACCAAAATTCTTCCTAATTCTACACATCCCAGAGCATTAGGTATTTTACCCCAAATATTTGTGAGTTTTACTAACCCATCAAAGAAGATCAAAGTAACACTTGCTCTTTCCCAGCTGCTTTCACAAATGGAAACAGGACCCATGGGATTAATTACATTAGTTATAAATCTCTAAGTGTCCTTTTGAAGATATATTTTCATGGAGAAGGGCTTTGATGAAATATACTTCTACCAAGGAAAATGTCTGTTATATCATAGATCATCTCCTATCTCCCTTGGGACTCTGATCCCATCACACCAACTCATTTCCCTTCAGGCACAGGGTGCAAGGCTGCACAGGAAACACAGTGTGGCAAGAAAGGCCAGGCTGTAAAAGCAAAGGGGAATATAAGATTCAGTTTCCAAGCCAAATAGTTTTGTGTCAGCCAAAAAATGTCAGTATTCACATTCAGGGAGGGAGAACAGCAAAATACTTAAATATCTAGACATCTTCCATTAGCATACAAAGTGGAAAAAACTTTAAAAAAAAATATCGGGTAATCTTAGGGTAATTGTAGTTCTGTAGGCATCACTGATCACAGATTTCACCAACTCACCTAATTAATAAAGGCCCTGCTTCAGGAAGGAATTATTAGGACAATGTCAGCAGGTGGTTTCCAAACTTTCTTTGAAACCTTCTGGATATTTTGTCCTGGATTACAGAGGACTTGGACTTGCCTTGCATGAACTGGAGAAACACCGGCACCTCACACATCTGAGTTCTGTTGTCTAGGGATATTTACACTGGCAAGTTACTTTTAATTTAATTGGTGGAGGTGGGGAGGAAATTTCAACTGTTCAAATGTTAAAGCATTTAGGAATGTCAGACTGAGGACTTCACAGCAGTATGATTGAAACTGCTTTTGGAGATAGTGACAGGATGGGCACCTTGATGAGAGGATTGGGAGAAAACCTGTGAGAGCTGGAGTGGGTGCTGGAGCATCAGAGAGTTCCCAGGGACAAGGAGGAGGAAAAAAAGTAGTAGTGAGTTGGAACATGTGTAAGGACATGAGAAAAGCCAAGATGGGTCTGTGACCATGTCAAAGAAGGGCTCTTTGCTGGATGGGAGGCTGGCCCAGAATGGTCACCATGACCTCAGAGAGAGCAGGGGAAAATGGCATGTCCCTCTTCCTCCCTTTAGCATCTTTCTCCCCCCAGGCCTAAGGAAGCTACAAGGAACAGAAGCCCTCCACTGTCAGAACATATTGCACTGAGAGACACACACAATTGCCCCATAAGCTGTGCTGAACTTTTGCCCTGCTCACAGGGAAACAACATGCAATTTGAAAACTTCAGACAAAGGTTCATAACTTTGTTTCACTAAATAAGTAATTCAGAAAAAACAACAGAACCCCAAAGACTGTGTGTCATAGGAAAGACTGTATTTAGTCAAATGTTGAAAAGAAGCATGGGCTTGGGCAGCCAACACATCTGAAAATATCGCAACCCATTCCTGGCACAGATGTGCTAGAAGGGAGGGAAGCAACATCTATTGAACAGCTATGTGATGGGATTTGAGTTGGGAGGTTTCTGTACCAAGAAGCTGCATATTGACTCATGCAGCTTCTCTCGGTGCAGGGAAGCAAGCTGTACCATGACAGGGCATGATGCTCTATTTCTTTCTGAGTCTTTCTCAAAGCACCATGCAAAGTTGAATTAATTCCTCTATGCAAACTATTTCTGAGACATCACAGCCAGAGATATTTTCCCTATTCAACAAGAGAAGGAAGTGATTATGGGTGCTGAATTTCTATGTAATATTTTCCATAATATCACTCAGAAACAGCCAAATCCCTAAGCGCATGCCCACATTACTGAAAAGCCCAAGCAGTGCAGGTCAGGTTCCCTGGCAGCCTCAGAGGATTCTGTCCCACAGGTGTGCTGGCCCTGACACCATGGTCCATCACCACAGTGCTCTGTACTGTGGAAGCTTCAGCTCAAGGCTGCAAAACAATTTTCAAGCAGTCGCCTGGGCAGACTACCAAACTCTTTGGCTACTAGAGTTAACCCCCTCAGTTTATGCCTCAGAGCAGAGTGGCAGGGAACCACTGAGGAGCCCTGCATGAGGAGCCCTGCACTGCTCCCAAGGGGAGACGGGCTCTCAGTGGGGTGTGAAGCAAGAAGAGACTCCAATCTGACTGTAAAGAATTCAAAGCACTTTTGGATTCTTCTGGATGAATGACAAATAAATGACAACAGTGAAGTTATTAACTGGCTGACATAACTGGCTCACTCAGACTCTCAGCTCTGCTCAGTATCTGCACGACCTCACCTCTGCTTGGGCAACAAAGTTTTTACTTATTGGTTGGCCAAATCTGAAAATTAAAAATAATAATCATTTTTAAAAAATAAGTATTTTTCTGGCAAGAGGAATGAGCAATGATAGCAGTCTGGGCAGGGCAGTTCACTGGCCAGCTTTGTCAGCTCAGGAGATGACTTCAGCTGGAATTAGCAGAGGGAATACCGCCCAGAGATCAAGCTAAGCAAACAAGAGCAGCCAGCGGGGAGGGCACCAGCCTTCCCTCCTGGGAGAGGGGACAAACAGGGCTGTGCAAGGTTTCTGTGCATGGAAATGGCTAACTGAACACCACACTGCCACCTTCCTCCATGGAAAGAAGCAACTGCTTCTTTGAAGCAATTGTATGGTCCCCCAAGCAAAGTGCAGGTTGGATTTCAAGTGAAGTGTAAGAGAGAACTGGTTTCTCACTAATTTCCCTAATTTACAGCTACAGCTGCATTATTGTGTTTATTTTTTATATGACAGGCTGTTATAACACAGGGCCTAGGAGATGACCAAAACAAACTGTACACAAAGAGCATATAACTGGCTATGCTTCACAATCAGCAAAATAAAGGTTACTTAATAATTTGAGGAAAGGGTGTTTCTTTTAAAACCTGTGCCATGAGTGCTCAGGCAACTGCCTCATCATCAGCAAGCACCAAGCACTGCTGCAAATCCTTCATCACACATAACAGGCAAGAGGTGCTCACTGGCAGACACACATGTCCAGGTGCAGGGTCCCCAGGCAGACCCCTCCTGGGGCAGCAGACCATGGCTCTGGAAGATTGGTGATGAGGCATCTGCTGTGCCCACAAGGTCAGCCCATCTGGAATGAGCCAAAAGTCCCTGTTATCCTGTCCAAGCCCCTCTTTTGGGGCACAGAAGGAGATTGCCTGGGGTAGCCAGAGAAGAGAGACCATGAAAACAGCTAGAGAAACCTTTGGGTTCTGATAAGAGGCATTCAGGTATCATCCATGTCAAAAGGAATTAGGGACCTAAGCAACTTTACAAAGTTTGCACATACCCACTGGGTGAGGAATTCTGTCATTTCATTTGTAGTTATTACTACATTCTTTTACCGTCAGCAACAAAACCCAGTTTAAAAATAGGAAGCAGTTGCAGAGAAGCAAGGGGAACAGGATGAGTTTTCTGTTTGCTTTACACAGGAATTTGGCAGTCTTGTCTCTGCTGACTGCAGTGCTGCACATCATTCCTGCACCCCCAACAGTTCCCTCCAACATTGGACAACCCTGTACCACCACCTGCCTCAGAGCCATCACTTGGGTGTGAGCTGCAAGGAATGAATTTTTTTTCTGATATGCAATGTCATATTGAGAAGATTGACTGGAATCCCAACAGGACAGCCCCCTTTTCCTTTCTATTACCTAATTTTCAAAGGATTGACGGCTTCATTGTTGGTACTGTCTTGCCAATAAAGTTGCATCATACTCGTTGAAATTTAATTCATTTTCCCCATGGTACAAAAATCATTGCTCAACAAAGAAAAAATCCTTTTTTGGATAGATGCTGGATCTCTTATTTACCCTTCCTTGCTTACAGAGGTATTTTAATGGACAGGTGGAATAATTAGTTACTTAGAGCTAGACCTGGTTTCTAATTTTGATTCAAATATAGTACTCAACTTTCTCCAGTCTAAAGATTTTTCCTTTTTTATTACTAAAAACTTTAAAGTACACCACTCAACTAGATATCTGCGCATTCTCAAAGATCTATAATGTGAACAAAGCTTGTCCGTTGTTTCCTAAATGGCCTCCTGGATTTATGCCTGGGATTAAATGCATCAGATGACGTTGGGCCATCTGTGCTGTGCTTTGCTATTATTTTATTCTAAAAAATAAATGAACAGAAGACAGCATTATGGTAGTTGCATCCGCCCATTAAAGGGCATGTGTTAGGCCAAAACCCAATATAATTCAACTGTTAGCATAATTTTATAAGATCTTCTTTCTCTGGAGAAAATACATAATGTGCATTAATATTTCATTATTTTTTATGTGATTTCTCAGCTTCTGTTTAGGTTTCGAAGATTTACAGTGGAGCACTTAAAATCTAAAATATGCTGACTGTCAGAGGCCTGATGACTCTGGCTGGAGAGGACAGTTACTTCTCTGGTCAGCCTCTGTGCTCATTTAGAATGAGAATGAGACAACCTCTGAATACACATACAACCCCACTGTAATAAACAGAACACTGCATTCCAGGTTATCCAGATTATGTCTGTCTAGAGGAATAATTTCTATGCTCCAAATAATATGATTTTTTAATTCCAAAAAATATTTTCTTCATGACTAATAGCAAAATGCTACCAAGCAGCATTCAGTTGTGTAAAATATTTCCACACAGCTTATAATTTAGGACACAAATTTAAACTCAAGCAACTTGTGCAATGTCTTCCTCTTCTATCACAGACAACTTTTCAAAATCCCACCAGGAGTGGGACATCTTTATTCTGTGCACTTCTGCTTTGTTCTCTGGGTTTTCTTCTGGATGCTGTGAAGAATGTTTTGCCCATAAAGCTTTACCGTTTGGCAGTGAGTGTCTTTGACATGATCAGTGTCCCTCCACTGAGGGAGAAAGCTCCTTGAGAACTGTCTTAGGGGGCAGGAAGAGACTTTTTCCTTCTCTGCAACTCAGCAGCCAGCACAGCTGCCCTGTGGTCTGCCCTCCCTGGGGACACTCCTCATCTTTGAGAAACTGGTCTATCTCTAACAGTACTGACAACTGTGTTTCTTTGGTCTTGTTTGACTAAGGCTTCAACTGATTGGTGTTTAGTTTTGACTTGTCAGCAGACTTTATCTCTGATTAATGCTCCTTATGAATGGAAATACCACAGGCGTTTTGCAAATATGGTTTCTGTTTCTGTTTTATTTCTTCTGTCAAATTATACCAAGTGATCTCTCCCTGGCTTCTTAACACTGCAAGATGCTCTCTTACGTTTCATGATCAAGAAGTTCCTGTCTCTTGACTTGTTGTGCCCCTGAGACAGAGCAATATGCCACATATGACGAGAGCAACTTTGGAGGTTCCTACTTTGCCCAGAAGTGACAGTACAGAGGTGGAATCCTATCTGTGCTAGTGGCTCTTCCCCACATGCATCAAGTCCTGCCGTGTTCTTTATTTGGGACAAACTACAATCCACAGACTTTCCACAAATTTTTCCCTGTGCTTATCCTCATTTTATATTTGATTAAGCAAACCTGCTCTGGACCCCACAGAGATACTTTTGCAGCCACACAGAATCTTTTATCTCTTGGGTCTCCAGATGCTGAAAATATCAACATGTTAGTACCTTCCACATATTTTTGTTTTCCATTCTCACCAATAAGTCATTTTCCCTACTAACAGAAGGGTAAGCAAAATTAAAAATTAACTTAAAAATTCAAGCCTTCTCATGTGCAATAACATGCAAATCAAGAGTCACAGAAACATTAAGTTTGGAAAAGGTGTCCAAGATCATTGAGTCCAATCTTTGACTGGTAACCACCTTGTCAACTAGACCACAGCACTAAGTGCCCTATATCCTGTCGTTTCTTGAACACTTCCAGGGATGATGACTCCAGGACTTCTCCGGATGGACCATTCCAATGCCTCACCACTCTTTTAGAGAAGAAAATCTTTCTGAGTCTGTCCAATCCACACCTCCCCTGGCACAGCGCTTCCTCTTATCCTGTCACTTGTTGCCTGAAAGAAGAGGCCAGTCTTCACCTTGCTACAACATCCTTTCAGGCTGTTGTAGAGATCAAGGTGTCCCCCAAAACTGTCCCCTGAAATCCATGGATATGACTTATATGTACATAATATGTATTGCATATTATATACCACATAGCATATTATTTATATATGTATGTGTGTGTGTGTGTGTGTGTGTGTGTGTGTAGTTTACATATAATTACTATAAATAAATAATGCATTGTGGTGAAACTATTCCAGGTAAAACAGAGTTTTCATTCCTGCTCTGCTTCTCAGTAAAGAAAGGCAGGAGCCATGATTTGCCTGACATTTATATTCCCTATCTGATAGAGGCTTAGCTATGAGACAACAGCAAGTGGGTTCACAGCACCCTGTACTGCTGTAAACTGAGCATTTTTCAGAGGTCAGCAACAATTACACACCACAGTATTGCAGACTGACTGAGAGTGATTTCAAGTTACCAAGTCCCATAAAGGAAAGCTCTTTCATGTGGAAGAAGCTGAGCAACTGGCTGAGCAGCTTTGAAATTTGCTCCCAAGTGCCACTGCCCTTCCCTGAGATGAAATGAGCCGTTTGGAGGTTAGATGTTTGATCTGTGATAACTGCTTAGACCTCCCCTGTAGCAGATAGAGACCTTGGAAAACAGGTAACTGGAAGCAGTGAACATGAAAATGGGGATGTGAATCATATATCTGAGCCCTTGAACCTTTTTTTCAGTGTCCCTTAATGGTGTTTCTATGTTTTCCACATTTATTTGGCTCTGTTTCCATGTTTGTCCTCTTCTTCCATTTTGCTTTCTCATCTGTTTCCCTCCTGACACTTTCTGTTTCTCTTTATTCATGCAGTTGCCTTGTGACCCCCCCCCTCCCAGAAATCACCATTTTGGCTTGCTATGCTCTCTGCCACGAAGATGAACTTCAATACTTGCCCCTGGCTGCCACCACTAAAGCTCCACTACAGCTTGTCTTCTCTGTACATGCCTTCACAGTTTTCTCACTTTAGAAACACACATGGACTTTTTAAAGACAAATTTCACACTATGTTAGCCCTGAGTGTAACAGGAAAAATGGAGCAACATAGCCAAGATTCTATGAGTTCTGTAATATTGCTGATATTTTTTGCCCCAAAGAGACAAACACTGTGAGCAAGCTTCCCTTCCCGGAGCTCAGAAGAGATTCAAAAACATCTCAAAATCTCATTAAATGAAGGGAGCATACATCTCTCTGCAAGGAATGGGAAGGAAAGCATTTAAAACCTGTAGCTTCACACGCCAGGGACAGAAGCAAGACATGCAACCCTTCCATTTGACTGAGGCATAGCACAAAATGTTGATGCATAAACATTTTCAAATGAGAGACAATGCCAAAGCCTCAGAAGGAAGCAGGCTGCAAGCCACAGCAGTGTGAGCAGCAGATTTGATTGGCTTCTTCAAACTGCCAGCTCCAAGGTGTGTTTTATCCATCTCTCTCCCCCACACTGCCCAAACCCTACAAAGTCTGCTGTGACTTGCACCTTCTCGTAATCTCTGAATTTCTACAGCAGTGCTGCATCCTAATCAGACCCTTTTGTTGTGCTTCATGGTTCCAGCAAAATCATGCATTGTTTGGGTATGTGCAGAATCTTCACCACTGCCTTCAGCCCTTGAGAAGAGGGCAACCCCACTGACTGGGCTCGGTGAAGGTTATGATGGAATTGTGAGTCCTACAGTGCTCTCTGTCATTACACTCATGCAAAACAACACCTGTCACATCCTAGAGTCCACTTCCATTAGCAGGAAAAACAAAGACCTGAGGTGATCAGAGAGCTACAGAGAGGTTCATCCTTGTGCACTGTCCCTCCACACAAGCAGACTCAAGGAAGGGGCCACAAGTCCCTGGGAAACCCACTGAGCACACCAGCCCTTCTGCAGAAATCACAGACACATTCCCTCACACTTACACTGGAGACCCTGACACCAGAGGCACACCAGAGGGGATAGGGGCTGATAATGTAGCCAACTCTCATGACTTTATCATGAATCTTGTAATTGTCAATGTTTATTTTAAAGTTCCTGGAGTCATAGTTTCATAGAGCTTGGAATAACATCATCCTGGGAGCTGATGCTTAGTTATTATCCAGTTTCCCTGAATCTATTCCAGTGGTGTGCCTTTCCTTCTATGTCCTTCAGCTTTCCCACAGCAATTCTGCCTTTTGTCAGATTATCAAGCACTGCAACAGGCTGCCCAGGGAAGTGGATGAGTCACCATCCCCGGAGGTATTTAAAAGACATGTCGATGTGGGGATATGGGACATGATTTAGTGGTGGACTCCACAGGGCTGGGTTAAAGATCAGCCTTGATGATCTTAAAGGTCTCTTCCAACTTAGAGAATTCTATGACTCCATGACTAAAGCACACATTGCCCAGACAGACCCAAATTGCTAGTCAATCCATCTCATCTGCATGTGTGATCTGTATCTCTCACTATGTTACCTACTACAGTCTCATCAGCATGATAATTGCTACAGGAAATGGACCCTGTGTGCTGGCATTATTTGCACTGCCCTCAATTTCTGGTTGTTCCCACATCTGCTTTCTGGTGCCTGGCCTGTGTCTGTGTATGATTTTGTGGGAACCATAGTATATATTTAAGATAAAATAAATATTTGGTCCTTGTAGTTTCAAGGCAAAAGCTAAAACCCCAAAAGTTTATTAAAAATCCCATGGTTTATAACTTGGTATAATCTTACGGCTTTCTAGTTGATTTTGTAAATTTCTGGAGCCTGCTTTCATGAACCAGCAATAAAGTTCTGGGGCTGAGCAGTGGGAGTGGCCAGCAAATGGCTCAGGAATGGCATTGAGCCCCAAAAGGGCAACTTGGGGAAGGTTTCTGAGCTGTCCTCAGCCCTAGCTGAGGTGTCTCCCAGTCTGCTTGGTAGGGTCAAAGCTGAGGAAATAGCTAAGAACATAGCTAAATAATAGCTAAACTTCTGACAGGAGCACAAACAGAGCTTGCAGGACTGGATGTGCAGCTGTATGGCACTACAGCACAGAGGAGGGACCACAACAGCTCAGGTCTGCTGCTGCCCCATCCTCATCACTGTGGGCAGCACCAGCCAGGACCAACACTCCTCTGAACCTCTCCCCACAAACTCCTGCTGGCCAGCTTCTCTTAGTTAAGTGCATTCACACTGTGTGTAAATTCCCAGATAAGTGAATAAAAAATATGAGCTTTCTGCTGATTACTAAGGGGTGGGAATGTGCATTAAAGTAAGTGAACTGAAATTCTGTGTTACAGAAAGAGTGGCTGCCTCTTCTGCAGTGGTGACCAAATGGTGAACAGGATCTGCACATCAGTAAGAGCTGGGATCATGCCTATGTGTAGGACCTTCTTCAGCCTCCAGACCCCTCATGCCTCATGGACTCACTGTACATCTCCAACACAAGCAGAGTTAGCAGAATTGAAAATATCTGAGACTGATCCTTGCTGTGTGAACATACAGACTCCCCAAGTTAGATACCATCAGCTTCAGGGAGTGAAATTTGTAATACCTCACATACCATCACTGCATATGGAAACCCCAAAAAAGAAGCAACCTCCAGGGGGAAAGTGCTTTCCCTGGAGAGGCTACTGGCATACAGGAATGCAGCATAAGGGAGAATTCACAGGAAACTTGGTCAGAACCGGAATCTCCTGTTAAACTCAATGTGTGTCAGTTCCTGTTTAAACAAAATGTATAGTCTCCAACTAGCCACAGTGGTTAGTTAATCTCTGTGTTTTGTTACTACTCAAAACCCTGAGCAAGCCTGGACTTTTGTGGTATCTGTGGTACAGGGACAGGGCAAGGCTAAAATAATCTAAAGACAAACAGAAGATAAGATGAGAAAAGGAGGCAAAAATGAAAGGTTACAAATTTTGCAACAGGTCATTGAGCCACAGTGCAACTAAGTGTAGACATCAGTGCCTCTAATATCCGGTCCAGGGTCTGTTTCCCATTAGCTTAGCAAGTTCCTGAGACAGAGCACAACTACTTTATCACCCACAAAGAAGTTAGATTAAATAAATATATGTATCTGTACAACCTATTTTTATGTTATACAATTTGAGTAACCATTTAAAAAGCTTGGATACCCCAAAGAGGCCATCCTTCTTTGGGGTTTTTCAAATTCATCAGAAAGCTGTTCAGTGGCAGGAGCTGGTCAATGAGAACAGTGGTCTTGTTCTGGTAGCCAGTTTCTGGAATCAAGCAAAATAACTAGGAAACAGACTCCTTCCACAGAGACAGTTCAAGAAGACAGTTCTTTCTTTATCTGAATTGCTTTTAGAGACAAATTTCCAGATTTTAAAAACTAGCTCAGACAAATCACTGCTAACACAGGTCTAATCCAAATCAGGAAATCTCAGAAATACTGATGCAAACATTTGTACAGTGAAGACCCTAGGAAACTGCAGATTTATGGGAAGAAGATCACAGCAAGAAGACATTAATGTCCCTTCTCAGATGCCATCTCTTCTTCCATTCATTGTCATCTGTCTTGAGTATATGATGTTTTTATATGTTGTCTTGCTTGCTTGCTTTTCTACTACAAATCAGCAAAAAAACCTTCCTGCAGTTGCTGTTGTCATTTTATATCAATAACCTGTGTGGGAAATCTTGCCCCCTTTATAAGCTGTAGAGTCAAAAAAATAAAGAAAGATTAATTGAGGTGAAATCTTTTTGAAGTGAATCAGTGTATGTAAAATTTCCCATTGAGACCTACAACTGTAAAAGAGAGATAGGTCTGGTTGCTCTCAAGTGCAAAACTTGGAAGCTGTCTTACTCATGTAACTTTGCAGACAGTTCCTGTTGCAAAATAAGTAGGGACAATTGCTTCTGTAGCCACATGCAATACTTTTAGAGAAATGCAAGCACAAAAGAAAGAAATATCAGAAGTGTGTACAGGAAATGCTTGCTTAAAATTCAGCTTCTTTGCTTGCAGGATTTGGATAATGCTAAATTCCCTATGCCCCCTCAAGCAAGAGGACATGCTTTTGCAGATGACACTGACCCCAGTGAACAGAAATTCCACCAGTGGGAGACCAGAGTGAATTTGGGGTGTGTTTAAGACTTCCACACTGATGTCAAGGGAGATGAAGGACACAGCTCTCCTGAACTGAAGAGGGGAAAATGAACCAACAGTCATCATTAGAACACTTCATAAAACAGATCTTTCCATTCTGTCAGCAGAAGCAAAGCTGATCCATTCCACACCCCTGGCTAGTTTTGCTCTCCTCACTTGTCATACAGTGTCATTTTTTTGGCTCCTGACCAGCCCATTCAGGGCTTTGAAGGTGCTTAAACTCACATGAAAAATCAACAGCTATTTGCCTAACATTGTTCTGACCCACACTGCTGTATAATGTTTCCATTAAATTAAGTTTCTTTATTGCTGTTCATAACATTCCTGCTTTCTTAGTATTTAGACAAACATTTCAATGCAAGAGTAGTAGGTAGAAAAAAAAAAGAAAAACCAACTTTTACGTTGTCTAGTTCCACTTGTTCTGAGCTGAACTAGCTATAAGCACCCTTTGCCCAAACTGCACAGTACTACCTGCTTGGTTTTGCAAGAAAATTGATTGTTTCTTGAATAGAATAGGCCAGTCTGAGCTTCTAGGGCTTTTGCAGTGTTCCATCTCTATAAATCTACCTTCAGCTTCTTCATCTTATTGCCATGGATATCCAAACTGGTCTAGTCCATTGGGATATGAGCAGGAATTGAAAGGTATTTTAATACATGTCATCAAAACAGGCTCTGCAACCACAAACCAAGTAATTTCAAGACCATTACAATGCTTTCCATATGGGAAAGCAGATGTACAGAGAGGTGGTAGAGAAATACTCTGACCACAGAAACACAAGCAAGAGTCTGCACTCTCTGAACATCAGTCTAGTGCTCTCTGGGACTAAGGCACTTCTTTATACTGCATGACCCTAAAATGTCCTTGAATCAGCAATAATTCTCATACCAGAAAATGAGTTTGTATTTTATTATGGACAAGGTTATTAATAACCAAATGGCAAAGAAAGCACCCAGAAGGCAGAGCCATTGGTCTCTGTGCCAGAACGTGTTACAAGAACACTGAAGTGACTGATCCCCACGGGGTCCCTGGGCCACTGAGTGCAGAGGAAGGACACTGCCTGTGGAATGAATGGCTGTATTACATCTCACAGCTGACAACATGCAGCCCTGTGGCACAGAGGTGTCCCCAGCACAGCATAGAGATGCTGCACTGAGAACAGGCCCATTACTCACTGCTGGGGGGCTCACACCTTCATCTCAACAGACAAGTGTTGAGTCGTTCACCCCTGCCACCCTGTGAGAAGGGGGCTGATCTGCTTGTGGCTGGGGCACCACGGCACAGTGAGGTGGGCTGGGGACAGTGAGGTGCAGATACAGTGACAGCTCCACTGCCTTGAGTTGCCACCGTGTCTTCTATGGCCTCCTGCAAATTAGACCCAGATATCTCAGGAAACAGAGAGAAAGAGGAACCTAGAGAGAATTTCCACATGTTTTAAGTGGTTTTCCTAGCAATTAAAATGCTGCAATATTTAAATCATACTTACCACAAGGCCATCTCTTCTCTGCTGCACCTCTTGTCCTGCCCATTGCAAGCTTTCAGAAGTGATGGTGGGTCTTCTGGGAAGGTGGCACCAGGCCCTTTTGGCTCTATTTCCCAACAGGCTACTTTACCCACTGGGTATCTCCAGTCACCAGAGCTCCTTACCTTCTTTTGCATCCAGCACTGCCTTTCCCTTCACACCTAGTCTTTTTATAGAAGAGTTCTCCAAAATAATGAGGATTTTTAGGTCTCTGTCCGTTTACCTAAACTTCCTAAAGGCCTAAGGGCCTTGGTTTCTGAACTGTAGTAGCCTTGACCCTAGCATAGTGTAGCAGTAAATGCACTCTTTCGAAAATCTTTCCCAAGGCAGCAGTTGTAATTAGCATTATTCAACCACTCTCCAACATCTGCACTGAACGAGGGAGGGACTATACCACAAAATAGCAGTGCTCAGACACTACCATAGCACAAGGACGGGGGCTGAATTACAGTTCTGCTGATGTTTCTTGGCATTTGGGTGTTCAGCTGAAAATTCAACCACTCTCACAGATTTTCTGTCATAATGCATGCACACACTGAGGTTTTAAGAACCATGTATAGGAATTTGAAGTCTTTCATCCATCAGAATAGATGCAGGAGCCCTGCCAATGCCCATAAGCAGTGGGATTTCTAAAGCCATCTTTGCTTTGAAATTAATCAGACTATGTACACTACTCATCCATCATCACTCTGAAATTAGTCAGTCAGAAAGGTTTAGTCTGAGGTGATCTTGCCTAACCATGTTCTCCTGCTGCCTTTAAATGCTGCACTTTCTGCTTCATTCTTCCTACTGCTGTCACAGCATCGCTGGGCTTTGCCAGAGATTAAGGTTTCATTGTGCAGGACACTGTTCTGCCACTGAGGAGAGAATGTCTGACACTAAGCACTTAAGTCTAAATCGACTGGACAGATAAAGGGGTCCAGAAAGGGTGTACTGCTGCCTCCCTTCAGCAGAAGAAGAAAGAAATGTAAGCACAGACATTACCATAAAATCACACTGAAGGTCTCTAACAGAAACAGACTTGCACCCCCAGATTTTCTCTCAGCATTTTAGAATAAGATCATCCTTTTGTTTGTTTGCCCTCAGTCTAGAAACAATGCTTTGGGGAACTTTTTTTTTGTGGTGTGGAGTTTCTTTCTTTTTTTTTTTTTCCCCTCTTTCCAAAAATACAGTTGCTACATGTGATTTAATGCTCAGTTTTGAAAACAAGTTTGCACTGCTGTCCTGTTAAAACACCTTTCTGGCATGCTTTGGATTTTTGCATGCTTGTGCTTGTCACCTTTAACATAAAACATGCATAGCTCTCAAACATGATGTGAAGAGCTCAGCTACAGCCTCTGCAGAGATCTCTGCAGGGATCAGGCTGACCCTGAGACAGTGCTCTGATTATTTTGCTTGCCTAGAGGTCTCCATCAACCTACAGGGAAGTGGCCACAGCGGTTTTGGGTTTTTTCCACTCTAAATAGCTGTTTGAACTGCAGAGAACCAAAATAATTAGGTTGGAAATAACTGTTAATAAAGAAGCATAATTTTCACTCAGAAGAGAAAAATACTAAAGAAAAGCTCATAAAATGCTGGTTACTGCATTCATTGGAAGGGATACTAGCCCCTCTCCCCTATCCACATAAAAGTTATCTTCAAAAAGGCATGATATTACTCCCAAAAAAGGAAGTACATGTTTTCATTTGTGTGGTTACAGCACAGCTGTGGGCTGTACTATACTTTGTGAACCGAAAACCAGATCTGGTGCATGGCTTGAAATGTCATGAAGAGATTCACATTTGAACACACTAAAAACTTTACAGTCTTTGATGATCAGGATGTAAAAGGATTATCAGATTATGTATGGATTGGCAGATCTTGGTATTTTATCATGAGTCCAATGGTGTGGTAACAGTGGTACATCATGATTTTATTTCTGAAAGTCCCTGATGCCAAATCTTGTAAACAGATAAAGGTCTAAGCTTTCACTGACAAAAAAAAAAGAGATTTCTCTCCTATTTATGTTGAGGGGAAAAATGACCTTAACTGCTTCTAATGATACCGACAATATAGCTAAAATATCCCACCTTTGAATTTCCTTTTTAAAACAATCTATGATACATTGGACACTTACTTCTGGCTTTAAATTGACTGTGGTTAGCAACTCTGCAAACCATTTATGATACAAATGCACAAAAGCAATGACAAAACAGAAAAACCTGGAGAAAATGTTCAGTTTTCACCAGGTGCACCGAGAAGCTGCAATTCTTGTCTGAGTGTCATGTGTTTACAGACCTGCCAGTGGCACTGCATTTGAACTGTCTGAGTTAGAAACAGTTTTCCTTTCTCCCCTGACAAGGAATGGTCTTTATTGGCTGAGCATGCACACAGCCTTCCTCCCTCTTCCTGCTCAGTGAGCCAGGTGCATGGGGAAGCATAAAAGATTTGTAGAGTTCACTGCAGGCTAAGAAGGCTGAGGACCACTGCACTGAAGATGCTCACGGTCACTGATCGATCTGATCCTTATGGTATTCTGTGCCCAGGGTCGTCAGACATGGCCTGGTTTTCTTCTGCGTCTTGTTTACCACAGGCAGGAATGGTCTCTGTAGTATGCACTTTCCATTTGTCGTGTCCTTAGCCTTCCACAGAGAAAACCTTTACCATGTCCTTATGGGGAAGAGCTGTCCCCTTTAACTCTTCCACTGGTGAGAGCAGGTTGCTCTCAAAAGACCCATCCCAATGCTGTCAAAATCCTCATGGTTCACATTCCTTGTTTACACTGATAGAGTTTGGAAAGGTTATGCAGGGGATTATTGTGCCATACGTGTACACTGTCTACATAGCAGCAACTTGCAAAACACAATTGCACTGTTTAAGTGTGTTATATAATTAGGGCAAGCAAGGATCTGGCCCTGCATGCTGTTATGGTGCTGTCCTGCTCATCATTTCTGAGATCTATAGCACCAGGGAACATGATACCACCAGTCTGTAGTTTTCAAACTTAAACAAAGTATTTTGTTGGATTGGTGACCAAACTAATTTTTATGACATGTCATTTCTGTAAGGACATTGCTTTATTTCGCAGAAGGGTTTCCCATAGATAATGGTTGTTAGCTGGCTGAGTTGGAATCTGGCAGGATTAAGGAAATCTAAACTGACAGCTGGTTTTGTGCAAGGAAGCATAATGTGGCTGTTGTTACAGGAGGCAATGTGGGATGCTTGTGCACAAATGCATGACAAGAGGGCTTGCTCTTAGCTGTATATGTAAGTGCAGCTTAGCAGTTAAAGCAGCACATAAGGGCTAAATGCCTTGCAGAGAAAACTTCATGTGACTTTTTCATGTGGTTGTGAATATGATTATGTTTCTACTTTCACTATAGTTGTCAGAAACAGATGTTTGAACTCTGGTCAAAACAAAGAGAAGCCACATTGCCAATTACCTTAAAGAGAAGCCAAGTCAGCTCACCACTAAAGACTGAGGATCGTAGCTAAAGGAACAGATTGCCTCTCCAGATAACAGCCCAGCCTGTAGGTCTGCACAACTGATACAGCAGAACTGATGTGTCCTATCAGAAACAACACCTCAGATGCCAACTTTTCATTCACCAGCTCCTAGGTTTTATTTTCTCCAAAAAAATACAAACTGCCTTGTAACTGCTAAGCACAGACATTGAAAACAAACACAGTTCCAATGGGACTCCACAGCTCAGTGCTCAGAGGCAGTATTGCCACTTCTGCTGAGCTCTACAGGCACTGAGGCAGCTAGTGGTGCTGAAGGTGCCTATCTGGAAACACAAAGCATTTCTCTAGGGGTTTTTTCAGTCAGAAGAGATTTTACCATATCAGTTGAGCTCACAGCAGAAAAATATTAGAAATCACTTTATTAAAGGTCTGTGTAAAATCATAGCCTGTGCTTTGACACGTTTTGCACAAGTTTGACACTAATGCAGCTATGATGAATACCCCAAAGTAACATTTAATTTCCATCAGTCTCAGTGAGGCCTGGGATTTACAAAGTTCTCAGTACAATGCTAATGATGTTTTGGTGACATTGATATAATTGAAGCATAAATGTACTCACGTGGGACTGACACTTGCCAGTATTGTCTAAAACAAAAATGGGAAAAGTTGGAAGCCATGAAAGCAGAGAGACACGATAAAGCAGTGATAGTGATATATACTGAAGCCACCAGAGCTGGTGTCTGGCATAAAACACTGTGAAGCAGAGCAGGGCAGAGAATTAATCAGGTGTTCATTTGCCCACAAACGCTACAAATCTGGAGTGCACCTTTCCCCTACTCTGGCACATGGAGCACACAGTTGCCTGGCTGAGGGAAAAAGTCTGAAAGGCATCCAGAGTATTCAGGGGAGACTGAAGCCCAAGTGGCCTTAGGGAGTATTTTGGACTTCTGCGGCTCCAAGACCCAGAGCAGACTTTCCCAGGTCCTGGAAATAAGGCCATTCCAGAGAGCATGGAGTGTCAGGTAGACCCTGCTGGGCTTGTGCCCAGCACAAGGACAGTATGCTGGTATCATGAAATACAAGATTTGCCTTCCCACACAAATAAGAAGAAATTGCTGCAGGATTCCCCCAACATACCCTTGTAAACCAAAGTCAGATGTGCCCACAAAGCTGCTGACCCAGGTGGTGTAACCTCAGGACTTCCACATTCGGCCATTCTGGGAAAATGGTTTGCTTGCAGAATGGGAACATGGGGATAATTATCTCCCACCTCATCCTGCAGTCTCAGCATTAGAGGCAACTCTATTCCCTCTCAGCCATATTCTGCAACACAATCCTTTCCCTTCACAATTCTATGATGCAATGATATATGAGACACCTTGGCTGTGAAGTTTCAGGCTTATATTGCTGTTTGGAATAGAAATATGACATGGACTACTTTCACATTAGCCTAAGACAAACTTAGGAGAAAAGAAGATTGTAATAAACAAGAAAAATGAGTTTAAAAAACGAGATTCAAATCTGTTTGAAATGTATCTCTTAGTATCATGCAGATCCTTCAAAGTCATATTTTCTTGCTTAGCACTTTGTGGATCCCTTATTTAAAATTTACTTCATATGTTGCCTTCTTGGAAAATAAGTTCTGGTCTTCTCCTGTGAAAAGTCTTCTTAACTGCTGTATTTTAATGATTCACTTCCACTAACTCAAGTCACTATCTGACCACAATTAATCCAGCTATTTTGCACACACAGTTTATCTTGTTTTCTCTACAGGTTTTGTTAGTAAAATCTGTATGAATTAATAATATACAAATATGTTCTCTTTTCACTGAAGTAAGGGTCAAACCAGCAAACCTCTGACCTGGATATTTAACTCTGAAAGCAGAAAGTGTGCTAAAAGTTTGTTTAAATGGTACAGCTGCTGAAGAAGTGATACAGCTGCTGGGAAGTATAATTGGAGAGAATAACTTGCTACTTTCAACACAAAATCTTACTGATATTTTCATAGCTAAGCTTTTGCAAAGCATATTTGAGCATGGGTCACTGAAAATTGTAGAGCTACTTTTTGCTTTCTAATGAAGTCAAGAAACCATCCTGACTTGCCACAAATGTAAACAAGCACCAGGAATTCATGTGGAAGCTGGGAGGATACATAATCCAGTTTTATTTCCTGAATAAACTGGCTGTGTGAGAACCAGGATATAACTTTAGGGAGGGCAACAATTCTCCGCTTCATGGGCCTGACTGAACACATTTTAATGAGAAAATGCCAGTTCAGTGGAACTGATTAATTCCACATGTTTTCTTGTTTCCTGTTCGTTATGTTTACCTTTGGGCGTTACCACCCAGGCTTCTGCTGGAAAAAGAGACACAGCCTGTGCTCATGTGGCATCCAAAGGCCCATGCTGGGCCACCACCGTTGGGTGCCACAGCACCCTCCATGAGGATCTGCAGAGTCCAGACGGTGCGGGCTGATCCTCCAGAGCCGCACGGTGCTGACCCCTGCACGCTCCAGCAGAGACAGGCCTTCTGAAAGCTGCCTGCTTTCCACCTACACCCCTTGACATGCTGTTCCAGAAGGCAGACACTTCTGATTGTACAAGCATCCTTTAGCTTCTAGTTTCTCTGAACTGACCTCTGAATCTTTAGGCTCAATTTGCCACTTTATTTGATTACAGATCCTGCTGGATTCAAGCATTTTCTCCCACTGCAGTCAGTTATAGACCAGTATCAAGTTTCTTCTCTAATTTCTCTCCAATATACAAGAGCTGTACAAGGCTTTTGAAGCTGATGCGGCTGGATCTCATCCTCAGTGTGAAAAGCCTGCATTTAAATAATTGTATGTCCAGTATCTTTTAAATTAGGGACATAAAGTATGGAAAACACAGAAAAATTAATGCACTACTTCTTTTTAAGACTCTTATTGCAGCTTATATCAGTGTGTCCTGCAGATACTTAGCAAGAGAGCCTAGCTATGATAGAATACAATTTGTGTAATTGGGTATATATTTTATGACCTGTTTTATAAGCACATCAAAATGAACACCCAGTCAAACTCTAAAGGAAAATAAAGTTCTACATATTACTTTTTATTTGCCTAGGAATCAACAATCAAAAATTAGGAACCAAAAATCTTCTAATAGAGAAAATTCTGTACTAGATTGGCTAACTTAAAATTTAAAGCATGAAACTTGTCTCAAATCAGAACAGAGAGAGGTTAGCAATTACCTGAAATTTAACAGGTATTGGAATGAATACCTTATAATGTAAGCGATTCAGGGAGAGGGTGCTCCTCTCATGTTGAAAACAGCTTCCCAGAATACTGTTCTGTATCTCTTAAATGAATTGTCTTAGGAATTATGGTGTCCCTCTGCTATTGTGCACAGCATAGCTAAATGAGGTGAGAGGTTTTGGAGCAAACAGCTGCCCAATGTAAGGAAGGTAGCAATAATGGAATATTCCTAAACAGCAAGAGGAAAGAGGGAAAGAGACATTGCATTGGATTTGTGACAGATTTATGTTTGAAGAAGAGGCCTGTCAACCTAAAAACGGCGAAGATGTACCATCAGCCAAATGTTACATTATTGGAAAATGAGCCTTGAAGCCTTCCAAATCCCTCAGACACACAGAAGAGCAGGCTGGTTTCCTAAAGGTGGGGTCAGAAAATGCGACATTCTTCCACTAATTTACTGGATGACACTGGAAAAGTTACCTCACCTCTCTGGAAAGATTCTGGAAGCTCCGCAGAGATTGCCACTGTTTGTAGGGGCTCAGCTGTGATCCGCAGAGACCCTCGTACATGAAGCAGAGCACTAAGCCCTCCTCGGCCCCCAGAGGGCCAGCGGGGCTGCGCTGGGAAGCCCTGACCTCTGCTGGCCGCGGACAGCGCCCGCCGCTGCTCCCGCGGGGAAAACGGGAGGAAGCAGGAAAGGGTGTGTTAACCCTGCTGCGGTTTCTGCCGAAATTCTGGCTGCTGGCCTAATCTCTTCATACTTTCCCAGGGGAATAGCGTGTTGGGTACTGAAACGGCCGTGTGGTGCTTCCGTGGGCATCCAGCAGCTCCTGAGGCTGTTTTTCCATGGATTAATTATTTCACATGCATGACTTGGCAGAGGTATCCCTTTTCTGTTGTAGGGAGTTTTGTCAAACTTTAAATGTTGAGCTGAAATTTTCCATGCTATGGACTTTACCCCACCCCGGGGCATTTTTACTCCTAGAAGTCTCAGTCTGAGGGAAATGTTTTGAGCACATCCAAACGTAATTGTGCTGTTACTGACATGTTCTCTCAAAGTGTTTAAACTCTGGAAAATGAAAGTGCATCACTTGAGTTTTTGATGAGGTGAGGAAGAAATGCTTTGTGGCCTTGTGGCAGAGCTACAGACCTTTCAAATCTACAATTTACTTGTGCTTGGTGTTTCCTAGCACATCTTACTGTTTCCTAGGCACTTTTTACTGAAGATTTTGCTTGCTACCATGTGTGATCTAGCTTGAAGCTCTTCACACTTTTACTTGTGGTCTTAACCATGACTGCTCTAGGTTACATGAGGTCTCCTAGTCCCACCTTGGGAACTGGGTGACAGAATTAAGAAACTGGCTAGATGAAGAAGAAGGTGAAAGACAAGAAAAGGGTAACAACACAGAACGGTCATGCTGGGAAGGAACAGCATGTGCTCTTGTCCTTTCCATGCCAGGGCAGAAGCTACATTGGTTCTCTACACACATCCCTGCCTTGTAGTCAGCTCTGGTCACAGCATCCCTGGTCAGTGCCTTTCCTGCAGAACCTGCCCTACACTGAGCCAGCTAGAATGAAAGACTGTCTCTGGAGTTTGGGATGGCCTAGCTGTGGTGAAAATATGCTGTGTATCAAAAACAAGCAGTGATGCCGAGAGTGATGGCCATATGGCAGAGTAATCACAGGTATACTGCCACTGCTGCTGCTGCTTTTAGCGCTGCGTAAAGATGCACACAAGAAGAAGGCACATCCTTAGTGCCCCAAAACTGTGACTCCACAGTTTGGTCAAGCTTTGTTCCAGCTTTTGAGTGATATGCCTGCAACTCTCTTCCTCTTTCAAAACCTGGAAAAAACAGTTCATCTCTGCAACTTGAGAAGGGGTATGGAGCTGTAAAATGAAAATCTGTTTGTACTTAAAAAGAATGGAGATCCATCAAAGATATCAGCTTGGCTTTTACATCTGTGGCAATATATTTTGGATTTGAGATCAATGAAAAATATTTTGTGATAAGATTTCTGGTGTGATACACAAAGGAAAGCATAGTTTGTTCTGACCTCCTTTAGGATAAAAGTATCCATATCCAGCTGAACAGCCCCTTTCCTTTGGTGGTAAACAAAGTGAATACCCAAAATATATACATGATTGATGGAGAGAGTTCGTATTTGAGAAAAGTGTAGTGTAATGAGAATTGCCCATATATAGAGATCAAAGTTAATATGCTGGACATAAGAATAAAGGAAATGATCCCTATCTTCTGTTCAGTCAAGTCACTAAATTCAAGTATGTCATTGTGTCAGTAGTGTTTGATTTGAACACTTCATTATTAAGAAGTGATTGCTCAACATCAGTAGATATTGGTATCATGAATCTTGCTGCTTTCTGAAGTCTACATCTTACAAATCTTCTGTATATTACATATTTACCTAAATTATCCTTTAGGGGCAAAGCCAACAAAATTAAACCAGACCAAAACCAAGCTCCTCCTTCCAGCAAGAAGAAAGTATTTCTAGTTTAAAATAAGGACCCTTCTGTACAGTAGTGCTGTGCAGTGTCTGTGCACCTGTGTGCAGTGCAGCATGCAGTGCATGCTCAAGAACTGTGCCAAGGAAGGTAGATAATAAAACATCATAAAGGACTGACCTATTGCATACCCCCAAACTTATAATCTGGCTGAATTTTCTTTCTGGAAAGGGCCCTAGACTTAGAAAGGTGAATATGTTTTCACTGTTCAAAAGGCACAAACCGGCATCCTCAGTAATTAATGCTTGCCTTGTGTTGATTACTGGACAGAATAACTAATTGTTCTATAAGGGCTATAAAAAACTACATGTTCAAGAAATTCTCTACTTGTGGAAGCCCAGTTACCACGTTAGCATATACAAATAAGCACATTGTTCACCAAACATTTGCTTGTCTCAAAAATTTAATTAACAAATCTTCACTCAAAATTATAACCCATTCAGTGCTGTCATGAGTACGTTTGCCATGTCCTTCATGAGTCTCTGCCTTTCATGTTAAAAATGTAGTTAATTATGTCCTTAAGATATGGTGCCTAAACTCTGCATAAGGGAGTACAATTGGGCCCTTGACATTATTTGCATCATAAGAGGGGTTCAATGCTGGGAGAAATCTTTATAGTATTTTACTGCATATGGAAAATGCTTGTAGCCCAGTGAGGGCTGTGTGTGACATGATTCCCAGAAATTAAATACCCCAGAGAGAAAGTTATACAATTAATCATCAACTTTTGTGTTACCACTCAGCAAGATTTTTATTTTTTCATGCTGAGAGACTGAAGGGAGAGAAAAGAGATCTTGAAGAGACTATATCCAGCCATGCTTGCTTTATTTGGCTTTGAATTTGCCTGCACTTCAATAATTATAGAACATCTGGTTTATTTGTTAATCAGAGAAAGCGTGTTTTATTCCCTTGAGTTTTAATTTAAAAAAAAAAAAAATTATTGCAGTCCGCCATAGGAGAATCCACTGCAACAGTAACAGTTTGCAGGAACTGAACATGACATCATGCTGTTTGTGATATGCCTGTGTGTGCATGTGTGTGGGATGCTCACAATAGTTATTATGTTCCCACAGCATTGAAGACACATGCAGGAACTCCACTGCCAGGGGCAGCCAGGACTGCATCATCTGCTTATCACTGTGATGGCCAACTCAGCACAGCCAGGGACTTACAGGTAGGAAGAGGGATTCACCCAGGTGATAAATAGTTCATCTCTTTAGTGATGTTCATAAGGATTTCAAGATCAGAGATGATCAAGACTTTGCTTCCTGCGATGTCAACTTCTGATTCTCCATTCCTATCCAAACATTCATCCTCAGGTGTGATTTCCACCCCAGGATATATTTGGCCATTTGTTACAGCAGAGGGAACAAGTTTCAAGTCCCACAGAGACTTTAAGCCTGTTCAACTGGCCAGCAACTGTTCCCCTCCTGTTATGCAGAGAGGCTGGAAGCTTCCCTGTGCTCCCTTTGTCCTCCTCAGAGAGGTTTTCATCACCACCACCTTGGTTATGTCCACATTTAGGAAGAAGAAGAAGAAAATGTAGCTGCTACCTGTTACATCCAGCTGGAGCAATGGCAAGTGATTGCAGACAGCAAGAAATAGAACAAAGTCAGGACCTTTTACTTAATGTTAGCAGCTCCAGTGTCAGACTGGGGACCTCCTGCTTCACCAGACCACAGGCCATCAGCGCAGTGAGGAAAGCAAACTGTGATACAAGAGCTCTTTGTGCATGAGGCAATCAATATGCAGATAAGGATTGGGCACTTGGTTTTTATAAAGTTTTATTAAATACATGTTAAAGGGCAGCAGCAGAGGACGTTAAACATTTGCAGCTTAATCGAAAAGGTGGGAACTGATTTTCATCAAAAAACCTTCTCACTCGTTGCTTTCTCAGAGAATCTGAGAAAATTGTAATAACAGGTAAGGTAGCTAGTTTAAAATAGAGCCTAAGATGGTTTGTGAAACAACAATGCTGAAATGCCTCTATTTTATGATCAGTAAAACCTATAGGAAAATACTTCAAAATGCGCTGTTTTGGTGTTATGCCATGGATATAAAAGCAATATTGCCTCAGACTCTCAGAATATCCTGATTTATGAATGCATTAAGGATGCAATAAGAGATCTTTAATGATTACCCTCATTGCACAGAGTCCTTCACTGCAGACAAGAACAAAAGTGCCATGCTCCTGTGAGAGCACTGCTGTTTTCTGCTGACTTTCACCATGAAGGTGATTGCCCCTCTGACAGGCTCCAGGTATCCCAGTCCTCCCAGGCTCCCTCAGCCAGTGCATTCCTCACCCTCTGGCAGGACCCAGTGCACACTTTGCTGCCAAGTGCCATCAGGGCCATGGGGGCTGGGAGGTCATCTTCAGCAGCCATTGCACCAAGGGCATTCTGGCAGCAGGCCCCAAGGCTGTGCTTGTCCTGAGGGCTAAAGGATGGACAATGGACAAGTGGAATCATCAGAGCCATGATGGCATAACCTGCAAAAGGCTGTGAGATACAACAATCTTCCTCCTGGCTCCCATTGCAAGGGCCATAGTTGCAATGGTCTTGGCTCTTCCCCACTCTCCATGTTGAATTTCAACTTTTTTGAAAGTTGTTATGTTTTAAATCCCTGATTTCACAGACTTCATGGCCTTTTCCATGCAATTTCGCTTTCATATCCACACATGGACACACACAATAACATGTGGTTCCTACCTTGCTTCTTCTTCTGCCTGAACCCCACATGGGGACAACTCAGGTGTTCTAAGGTGATCTAAGGCATTGCCAACTCAGCACCCGGACAAATGACTGTGGGGAGGAGGGAATTTCCTCTGACAGGACACCCGAGTTCCCCCAGCTAAAGTGACTCTCTCTGAAGCACACTGGTTTCCAAATGCACACAGGCTGAAAGAGCCACTGACACAAACAGAGGCTACACTGTCACTGTGTGCCAAGTGTGCTGGCAAGGCTGGGGCCAAGCTGGGCTGCGTGAACGGCAGCGCTTCCTCTCAAATCCTGGCAGTCGGGAGGGCTCCCTTCACCCCCTCCCACAGCCACCCCATGGCCCAGCCATCTGGGAGGAGCTGGTGCTGCTGCAGCAGCTGCTGGAGACCATGCACCGTGCAGGGAATACGCTCTGCCAGCCTCTGGGAATATGCTCCACCGGGAATATGCTCCACCGGCCAGTGGCTGTGCTGGGCTCCAGGATCCCCCCAGAGGAGCCACAGACGATTGTTCCTCCCTCACTGTAAGCTCAGGCTGCTGGGCAGTCTGAGCTGACTGGGTGGAGGATCTCAGTGGACCTGAGCAACTTCCTCCAGCAGTCAGTGCTAACAAAAGGCCCCTGTCCAGCCATGTGGAGCAGAGGACTGCCACTGAGCGTGCTATGCTACTATTAAGGAATTAGCACGATGGGAAAATTATTTTGGCACCAAGCTTCAGCAATGTCTGAACAGCAAGACAGACATTCACTTCTATACCTTCTTCTGATGTTCATAAGTAATCTCTGCCACTACCTATATTTCTATTCAAGAGCTGGTCAGGGGAGGCAGGGAGTCAGTGCAGATAATATAGGCAAAATTAAGGTGGATAAAAGTTATGTATTTGCTAATGCTCTTTAAACTGCAGCACTTAGTCATGAAGCTAAAAACTTAACCTTACTGGATATAGAATGCAATAAAATTTTAAATGGGCACATGCTCTTGAGTGAATTTTTATAAAAGAGGTTACATGGGCTTATATCAGTTAAGATTCATTCTAAATTTTACTCTTCTGTGTTTTTCCAAATGAAAAAAGATGAAATCTTGAATGCTGTTAAGAATGATTGTAACACCAGACATGAAAGGACACTGTTGATCTTGTAATCTTGTCAAAACTCTGGCCAAGTTGTCAGGTTTTAGTCCAAAAATTAGTTATGAGTTATTCACAATAAGCAAGTCAGAGGCTGAATCTATTTTTAAATGGTCTTATTAAAAATTTCATTCTGTTTTCTAAATCAAAGAGAAGACCTAATCTATTTCCAGACATTTCTCTGATTAGTTTCTCAGAAGCATCATCTAACTGTATTAACACAGCTGTCAGAAGGGGCTTCCTTAATAAAATGTAGCCTTTATCAAAGGGGAAGAAAAGGAAATTTTATTAGTTTGTTGACCAGGGCATTTCTACAGATGGCATCTGGTTTACTGGTTTATGTCCTTGCTCAGATCTGACTCTTGTCATTGTACCATTTGTATAGTTTAATTTTGCGAAAATGAGCATCTGAACTGATTATGGAGAGATACTAAATAGGAAGCATATATGAAAGATCTTATTAAACAGCATTCCTGCATTATCTAAAACAGATGTAGTATTGTAAAACAAAAAAGCCCTTATTAAGCCTCCAAAGCTGTCTTTGTCCATCTGCATAAATTGGCAGGTTGCATGAAGACCTTTTTGTTATTTATAAATAGAATCATGCCTGAAATACAACCACACATCCAAACAATCTCTAATTTAGGAAGGGTTAAAGTCCTTGGTCTTGATATTCATCTTGCAGCTAAAGCCTGTCATTATTATCTGAGGTTTTACTACTTGCTTCCTCTGTTACTTCTTGTTATTTGTTTTTTACAAGTCCACCTCCAGTTAACCCTCACTCTTTTATTCATGTCATTGGCATCTTGGATGTGTTGCACTAGGTAAATGCAGACATCCTCATCAGTCTGTGAAATGCACATCCTCAAAAGCCCCCAAGGCAATTTTATTACCCTTTATCTCCTCGGCATAAGATTTGCCCTGCATTGTTTTTCTCTTACAAATACAATATAATCTTATCTCTTATAAATACTGCTCATTATTCATTGTTGGCTTCAGCAATTACCTTGTAAATCTAGAGCAGGAAGGCATCAAATGACCCTATCCTGTCTCCTGCTTGGGTGTGCAATACCTCCAGAATACCACAAGCTTCTCCCTGGAACTACCATTTGCAGGACAAAGCCCCTCTGGGTGAAATCTGCACCCTAATACTTTTGGATTGTGTGGATCTGCTCTAGCTGCAGAGGTCTGCTACCTCTGCCAAGTCCAAAAGCAGCAGTCCTACACAAAAGCCCACACAGAATAATACAAAACCCACATCCAAAGCTCACAGGGTGCTGCAGGTCTGCAGGCATTTATCCATTTGTGCTGTGGGGCTGGATGGCTGCCCTTGGGCACCCACGTCAACTGGTTTCAACCTCCACCCAGCTCTGCTCATATCACCTCTCCAGGCCACCCTGCTCAAAAAAGCCATGCCTTTTTCATGCAGATGTCACTAAACAAGAATTTAAGAGCCCAGTACAGGGCCAAAAAGAAGTGGGTTTACAGGTTTTCAGAAGATGTAAAATTAAAAGAGCTGTAACTCAGTTCAGTCAAAATTTCCTATAGTTCCAGCTGAAATATTTCTTTTTTTCCCCCCCTCTTGCTGAGTGATCTGTAAAAACTGAGCCCTTAAACTGAGTTAGAGCATCATGTTCAGTGACTGTGATGAAACCCTCTCCCCCCTCAGTAAATTCAGGGGATCTTCTCCCTGTTCCATCGTGATACACAGAGATCTCAGCTCCCCACACACTTGCAGTAGGATAAGGCCATGCACAATCAAGTCTGCTTGTTGAGGAATGAAGATTCATGATCCTGCGGTAATTTATTTTATATTGAAACCTGGAAGAAGTTTTCTTTATAAAGCATTTTCAGTTTATAAAATATGTGTGAGGTAGCCACTAGTCCAATTTTAGCATCTGAAATGTGACAGTGTTCTATACGTGGAGATCTCTAGGAAGAAAAAATATTTTAAAATAAAATTGTAACGCCTCCTATTCGTGGTTCAGTAGTATGGACATTTCTGACTCCCTTAAGCTAAATAGCATTGAAAAGAAGGTAAATAGCAATGTTCTCTTTCTGACCCAATTTCAGGGCATTACTGTGACTTGGAGATTTAGTCTCTGTTCATTTCTGAATTACTTCAGTTGTAAAGCAGAGGCTGCACTGTTGTTTATGCATTTATCACCAGAGTAGAGGAGATGGGTGTCTGTGTGCCCTGGGGCCCAGGGATGAGCATTGCATGGCAAAGGAAGGGTTGGATAACAAAATGCCATTGTTATCAGAATCTGTGGTCTTCATCTTTAGATCCTCAGTTAAAGCACTTGATATTCACCATAGTCAGAGAACAGGGCATTATATTGTGATGTTTAAATAATTTTTACCTTTCTCCTCTAGGAAAAAAAAAAAGCTGCTGTAAGGTTTCCTTTAAAAATAGCATTTAACAGCTGGCAGTGGGCAGACAGCATTACTTACTGTGCTGGCCAGAGATGCTGGCCTCTGCTTAATATAAAACAGCACCAGCAGTCCTTACCCTGAGGAATCACTGCTTTTAATCACAAAATTTATTAAACTGTAAAAGCTGCTGATACATATCAACTGTTCCTGCTGGTGGGAAAGGGATTGGCTCTGGCACTTCTTCTTGAGATGGATATAATTCATAAGCTTCTTCCAGTATCTGGTGCCAGCTGCACAGAAGATTTATGCAGTGTCAGTTAAAAATGAGGTTGTTATCACTGCCATGTTTATGAAATATTCTCAGCTTTACAGTGAATATATTCTCTTAAGCAATGTGAGGAAATGGCTGAGGACTTCACATTTGGGTGTTACCCCTCCTTCCACAAACCATGTCCAAATCAATCCGTACAGACTTTTTAATAATATATTTCTATGATGGAGAAAGTAGGGTGAGAAAGTGTTTAGTTCCACAAATACAGGTTGATCATGTTTTCTGGAGGTTTTTTTTTTCTAATTAATGTCTGGCTTACATGATTTTTTGGTGATGTATCCATGCATGAAGAAAAATTTGGGACAGATGTGCTCTTTAAAAAAACCCATACAAATAAATTATTTAAACCTAATTTTAATGCTATGTAGTTACCAAAAAGACTTTCTTGTACCTCAAAATACAGTGCCTTAGTCCTTTCATGACTGAGGCTTTCAATGACAACTCCATGGACAGGTCTGCAGGTCTCTGTTCATCCTGTTTGTCCTCAGATCTGATGGTATTCATACTCCCTTCTACAAAAAGTGATCCATCCCCATTACTTTTCTCTCTATCTTTTCATTTCTGCTCTCTGTCTATCATTACAACAGCCTTTTTTGGGTTGTCTCTACTGCTTTTTTGAGACATTGGACTTTTTGTCAGGCCACTCTGCACATTTCCTTGCATAAACTGATCTACTCATATTTCCAAACCTCCTCTTAATGTGAGTTCCCAACACTGTCTTTTGTATATATTTTCCCTCCCTTCTGTTCCGCCCTTATTTTCCTCTTTTTCCTGATCTTTCTAGGAGATGCTTTGTTGGCATGAATATGGTTAAAGCACAATCCCCTACACAGTGACCAGTGGATAGAGCTGTAAGAGGTGGCAAGATATCTTCCTTCTCTAGTGCAAATAAATATTTACCTATCATCTTCTTTCCAGTATTTCAACACTTAGAAAGATTTTCAACCCTTAGAAAGCCTCCTCGAATATCTTACATCTCCTCTAATATCTACCATGTTAAAACTTAGAAGTTTTCTTATTCCACCATACTCTTTCCTGCCTGAAATGACAGGTGATCTCTTCCTGTCTCTCACTTGGTTGCCACATGATTCAGTGAATATCACACTTCCACCTACCATACCATGGTAGGGTTTACCATGAGGGTCCTCTCTTCCTCCACAGTCTTCTCTTGGTTTTGAGCTAAGAAAATCCTGTTCTGGTCCTAGCAAGAGTGTTTTCCAGGCACACTGTTATTTTGTTCTCTTCTCTCTGGTCTCCTGCAAATGTATTTATTTGCCTAAATTACGAGGCATAAAATCAAGCATCCTAAGAGGCTTCTCTGTAATGACCAGAGTTCTATTTTCTAGATTTACATATGAATCTCCTGAGTTTGTTTCTTTCAGCTTCCATTTCTTCCCACGTTGTGCTACTAACCATGCTACTGCTATAACTTATCACCCTGCTGCATGGCATGTACTGACAAATCCAAAACTACAAGAATACACAAGATGGTTCCTCATACCTTTGTTGGGAGGATGACAAAATACACATTATTCTTCTTGTTCTGCAGACCATCCCTATGAAAAGAGTGAAGTTTTCCAAGGTTACCCCAAGGCTACAGTTAAGCTTGCAGCTTGTACATCTGATTTATAAACTTATTGACTATCTCAATTCTCATTACTTTGGGTGCAAAACAAAATAAACCGCCACTGAACACAATTTTCTCTTCCCCTCAGCATTATTCATAAATGAGGTTGCCTGAAGGGAAGTGTTAAATCACTGCCTGTTATGGATTCCCTCCTAGATTGTTAGTACTTCCAAACTCCAGTGCTTCTCCTTGAATCTTGCCTTTCTTCTATCATCATTTAAACAACTGACAGTTCTAATTATTGTACTCATAGACAAGGACTTAATTAACCTAATCAGCCTGCCATGGAGCTGACAGGTATGCTTTTCTGTCAGAGTAAGGTCAAAACATGTAATCTGCAATGAATAGGAGCTCTTTTTCAGCTGCTCTGGCAGTGGTTCAGTGCATCCGTGTCTCTCCTCAGGCCACGAAATTGTGTGACCTTGCAGCTCACAAAGAAGAGTGATGATTATAAAGTGTATGTCAAAAAGCTAGTCTTCTCTGACCCAGTTTCCAGACATAACATGATGGATAAATGCCAGGGAGGCAGCAGCCTGTGTTATCAGACAGAAACAGGGCCAAAGCAGATGGGAGCATTGCTTCAGTACTGCCCAGAAACAACCACTGCCAGCATGGAGCCGTGCAGAGAGCTCTGCTCTTCAGGACAGCATTAGGACACACAAGCTGAGATGACACAGAGACACCATTCTAAGACTTTTGGGTATCTGTGCCTGTACTGATTCAGCACCCTGACCATTTTCAGGCCATCATTAAGGGAAATAAAGACACGAATCCTTCTGCTGGCTATGGCTGCTGTTTATCATCGGGAATAGGCTGCTACCACATACCTTGCTGCTCTACTAGCAAAGGCCAGAAAGGGAGAAAATGGCTGGAGAAAATGGTGACAAACAGTTTGCATCTGTTTCTCTCCCTGGCCCTCTATGAAGCTGGAGCTGCTGCATGCCAGAGTGGGAAGCCCTGATTCTTATTAATTTGCTGGTTTACTCTGGGCTGGAAATAATGCAATGTACTTCACATCCTGACAAATGATCTAAAATTAACTCAGCCAGGCAGTTACCTAGAAATCAAAATATATTAAAAAACCACACTTATACAAATAAGTCCTTTAATGCTGGCTATTTTTTGTGCAAGGGCTGGGGCAGCTGCAGTCCTGTTGTCAGACCATTTAGGACTCCCTCTTTCTCCATTTCCTCCCATCCTCCTAATATACTCACTTCCTTTGAGAGTTTCCTATCCTAGGAAATATCCTCTTGATGAAAAACTAACCAACAGAAGGAAAGGTGTTTCCCCATTAGCAGCTTCCTGTCTCCCATCAGGGAAGTCAGCTGCTGGCAGCAGTGACAAATCTGTAACAGAAAAGAATCAAGGAGGAATTGGAAACTAAGCTTCCAACTAAGCCACAGACTGGAAGAACATTATAAAGAGCTGGTGATTGTCACTGTATTTATGTGAAATCTGTCCTTGGACCCTTATAAGGAGGAAAGAACTTAAACTTGTATAGACATTATTCATTAATGTAATTGCATCCTTAACCATCATGTCTCAGATAACCTACTGCAAGTGCCAGCCACACAGTTCTTAGCCCTGGACTTCAGTCTGTACAGTTGAATAACAAGCAGTGTTTCCAACCACTGGGCTTCCCTCTTGCAGTGTTGCACAACAAGGAGCAAAGGCAGACTCACACACCAGTCCTGCTCAGATTAAAATGTTTGTTTCACTCAATCATTGAGTTTATTTGAACCTAGACTTACTTTCCTTAGTCCTGTTCCTATTAAAATACTAAGGCAAACCTTGAATTTATAATTGCCTAGACAATATCAGAATCTGTCGCATTGTAAACTAAATGTTTTTGCTAAGGGAGAAGAAATACATCCTTATAAGGCAAGTCAGATTAGGTATGATTAGGTGCATGGGATTAGGTGCATGGGACTGTAGCCCTCATAGTTGAAGCCTATAATGTGCAGAAAAGCAAAGAGCTAGACACAAAAGTCCAAGTTCAAATAGTCCCCTTAGGAAAATTAACAAAGGCAAAACACTGGTGTTTATAATAAAGAATATGAAATCTTATAAAATCTTAATCTAGTCCTTCAGAAATGGCAAATGCACCCTGAATGAAGAAAAATTATGTAGAACAACAAAATTCTGAGAAGGGCTTGAAAACTTTCATACAGAACCCCAAAAGTATAGTCATGATATGCAGGACATCAATGTGTCAGATCCCTATGACTCATCAAAGCATTGACCTGTTATGCAACTCAAAACACAGCAAGACATTTGTGATTATGTGTTTTAGTATATCAGAAACAGACACTTAATATTCTAGAAACTATGCTGCCAACACCACTTGATTTATGCAACCCTCATATTTTCAAGTGACATTGTAGTGCTGGCCGAAAGGAAACCAAGAGTCTAAAATAAATAGAGATTAGAAGATGTTTAGCATTACATTCAATGGGGGAACACTGGAGCCTCAGCAAGCAGAACTGAGACAAGAAACCAAAACCATGAACTGGACAGTATTGCCCAGAGCATTTTATAAAATCACACTGAAGGGCAGCTACCTCTAAAGAGACAGCAAAGTCCAAGGAACCATGGCAACCCCCAAAGTCGTTGGATCCTCAGTGATTTTAACACATAGGAACATACGGATTAAAATCAGAAGATGGGCCTCTTGAAGCAGCATGGAATCCTAGGAGGTTCTTAAATTCATTTTGAATTTATTTAGGAACAGGAAGATGAATTCTAACTTTAATCTTAAGCACACATCCTCACACATTTGAGTTATTAAACACTTCACAGTTTAACTGATCTTGTGTTTGTAGCGTCAATAACATATTGGCTGCAACATCGATACAGAGATTCATGCATGTGAGGGGAGCTGAATCTTACTCGTCTTAACCCTTAAAATCTTCTTGAAACATTGTGTATAAGATACATAATAAACTAACTCTACTGCCTAATGCCTAAGCTGATAGAGTAGACAAGTAAGGTCTCTGCAGTAGAGACTGTTCCCATGTTTGCACTGCACCCAGGGGGAAGAAAACAACATCCTGATGGGTTCGAGGGTGTGAATCCCAGAACCGGTTCTCAGTGAACAATAGCTTTCCATTAGCCTGGTGAAAGGATGCCTCTGATCACAGATACTGCAGAGACAGCCTTTTCAGGACTATTTCTGCTCAGACTTTCTCACGCAGGGTAAGTAGAGCAGGGAAACAGCTTTCAGTGAAAAAGCAAGCAAACAACAAAACAAAACAAACCCCTCTAAGTAAGGGTAGATTAAGAGTCTGGGAATCTTTTGATCTTTTGGACTCAGCTGTCCTCCAGCAGAACAGAGAACAGCTGACTGAGGAAAAAATAATGCCAAATAACTGGATTTCTGAAGAAGAAAAACTAGAAGGAGGTTAGGAGTGAATGGAGAAATGTGCTTGTCAGTGAAACTGGCTGAGTGAAATCCTAGTATTGCCACAATCAATCAGGAGCTTTGCTTTTGGCTGCAGGGGAGCCAGGCTTTAACCACTGAGTTCAGTGAGGACACACACCCTATAAACAGCATTCACTCTGGGAGTTTAAAAACTTATGAAAACATTTTGAAAATTCACTATTTGAATGAATTATCAAAATGTTTAATTATAAAGAAAGTATTAAAAAAAAAGAAACTTTATTTCCATCTCAAGTGAACAACTATAATGGGCACTACTGAGAGATACATTAATATTGTTCCTGCTAAAGATCAGCTACAGTTGCCAAGTATTTCGTAAGGTACCTTTTTCCTTTCAAAACAAAACCAAAAACACCTGCCCAAGTGGGCTTCAAAAATAATGAAGTCTTGTATTTATCAATATCATAGCAACTTATGGAGTGTGTACATATGTTATACATCTATGGGCATATATACAAACAGAGAAAAACTCATTAAGTGAGACTATTTTTGTCTAGGGATCAGAATACCTGGGTACATGAAACCTTATATTGCTTTACAACCCTTGAATAATGAGCATTGTACTGCTAGGCTACACCTAACTTGGCTCTACTCAAATCAAGACTGCTGGAAAACTTTTGACAAGAATTTCTCTTCATTTGAAATTGCCAGCTTGTATAAAAATGTAAAAGTTCTAGCTGCATGGTGGGTTTTCAGCAGAATTTTTTCCTGGTTTTTCCTCACCTGTCTACCTAGACCGAAGGGTGACCAAGGACCCAGGTGTTCTGACTTCCCAGAAAATGAGGCTTGCATTGGCACTTCTCAGGATTTTTTAAGCCCTCAAGTCTCAGATCAGATATCTTCAAATTAAGAGTATGGGAGTCCTACGGCCTACAGCTTAGAAACTATAGGCACTGTAAACCAGTATCTTCCCCCTTTTCAGGGGGTACTTTTAAACTCTTGGTTAGATATAGATATAGAACAAGATTTTTTTTTTAATTGGTATCTTCCATCCACAAATTGGAAGCAGTCTTTTCCCACCCGATTCCCATTTTCAAGCATGAAATGTCTATTTTTATTTCAGCAGGAAGCTGAAAGTTTTTATCATCTCAGCTGGCATTATTCCACAAAACTAACCACTATGAATTATAAACTGGAACTAGCAAGTGGGTTACTTCCTACTCTAGGGATACTTCTCAGTGTTGTCTATGAACATTTGTGTCTCAGGAAGAACCTTTGAAGAAGCATCTCCTTAAGTGTCTTAAGTTACCTGGAAATCAGCTAATACAAGAACATAAACATCAGAGATGGACAAGCACATAGAAACTGGAGCACACAGAAACCCCCATTCCACTCTGGGATCCATGATTGCCCAAAGGTCAAATCTTCTCTGTGAAAGAGGCATTTGGGCATGGGCAAAAACATGAAGGTGCTCCCCTAACAGTGAGATGAACTAAATTTCAGTGTTGACATAGAAGAAACAGATTGTCTTCAAAGGACAGCAGCTGTACTTTGAATCATACAAACTTGTCAGCTCATTGCAATTACTACAATTCATTTAAATACAAATATATATATGTGTGTGTGTATATATATATATATGTATTTAAATTATTTGATTATTTGAAATATACATATATATATAGTTCCATGGAAATAATAGCAGTGAAGAAATATGAAACTTATGCAAATAATGGCATTACATTCAAATGAAACAGAAAAAAAAAGATAGTGAGAAAAAATTAACCAGCTTTTTTACAGATTTATTTTTACACTGATTTCAGGTCTTCATTTATTAACAAGTTTCTTCCATAAGCAAGCCAATATTGATCCATAGGGCAAGGGAGAAAGCATAAAATATTTACTCACTCATAGAATAACAGTAAGCAAAAATTTTGCTAGATAGCCAGACATCTGTGCAGGATGCTGGGAATGCATGGGGAGTAGTTTATTAACAGAGCTGTTCTGCATATTTTGTGTAGGTTACTCCTCTTGTTTTGAGCTTCTTCTGAAAGATCAAGATTTACCGCCTGGAACAGAGGCGGTTGTTCATTCATCCAAAATAAATTAGTCTCTGGTGCAGGTTTAAGGCAACTGGCAGTGCAGGCCTTAACTCGATGAACCTGGAAAGGCCCACACCTCCCACACCACTGCTTTTCAAATGAGAAATTCCTCGGCACAAAAGACTCAGCCCACGGGACTTCTCCAGACAAACAATCAGCCTGCAGTGCTTCACTGGGCATGAGGGTCTTGGCAAGGCGCCATTCACTATCATTAAAAGTGTTTATAAAAAAATTGTTCATTTTTGGCCAGCTTTTTTTTCCAAGGCCAGGCCTCCACCCCCACATCTTCAGTGGAATGTGTTAATAATTTGCTTTGTGGAGATGAAAGGCTCTTTGATAGGAGCAGCATAAACACATCTCACTGTGCTCAAAGGTCTTTGTCCCACAATAGAAGCATAGTTTTTATACAGTGGCTTGAACGGAAAGAACAGACACATTTCTGAATCATTTTTCACTCTTTTTTTCTGCCTTTCCTCTTCACACACACACTCAAACACACACACACACACACACACACACACACACACACACACACACACTTTTATCTTCCTTTTTTTCTTATAGTCTGTTGTAGATCTTTCTGTGAAATTCCAAACAAGAATTCCTCACCGATATTTGCAGCAGATGGATTAAAAATACCAGCCTGTCCCCACAGTCTGTGGTGTCAGAAACCAAAACTCACAACGAAACATGGGTTCCAGAGTATATGACTGAGCTTGGATCAGTGTGCAGCATGGGAGGGGGGAAGAGTCCAGCTGCTATTATCTTCTGGTCCTCCCTTAAACAGCAGGTTCAGAGCCTACTGAATAAATACAAATGAACATTTCTAATTCATTTGGAGGGAAAAAACAGTTACAATTACCTGAAAATGCAGTGTATACTAGCAAGCACAGCCTAACTATTGTCTCCTGGCTATAGTGCCTCCCCTTCCCTGCCCAGTTTGAGCCATTGTGTGCATCTCATCTATACTGACACTGCCCCTTTGAAAGCACAACCTGTTGATGCTGAACCACAGCATCAGTCTTCAGTGATCCTGAATGGATAAAGCCATAATTGAGATGTGGTCTGGTTGACATGTCAACACAAGCCCTAATCACCAATATTGTCTTGAGGTATGAGTACTTCAGGACATCTTTCAAGATGAAATTTGTGTAGGCTTGTTTTCTCTCACTTTTGTCTTTTGATAGAAAAGGTGATATACTGTCCTGGATTTACCTGTGTTTTCGTTTTCTGAAAGTGTTCACTGCCCTTATGCTATGTCTCTATTTACTTGACAGATTATTTGTTTTCCTATTCATGACAGCTGTCTCTAGAGAAAATTCAAATTATTTTACAGATGTATCACATTACACTTCTGAAGCATTACCACTCAGCAACTAGAATAACGTGGTCAGATAGGCTGAAGAGACTTGAGCACTTATGCTACTTTTTTAAAGGTAATTTAGACATTAAAAGCATTTAACCACTGCTCCCTGCAGTGTTAAGTTTTATATGTTGTAGACTACATGAAGACATATTTGGGAATAGACATCTGCCCAATAGCTCAGATTGCACTCTGCAGCAAAGCAGCTTCATCTAGACATGCACAGTCACCTGTTTCCTTCTGGGAGAGACAGTACTCCTGATAGCCAGTGCTCTACCAGTGCTTTTCACATATATGTTCTGTTTTCAAAAGGATTTAAAATTCTTAATGAACTCTGCTCAGAAGGTCACTGCTGAAAAGAGGTATTGAGGTTTGTTAGCAAAAATGTAAGGGTTTAGGAAAAAACTGTAATTTAAATGTAATTGTAATTTAAATGTAGGTTTGCCCCAGTACAAGAAAAGCACACAGTCTCTGAGCTCACCTGAGGTGACAGGAGTGGATAACTTTAAGTCACCAGCTGTTAAGTTTGTATTGTGGGTAGAGGGGAGATTTAGCATCCTTGACCTACAGCAGCCCAGCAAGTGGTAATCTGGTCACTATGTGCTGCTAATCTTATACTTTTCTGTAATTATTCTTTCCAGCTATTCTTCAGCTAACATAATTGTAGCTTGTTATCTACAACACTTCCTCCCATGAAATAGTCTCTGGTAATATTAATGTCAAGCCTGAGTTTCAGCTGTGGCCCTAGTCCTCCCCTAGGAAGAGAGGATGGCTGACACCATAGTCAGGTGTTTGGACTGACAAGGAATGAAGGTGAGTCAGGACCTCACCTGATGCTTTCACGTCTTAAATGGGGTGAGATGAAAGATCATGTATCAAAAACACTGCTGAATGAATATGGACAGCATGAAGTTTAGCTCAACATGTGTGAGCTCTGGATGCACCATTCAGTGTAAAATAACTCTTAATACCACAGTTTGCTGAAGCGTCACTGCCCTTTTTATCTTTTCTAAATATACCTTTCCACAACACTCGGTGAAATAGTAATCATGTATCTTAATGTGGTTTCAGTGCAAAACCACCTGAAGAATGGCAGTTTCACTTGGTCTCAATTTAAGCATTTTGGCCCCATTCAGAGCAGAAACTTAGGGAGTGCCATGATACTGTGGAGCAAAGCAAATATTTGCACAACCCATGGAGACCAAGCAGCATGCACTTTAAAGCATACTATTGTGTGCTGCCCCCAGCCAGCATCTCTGTGTTTGTGGTGGGAGTAAGCAGGTTGGACCTACTATGATCCTCTCCTGTGCTAATGGCAACCTCTAGACAAGTGGAATAGACAGATTTGGGGGGGAGCAAGGGGAAGCACAGCATTTTAAAGTGTAGTTGAAAATCCATCAGAGTTTCTTTGCATGCTTTGGAATTCAAAATATCTCTGATTCAGAGTGGTTTTTAAGTGAAAGCCATTTTCCTGCAGGGTTATAGTGCTAGTGGGAGGTTCCTGAAAGAAAGGATCTTCTGCTTGGCTGCTTTACTTTTACTGCATTTTTTGAGAGAGTTATATATTCAATCTATACTGAAAAACACCCAGGTTTTTGTTGGCTGATTTTTCATTCACTTGCAGGCTAATTTACAAACCCAGCTACATCTGTAGCTACCTACTGGATAAGGACAGGCTGTTGGTAAAAGAAGCTAATGTCCTGAACAACATTGGCTTTACTCTACATGTGATGTCTTGAACTGGTTCACAAACAATCTGCTCAGCAAACACCTTGGTTTCCCCAGCAGGCTCTGAGTTAATGTGGCATAGGGATGGCTGGCTGCTGCCTAGGAGGAGCCTGCCCTGCTCCTACCAGCTCCTTGCCCCAGAAAGAGCCTGAGACCCAGGAGCAGAGCTGATCTGAAGTGGGCCTTGTAGCACAACCAGTCCCAACCAGTAACACCTCTGGGTGTCTGCTCACCCAGAAGAGGTTACAGAACTGAACAGGAGGACCTGGCTAAAGAGCTGGTACAGAGAGTGTCCAAGCAGAGTGAGCCCAGCCCTGTTCCCATCTGAGTCTGTGAGCAAAGCTGGATAAAGAAGGAACTTGAAATATGACTGGGATGTCTGAAATATAAAGATAGGCAATTTTTATTTGTTTCCAGACAATGGGCAAAACTGTAGCTGAAATTTTTGGTCTGTTCCTTTTCTTGTCTAAAAATATAGGGAGTATGGCCAAGCTTCTGATCTTTTTCCTGTTTCCTTAAAGTAAAAAAAAAAAATTCTCTGTTTCCACATTCACAAGGAGTCTGAGGACATATAAGCATAGAAAGGCTGGATCACAGCTAGAAATAGGAACACACCTTTGGGCTGAAAGTTCTAGCCACAGTTTTCTGTATTTTAGAAAGAAAAAACACAACAAATAAGCAGTCATGACAACCTTGGAGAAAATTCTCTTTCATTGTTTGTCTCTATTTTACTCAGACAATAGTATGAATGGCTAATAAAAAGCCACTGCTGGAAGGTAAAAATAAAATGCCAAGTCTCTTTCCATCAATATGAAACATCCCTGCTTATGAAAAGACCAGTCCCTTCAGCCTCTGCTCATGTGAAATGTGTTTGCTCACAACTGGGTTTGCAAGGACTAAAGCATTAATCACACAAAAGTAATGGTGATTTTCGGTGTGCTCAGAGAAAGAAAGTTGATGGACCTTGTATTTTCAGCACAGGGTGAAAGTAGTACTTTTTCACAATTGTGAAATGTAAGAGAAACATAGCATTTGCAGGCAGGAGAACAGTGGGAGCCCCCATCCTGTCCAGGCCTGGGTGCTGCCATTGGAGCTCTGCTTGTGCCGCAGCACACTCCCTGTGCTTCTGCAAAAATAACACTCCAATGCTAATTTTAGCATCAGCTAAAACACAAAGCAATTCAAGGCATCCACAGCGTATTTCATGAGGACAGTATTTCTCTTTTGCTTGTGTAGTTCCCAGGCTGCAGTGCCATTCTGTTCACCAATCTTAAACAAACACCGCCCTTGAGATTTCCTAAATAGTTCAAAGTGGTGTCTAGGGAAACATTAGAAGCATAGATATGGAAAGCCTGAATATGTTTCAGATGAAACCACTTTGAATGTCCATTTTTGTGCAAGTTCTGGGCTGGAAGATAGTATAAAGCAGGAGTTCTTTAAGATAAACTTGTCAGGAATGATGCTATGATAGCAAAGTTTTCTAAATATTTATTCCTGATAAGCTTTTCACAAGCCCTTTGCTCATCATTTCATTCAATTTTAATACAAGAAATGCTTGATGAGGAAGAATTAATAGTTGTGAATTTTCAGACCCCTTGAAGTTCTGACTGGAATGTTTCTTTATGTTGTTTCCCTGCTTATTTGTTATAGGGAGCATGTACAAATACATTGACTGCAGAAGCCAATGTACAAGAGGCAGTACTCCAAAAGATAGTGTTTGACAGCAGAGGCCATGGTCACCATAGTTATTTTGGATTCTAAATACAGGGAGGAACTGCAGTAACTGGAATGTGCTAGTTTGCAACACTAACACCATCTCATCAATGGATAATCACTGTTTACATGTGCTGGATATCAGCACCTATAAACTCCTATAACACCTGAACCTTAACTCTGAGGAAATTTAAGAGGGCAGCTCATCTGTCAAAAGCAGCAGCAGAAGTCATTAACATGAAAAAGCCAAACATGGGACAATACCTCCTGATTTCCACTCCTCACTTTTCTCCTTAAAAAGTCTTGGGACATTCTCTGACCTTTATTCATCACTGTCGCCATCCATCCCTAGTTTCAGGAATATCACAGGTCATGATTAAAATAGCTGCCACTTTCCCATCCCTTTTGTGATATTTTTGCAATGTGGGATAAAACTAGATCTCGTGTATCCACATGAAGGAAATCCAAACTTCTCCCTCTGCCTTAACGCACTCCCCCATCTGGCACACACATTCTTGAAGCTGGAAGAATATTCTGAGCAATTATTACCACAGGTCTGGTTTTATTCTTGTTCTCTTTGTAAATGTGGCCCACTTTCGGAGATAGGTCACTTGGCTAGTAGGAGTTCTGGACTGACCTGGTTTGGTTAGTCTTGTTTTTTAATGACAATGTCATTACATAGCATCATAACAGTCACTCCTATGCTCAGGGTCTGGGCAATCCTTCTGTGGCCTTTTCTGTGATTCCTATAGCTAGACCCAGAGAAAGAGATTAACTTTGCTTCTCTTCAATGTGCTCAGAGCTACAAAACTTTCTCCAGTCTTTAATCAACAAAAGCCTACTGGTACCTATGACACGCACCAGACCCAGCAAAGTTCAGCCCAGAGACTGAACCATGGACCACATCTGGCTAGTGCCACCCTTTTGCATGCACCAGCAGGATATTAAGGTCACAATATGTCACACACATGACATATGTCACAAGTGTAGCCCACTAGTTGCTTCAGGAGACTCGGCTTACCAGGAGATCTTGTCCAGAATACGGATGTTTTGGTGGGATAGTCAGGATGCCAGAGAGAGGGAGGGTCTGAGGAAGCTGCTGGTCAGCCCCAGGGACACAGTCAGCACATGGACAAGATGAAAATGTGGCCACAGAAGATCAAGAAAGCAAAAATTCTGCAGTACCTGGGGGATGAAGATTAGGACAAGAAGCAGGTGGTCCCTCTGTCCTACCTTTGTCTCCCAAGACTGTTCCTTGTCTTCTGTTCTCTCTCATTCCTGGTCCCAGCTCCTAGCTAACTTTTGGCCACATTCCAGGCCTGCCTGCTTGCTTAACCATCCCCAGTCTACTGTTACTAATGTTTTTATTGGCCAAAGACCTAAAGACTGGCTCCCCACCACACTGTTGTTGCCTTGCCTTGTGGTCTGCCCTTTCCTTCCTGGTTCCATTGGTTAGGATCCTTTGCTGGTGCAGCAGCAGCAGAGAGGGAGGGAGGGCTGCCTGCCCTGCCTGTGGCATCAGGGAGTTGTGCTGGGTGGGGGACAGGGGGATGGCTCCCAGCCAGCATCCCCAGGCCAGGGCAGGCAGCCTGGCAGACAGGATGTGATGGGGAGAGCTCAGCATGGGCAGCAGGACACAGGCTGCAGCCAAGAGGCAAAATACCACCTTTTAGTGGCGGTAGGAGGAAAGAACTTCCTCATCAGCCAGGTGGGAGCTGCTGCCATCCAGAAAAACACCAAAACTAGGCCTGGGGCAGGTGTTTCACACCATTATCCCCTATTTTGTTTCTGAGTCATTCAGTCTTCTCCAATTAAAGCAGCTAGTCGTCCTAGCAAGCTGACCCTATTATAGGGGGTTTAACAAGAGCCATAGATGCAATGGCACAAGAAAAAATCATACAAATGTTTTGAAATAACCCCAGCAGCTGAGGGAATCTGCTAAACAGAAAACATAAGGGATCTACCCATTCAGTTTAGTGCTTTTTGTGTGTTTTCCTGATTTGAACACATATTTCAGAGAAAAAGCCATCCCCCTGCCTTGACAGGTAATCATAGCCACCAACTACACAGCTTACGGGCATTTTAAATGAATTTAGAGTTCCTTTGGCCCCAAAACCTTCTGGGTGTCAGTGAGAAAACTGACAGACATGGTCCAGACATGCAGCTTCATGCAAGTGTACTGGTTGTCCCTCCATTGAGTGTGTATGTTTTGGAAGACTACAGAAACAGAAAACTGTCCCAATGTAAATGGTCTTACTTAGCAGTAGAAGAAAAACTTACAAGAAGCTAGCTATCTTACACAAGGAAGTGCTCTAGACTCCACCAGTATTACTAACATTGAATTATAATGTTCATAAAGGTATATAAATCTAAATTTTATACTAAACATTTACAGGACACAAATCGGTCTCTAGTGCATCTGACTCCATTTCAAAAGTGTAACTGCTAGATTGGTGACTGTACTGCAGTTTCTCCTCTGTTTTTATTTTAAATAAAAGCACTTTTTTTTAAAAAAGCACTATGTTTTATGGTGTTTTATGTGGAACTTAATCTTGTGGACATGCATCACATGTGCTCTGATACTTCTTCCCAGCAACAGCAGATGAAATCATGTTTGTATGACCCACTGGCGTATTAGTGGGATATTTGGATTAAGCTATTTAGACTTCCCAAGGCTGAGGTATTTTGACACTGATCCAGAATGGGAACTTGATGAGCATGATTTTTCATCTTGAATGTATGGCCCCCACAAATTTAGGCAGGCAAGGCCTCTGAAGCTAACATATCTCAGATGCATGACATCCAGTGGTACATACAGTTTTGTGCCTATGGCCTTGCCAGCGGCTTGCCTCACACCCCTGCAGCTTATAAGGTCTGTAACATAAATGTGCAAATGGTAGGATTTGGCAAAGAGTCAGCATAAAAAAAGGAGGTGAAAAAAAATCTTCATGTAAAAGTATGTTAAAAAAGAAAGCAGAAGTTTTGAAATCAAAGCAAATCCACTTGTCTTCTTGCTTCTGTTTTCTAAGAAGAAGTGAAAGTGTTACAACATAAAGAAGGCTGCTGCCATAAAGAATGCTGGTGTATTTAGCAGCAGAAAATAATGAAACTCTTGTAAAAGCCTTCATGAAGCACCCAAAGCCAGGGGCTGCAGAAAGTGATGAAGGGTGGCTTAATGGAGAAGGACCTGTGCCCTTTAGAAGTGAACCTGCTATAATGCAGTACTCAGATATGATACAAAAATAGCACACACAGCATGCTTGTGTATAAATTGCATGTGAAAGATTGCTTTTGAACAGGATGCTTCCCCACTACAGGAAGCATCTGGAACTAAGTCTGTGTTGCAGTCTGAAATTTTATTATTTAAAACATTACACAGAAGAATGAATGCAAAGGTTTTTGCAAGTAGACTGGGAGAAATCTAGAGCTCCATAACCAACCAAGTGGGAAAAGATGTAGGTCTTAAAGCTATCTGAAGATCTTGGTCATTTGGCAGGTATGTCAATTGATCAAACGGAAGTGGATCTAGAGTACAGAGCAGACTGATTTCTGCCCCACTTCCCTGCAAAAATGTACAAGAAATCTAGTGGGTAGGACCAGGGGAAGTTCAGATCAGCCAGCAGAATCTCTATGCTGGTTTGTGTACTCGTGGACACAGGGCCAGAGGCACAGACCTGCCCCACTGCTCCTTCATGACTAGAAGAACTGGCTCAGGTGACGTTGTGCTTGATGCTGATGTACTCATACTTTGCCTACCCTTCTCATTCCCAGCTGAGTAAAGGGAATATTCTTTAACTAACATTTGTTCAGATGTTGAAAAAGGAAGTCCACCAATTTAGTTTGTAGCACATTACTGAATGAATGACTAAGAATGTAATGCAGCTAACAGTACCAAAGCATTAAATATATAATCTACAGAAGAACTACATAATAAGAAGGATTTTTTCCAGTGCAACTAACTGGTTTGCTTCCCACATAATAAAAATGAAAAATAGGAGACTTGCAACAGAACCTTTTCAATCTGTGAGGCTGCTCTGGGATGTGTTATCTAAAATATTCATAGAGAGAAGGGTAGCCAAGGGATGTGAGTATCTCTCACCACATTGTGAAGGCTCTGAGTAAACACTTGTCAAATGTTAATATTACATAGAATACTTCAAAAATCAGTGAAGAAGCCAGAACATATTAGACCCATTTACCACAGCCTAATCAACCAAGTAAGCTCAGATTATTAAACTAATTATGAGTTGCTGAAATAATTAAGGATTCCCTTCTCACGTGATATTGTTGGAATTCTCTTATACAGAACAACTGCATAGTAAACACTGTGCATGTGTTCAGACAGTTGCTGGATTTGATAAACAGCCCTTGTTTCTAAAAAAATTTGGTAGCCTTTGTGAGCAACCGCCAATGACAAATAATACCAACAAATAGCATATGTTCAGAGAAGTTTTCACGGAAAGATCACTTGAGTGGGGAGGGAGAGATAAAAGAAAACCTGATAACTGGAACTTGAGAGTGACTCTGTAAGCTGTGGGATTCATTTCCAGACAAATGTTCTCTCTATCCTGTTTGCACAGAGCGAAAGTAACCCCTGATGACTGATTACATTAACTGGATGTTATATTAACTGGATGTCTGCATTCCACAGATCTTTCCTGAGGATTTATACCATACCAGGTCATTTCTCATATTCATGGTTAATCTAGGATAAAGTCAAAAAACAACTTGACTTTTTCTGACAAACATCCAACAGATGTTGTAGTTGTACCAGTTGCAGCTTTCTGGGTAAGTTGATCCTCATTCATCACAGCTCTGTACACAGATACAGATACACATATTTTTGTGTTCACAATCAACTCAAACATTAATACACAAGCTTAGCCCAGACTGAAATTAGACATGTTAAATTCTTCATTTTAAACAGTGGATTTGCTTCTTATATTTAAAATACAGTTCTGATTTTACCTTATTAGTTCTTTCTGGATGCTAATTTTTACCCATTATTACACATCCCATTTTTTTCTTAGAGCACAGCATCAAACTTTCGAATTAGAAGCAGGTGCAGGTGCAAGACTGACCAGGGCCTAGTCTCAAACCATTAGGTGTCTGCTAACATTCTTTACATATTAATTGAGGTCAAATTTCTGGGAAAGCCACAGGAGTGGCTTTATGAATTTAAATGCTTTCCAAAACAATCCATTTTACTATCTATGCAAATCTGCACTAACAGTGCAGTGGACAGTGTAAACTATCAGTCCAAATATCAGAGTCACTGTATGGCGCTTCAACCATAGACAACAGGTTTTTGCTGAGGAAAATACTGTAAGCTTAGTGACTGAGAAGAGAGTGTTTCAGTTGCAGGCGAAGCCTTCTGCTAATCTCTCATAGCCTCCTCTACCTACTCTTCTCCTGAGTGCAGGGCCACCCGGACAGACAATGGGGCTACATCCCTGATCCCAGAGCATGACCCACGCCAAGCAGGGCTAGTACAGGGCCAAACAACATTATATCATCAAAGCCTGAGCCTTCTGTGAAAATGATGCCTGACCATCACAAGGGTCAGTAACCTCTGTGGGAATGATGGAAGTTAATATTTTCCCTCCCTTTCCCCAGTTACTGTCCTGCTAGTCGTTAAATTCCTGGGAAAGAGAAAAATATGAGGATTCAATTCCTAGGGGCTGAGGTGAATCTACAGTCATTTTCTGGGTGGTGCTGCTTTAGAGGGGATTAAAACGGTAGATTTTCAGGAGAAAGCATAACGCTTATTTTGGTTTTGATACTGCTTTTTTATTAACTGCACATGACAAACTAAGACAGAATTATTTTAAATCCAGAAAGCACTCACAAACAATGATTTTCAGCCTCTTTTCTCTAGGGTTGGCAATTCTTGATACAGCACAGCACATTTCAGTGAATATCAAGCATCCCAGTATCATGATCAGAAAAACTCTGAATTCAGGAATTAAGATGTTAAGAAGCACACAGTGTTCAAATATCAGTGAAAGGACCACATTTTATAGTTTATTGCGAGGTGGGGGTTTTGTTGGGTTTTTGGGGTTTTGTTTTGTTTTCTTTTGAAGAATGACCTGACATGAAATATAAACAGGCATTTGCAGAACGGCATTAAATTACTCTTTATCTTTCATCACATTTCCTAGCAGATATGTTTTATTATAAACAGTATAAGTGAAGCTGGAAAAACAATACAGATGAGCATGAACCCATGAAAGAATGATGCAAATTATTATGAGGAGCTCTTACTGGAGACTGACTTTTTTTCCTTTTGCCTTCTTCTGCACATTTGTGCACTTTCCCCGAAAAAAAAGGGCATTCCATCCCAATTTTGCTATGACAAGTAAACCTTAGTTTATTTTAGAAACCATTAGTGCCTTAATTTAAGAAAAAAAAATCAATGTTTATATTTTGCATATTTGTTTATAATGGAATTCTTACCACTTTAGGCAAACATACATCCTTCATGCATCCTTAACAATTTTCCACATTCACACAAATCCTAGAGAAGTTAGACATCAATCTTAGGACTATGTGGGAAGTGGGGAAAAATGAGAAAAACTGAAATAACAGAACAAGTGGATTGCCACTGAGTTTCTTGTGATTCCTGGTTTTCTGGTGTAAAATGGTATTTAATTCTACATATAAGTACACATGTATGTAAACATAGGTTGTATGAAGAGAGAGAGAGATGCATTTATTTCTTGTGCACTTCCTCCTGGCAGGCCTATTTCTACAGAATAAGCAGATGTGTGTGTGAGGATTTATCTACTAAGCAAGACAAACCTCAGCTGAAGGGTATTCGACAGAGATGTCATGGACACTTGTCAGTTACATTTCACTTAAAACCAATCAATTTCTTTTCCCTCGGTCTCTCTTCACCTGTCATCTCTAATCATCTGCCAAATCTCTTTCATTGACACCACTTCAGCTTGGATGATGATCTATTTCAGACAGTTTTTTTAAATTTCTAATATATAAAGCTTTTATATATTATCCTCTTGCATGGCAAATTAAGAGATACTTTACATTTTTGATATCTCACAAATGGGTTTGATTATTTTTATATGACTTGACCCTACGAACAATTCAAACAAAATGCCTGTGCAGTCCCCTTAGTACAGTGAAACATTTTGAATCTGAAGTTCATACATGTGGTATCAGGATATATTTCTTGACCCACATAGGCTTAGCCCAAAACTGACAGTAAAATAATTAAAAGTAATTCAAAACTAAAGTTTTAGATTATGCTCTTTAATTTTTGTTTCAGACTGGAAAAAAGATTCTCCTCTGATTATAAATACACATATATTTGATGCCATATGATATCAACGATATCCTGTCGCATAAGCACGAATAGTTCAGTGTGTAAGAAGGGAAAGATACAAGTACTGGCACTAAATATTTCAGCATTTTTCATTTAGAGGTCAGTTGAAAGAACCTTGAAGATGCAATCCTTAAAGTCTGCCTTCACTTTGCATGCAGATAATTTACTGGCAGTGATGCTAGCTGTACAATAGATTGAGGAATGTGTTACACATAGTTTTCTTAAACATTTATTTTGACATGTGCTACTGGGTCAGAGAAGCGGCCGCGGGGTGATCTGTCCCAGATCTCACTGAAGTTCAAGAGACTTGGAGCAGAGATGCTCTGAGGCAGCAAATAGAACTAGCTCATGGCAGTCAGAATTTGCAACCCTCAGTACTGCTTGCACAGACCAGAAATATTGTCTGTTCAGCATTGAGAAGAGGAGACTGACACCTCACTGCAGTTACAACTTCCTTGGGAGGGGAAGAGGAGGGTCAGGCCCTGATCTCTTCTCTGGTGACCAGTGACAGGACCTGAAAGAATGCCCTCAAGTTGTCAGAGGAGGTTTAGGTTGGATATTTGGAAAATGTTTTCCACCCAAAGTGTTCCAGTTGAGCACTGGAACAGGCTCCTCAGGGAAGTGGTCACAGCACCAAGCCTGACAGAGTTCAAGAACTGTTTAGACAATGTTTTCAGGCACAGGGTGTGACACTTGGAGTTGGTGCTGTCCAGCCAGAAGCTGGACTCAGTGATTGTTGTAGGTCCCTTCCAACTCAGCACATTCTGTAATTCTATGAAAAAGAACCATCTAATAGTAGTGCATTCCTCACACCTTAAAGCTCTATTCTGGGGCTAAACTTGCCCAGATAGAAGGAAAAGTAATACATTGAGGTTCTTTTTCTGAATTAAATCAATATTTATTGAGGCAATAAAGAGCTAAACTATTACCACAACAACAACAACAACAACAACAACAACAACAACAACAACAACAACAACAACAACAGTTGTTGTTGTTGTTGTTGTTGTTGTTGTTGTTGTTGTTGTTGTTGTTGTTGTTGTTGTTGTTGTTGTTGTTGTTGTTGTTTTAGGGCCAGCACAATTCTTGTACTCACAAAGCCTCCAGAAGAAAAAGAGCATAGAATAAGCCAACGTCCACAGCACTGCACTGTAGCATTAGGCAGCATGATCAGCACTGTATAAATCTGGCTTTCTCCACCCTACATCCCCCAGTCCTATATCCTGCTTACCTTCACAGCTACACCTCAGTTTCATAGCAGTGATGCTGCTGGTACTTTGCTAAACAGTGGTCACTTTATTTCAGATGCCAAGAAATGAAAGAGAAAAAAGCACACAATAATAGTTCTATGTGCAAGAACTGTGTGAGGCACAGAGGACACTGGGGAGAAAAGTGGTGTAGCCCAAGCATGGCTAGCTGGGGACCTGGTTTAGAGCATCACCAAGCTCTGCCTTATTCACAAGCACAGACACAGACTGACAATAGGACACGCCAAAGCAGACCAGATAAGTCACTGACACCAACTCCAGGCAAATGTTGGGGAAATTATTCATGGATGACAAAGGATATCAGGCACAAACTCTGGGAAGAGTTACAATGATGATCTCAATGACAATGATGATACAATGTGACAGAAAAAGAAATTATATGCCAGTCTCTCCAGTATTTTCTTTACATTTAATCTATTGTTGTTTACAAAAATTGAAAATGAGGCAAACGGCTGATTAAGAACTATGATTTTTTTGTTTATTTCTCTGTTTACTATGTTGCTTTCCAGCTGTGTCAAATAGAGAGCATAGTTCAGTCAGTGCAAAAGTCACAGACATTTTGTTTTTCTTAACTCTGACATGCTGTGTCTTTATCAGTAGAACTGTTTAGATAGTGAACCTGTGTCAAATGGAACCTTAGCTGAAATATGTCCTCTGGCTTATGGCAAAGTTGGCTGATTTAATGTTTTTGATCTCTCAGCAAGGACATCAAGGCCAGCATTTTTAATAACTCTCACTAGGTAGAATAAAGTCTGCATCTGAAAAAACAGGCAGGCTATCATCGATTTGTTTCTAAACAAACAGGGAGTTATAACAGCTCCTTAATCTGAAGACAATAGATCCTGAGATGGAATGAAGCACCTAAGTGCCAGCCAAGTTCAGTGAAAAGTGAATAAAGGGTATGTCATAATTTATTGTGACATTGTTATTTTGTGATCTACAAGAAGGCATTCAGTGCTGGAAGTACTTGAGAGAGACAGCTATTTGTGATCAATTGATGTATTTGCTGTATGTTCTTCTCTTTTGAAAGACTGACTTTTTTTCTCTGTTTATAGGGTTTTTTTTAAATTTATCTACTCATTTATTTCATTAACCTTCCAGAAACTTCAGCAAATGGGCAAATCACTGGAGTATTTTAGGTTACTCACAGGAGCACACATAGCACCAGCCTGTATTTATGAATGCAAATGTGCAAGCTGTAATGCCTTAATCAGTGAATTCAGAACTTACTGTGGTTGAGGAGAATGTCTTGAGATGAAGACTGAAAAATAGCGGTTTTACAGACTTGTGGGGGCATTTCAGGATTTGCCCAACCATGATTAGATAAACTAAATCTTCTCTTTCATGGTGGCATTCATGGAATTCTTTAAAGACAATAAATGAGCAGCAAATCATGATAATCAAAAGAGGATTAGAGAAAGATATGTCAGCAAAATACAATAAACATACTGTTTAAAAGTTGAGGAATTACATATATGCAATTCCAATGCTTTGTTACCAACATTACAGTAAGATGAAAAAACATTGCAATAGAACCACTCATAAAGAAATTTTAAAAAACCAAACCAGCAAGAAGTCTTCTTATACCAAAGATGAATGAAAACGTTTGGTGTTTTGGTGNGGTGCTGTGTTAAACCAAGGCAGGTGCGCACACCAGGTGGTGTGTCAGTCACCAAGGCCAATGGTGAAATTAAGCATGACATCTAGACCAGTGTGCTTTTCAACATTCTGCAAGCAGCATCCTTCATATCTCAGTTATAACAACAAGACACAGTAGATACTTTAAAGCAAAAGCAGATTTCAAGGGACATAATCGTGAGGCATTCCAATTTATTAAAGCCTTGGCAAAAAAATAAAAGCACACAATGAACTGAAGTCACCTTCAGATCCAGGGTATCTCAGGAACCAAAAGCATAATTTCAACTTAGCCTTACTGACCTTTCAGAGCTGATGACTGCAGCTTCATTTTTGCAAGTTTCTACATCTTTACTTTCTGAAAAGCCAAATCATAGATGAAATTGCTTTAGATCAATCTGGTATGCTTTGTTTTGTAAGTGCTCCAAACATATTGAAAGATAATTAATTTATCAATCCAGTGAGCACTGAACAATTTATTAGGTGAACCTATAGATATTTCTTTTTCCATCACCCCTCCCTCTAAAATCAGGGAAAGACAAGAAAGCACAAATAAAGATGTACAGAACTCGGAGAGAAAAGAGCAATACAAACATGGATACACTGTTGTAGATACCACTGAAGTTGTCAGTGGTATCTAGCAAAATCCAGCTCAACAAAAGTTTTGATAAAATAGGCTGCTAGCATAATGCACAGAGAATTAAGAAATATTTTTTGCACATTGATGAGGGTACATCACAATGAGCTTACTAACAGACCTATCAGTAATGCAGAAGTAAGCAATCTGGTTTTGGCATGCCCTCAGCTGGAAAAAAAGTGTATTAAAAGAGAATTCAGATATCTGAAGTCATTGTTGGCTGAAAAGCATAATACCATAATTAAAAACACAATACTTGTTATCAATGCTAAAACATGCTAAAAATGTGATAAAATTAAGCAACTGAACAAACTTAAAAAGAACTTCCCATACATCTACTG
>WBNO01013077.1:37424-90288 GCA_013400575.1 Peucedramus taeniatus | reverse complement strand
GCCACAAAGAGTCAAAACTTCATACAAGAGAAGCCCAGGTATAAGCACTGTCCATCATTAGTCAGTATTTCCATTGTCAATGTTTCCTTGACCTCTCTAGCCACTTAAGTTGGACTTACTCTCTGAGGAACATCTTCTCCCTCCAAAGGCATCTAACATGCATCTCCAATTTATTTCACAAAGAAAGCTTAAATAAAAAATGTGTTTGGCTTCTCAGCAGTGTTCTTGCCCTCTCAGTGCTCTTTCAATGCCATGAGCACCATTTGGCTCTGCGGCCTCTCTAGTGTGCTTCCTACTCTTCATATGTGTGCAAGAAAATTAAATATTCATTTGATCCTTTTAGCTCATTGTTCCTTGAACTCTATTTTGACATGCACTATTGCATTTATACAATTAATCTGCCAGAGTTTAAAATCCTTTTTTTTTTTCCTCGTTTGGATACAATTCCATCTTTTTGAAAGACGTCTTCTTATTCTAATAATCTACTTATTGTTTTGATTAGACATGCTTGCTTCCTTTTCACCCTTATTCAAGCCTTCTTAACAGGTGGTGCACTGCTGGGTTTCCAGTATGCAGTTCTACACTAACCTTCTTTTCCTGCAAACATTTACTCACTTTAGATTCAATTTAAGAAATTCCTAATTTTCACATATTTACCCTTTTGGAAGTTGTGTACCTCTGGGGTAGTGATGGTGGGTGTTGAAACCATTCTCTGTAGGGATGCTGAATTTGAATTTGGAACTTGCATGCAAACCCATTAAACATTACACACTGTCTAAGGAGGGATAGGTTAAGAACTACAGGTCAGGACTTACTGGGTTTAAAAGGAGTAATTTCTCTTGGTGTCTCAAAGCTGCTTAAAAACTGGCAATGTGATTAAGAGCCACTCAAGAATTTTGTACTAATGAAAGTCAGAGGTACTAAAAACTTTGTAGCATTTAACAATGGGCTATATTAGCAACATTAACAGCCTTCAAGTTAAAGAATAATTTATATAACCAAGAGCATTGTCCTTTTGTCATTTATAAACTATTGATCAGCAATTTCCCTTTTATTAACTATAATATGTTACACGTATTATTTGGTGTATGTCAACCATACACAGCTTTAATGCATTGTTTTAATTAGTTAAAAGACAGGGAGCCACTAAAAATACACATTAATCAGTGGGAAAGCTGAGACATTAAGCATTCTTTAGCTCATTTTTAAGCTTGTACTTTACTAAATCCCTACAAGCTCTTTGGATCTTTTGTCATGCCTGCAGAACATGGTAGTTTGAAAGCATCAAATTAACTTTTGAAAGAGGCATTTCATGAGATACATTTACTTTTTCATGAATGACTTTCCTTTTTTAAAGCTGAATCCTCTCAGGAAAATACAGCAATTCCAGTTTATTTCAAACAGATAATGTCTTCTTGTGGTTCAATTCAATATATTATTCAGTAAAGAAATTTGGCTCAGATTTTTGTTACAGTAGAAGAAATCAGTAGTCCTCTAAAAATACTTGCAGTGCCTGCAAAATGTATTATTAATACTTCTCAATATATTGAAAAAACGCCTGGATGTCATGAAAGGTGACATAATGTAAGCCAAAATCATGAAGACAGTGAGGGGGGGAAAAGTCATACTATGCTCTATTTAGGAAGTATGATAATACAAGTTACAGACAATCAACTTAAACAGTACAGGTAACTATCTCTGACACAATTGGCAAGAGTTTGATTTTAAAGTCTTAATATTTTCACAGGCAGTAATTTTCAAGTCCTTTTCCAGATCTTAAAACAGACAATTCTAGCAATGCCTATCAACAGGGCTGGATTTTTAATATTATGGCACAGACCTCTATCATTTGAGACAACAGAAATCACAGTAAACTGCTCCCCTCTGCTCAGGCAGATCACTGGAGGAGACACATGGGACTTTTGCTGAGCCTTTTCAGATAGTTGAATCCAATCCCTTCTGGTTCCTCCCAGTCCCTACTGCCTACTTTCTTTTATCCTACTTCCGTAGACCTTTTCTGTCACTGTCTGTCTACATCCTCACCACTCCTTGTCCTTTTATTTATTATCCTCTCTCCCCTCTCTCATCCCTGTTGATACCCCATACTATCCTCTTTATTCTTGTCCCCCTAATCTTCTCCAATTTACTGAATTTCTATCAACAGAATTATGTCTTTTTCTGTGGAATTGGTCTTAGAAACAACTTCAGTATTGAAGTTTATGATCAAAACCCACTTCTCCTTAGGCAAATATCCCAAGGAAATTCAGTCTCAATTGCATTTGACAAATAGAAGCATTTGGTAAAAAGGAGCTTATATAAAACCCTAGTTACCAAGCTGTCTGTAGCAGTTAACTGATTCTTTGACAGTGTCAGAAGTGCCTGTAATAACCAAGGGCCTCTAAAGTTAGCTTGGAATCCAACCATTAAAAATTAAATATAGGAGCTAAACCTCCCCTTCATTTTCATATCTGCAGCCTGGCTCTGACTTCACCCAGTGATGTCTGTGCAATGCATCAGCTTCGGTGGAGAAAGTGGTAACTTCATACTTTTTTCTGAAAAATTCAAAAGGCAAGGACAAACTGTGGGACCCTGCAGGCACACATTCACTTGTATATGCTTCTATTTTCATATAAACCCCTTCTTAAACCCAAAGCTAATGAATGGTAATTGGATTCATGGATAAGAAACCCCATAATTCATGATTATTACTCTGAATTGAGCACCGCATGATATTGGATGTTGGGTAGTCAGAACCATCATGGGCACCCTCTACTCTGCACAGCATGAATGACCCAGGCTAATGCTTTCTTGGGAAAATACACTTTGAGAACAAACATGTGACCAATCACATTATCACCCCTTGTTAATTTCTTTCACAACCTCTGGCAACCTGAACATTTAAAATTCTTTCCTAGTGACATCTGTATTCATGCATCTAACTCAGATTAAAACCCACAGCAACAACAGTACCCTTGTGTAGGGAAGCATCACTGTCAGCCCTGTTCCTGCACTCACCAAACCCCATTGCCCTTTGGAGCCCTGCTATCAGCTCTTTCCTATAGATCCAATTTGCATGACCAGTTAACAAAGGATATCCCACAGCCACCTGTAAACCCCGCAGCTTCTAGTTTCCAGCCGAAAACAGTCCCACTCACTCATTATTTCTCTGCTCTTTACATATAAACTCCTAATGCCTGTCAAACATCCCATTTCTGTCATTTGGGAGTTGGCTTAAAGCTGCAGGGCAAAAAATAACCCACAAACAGATGGAAGAGGTTTCCTTGGAGTCATGCATACTCTGTCTATACTCTGCTTAGGCTGAACAGCACAGCTTGCTTAAAGCATCTTACACGACATGGCAAAGAAAAATTAACATATTTCGCTGACCAACATGCTTAACTTAAAAGTTTTAATTGGGTCAGGATTTTAAACTATCAGGGTTCTTTTTAGTTGAAACATATTTTTTGGACTCACTCCAATTAATATTAAAGTGTTTTCTTCAGCACTTAGCATGAATGTCAACTGTAAACTAAGACAACTTATTTGGAACAAAAATGCAGATGGTGCAAATCCACAAATTTCACCAATATTTGCAAGATCAAAATAACTATACAAAAGACCATAGGAACTGTTCAAAGAAAAGGGGTTATTTATACTGCTTTAAATTCACACTTAACTTCAGATGTTGAACTTCTCTGGGTAGCCTTTGCATTTTGAAAGTCCTGCAGATAAGAACATCAAAGTTAGCAAACGTGAACAGGAAAAGAGGTTTCGTAGACTGGTCTGTGGTACTTGTCAGCAAACTTAATTTAGCAAAATATTCAGCTGTGTCCCAGATAGAAGCACTTGAAGTATGTTACTGCTCCATTCCCCAACTCTTACAGACATGCCTACATGCCTACTTCATCAGTCATACACCAGAAACTGTAGCTCTTTTGTCTTCTATGGGGCAGTCTTCTGAAGCTGCCAGAGGTCATAAAAGTAACAAGGATAGGCAAACAAAGGGAAAATATGTTTTTTCTTTAGGAAAAGGCAGATTCAGGGCTCTAGTTCTGAGCTGACAGTCTGCTGGGAAAAGGGAAAGAAATGTGGGGGCAACACATTACTGTACAGCCAGTTTGATTAAGCAGATTGACATTTCCTATTCTCTGTAAAGGCATGGCCACATGCAATCCTAAGTAAACACTCCAAATTATATGTGCTATGAATTATGGCTTTTTGGTATGAGTTCAAAGCTCTCCATGACAGATCTACAGCCTGACTCATTATATTTGGAATAATGATTATCCTGTATGAAACACAACAGCTTTCCTCTTGTGGTATACAATGGAAGACTTTCTCCAGTGATTTACTACCACACTTGTCACTTAAGGATTTACAAAACTGGTTAACGGGACTTTCAAAAAGTACCCAAATTTTTATCATTGCCTGGAATAAAAGTTCCCTTCAGTATAGATGCAGGATGCTCTTTAACCACTTAAATACCAACGTTTGCTCTGTTCAAGCAAAGAAAGTATTCAAGCAACCTGCCAAGCCACACACTGAAAACATAGAGGGTATTCTGCCTCAGCAGCTGACTACCTTTTGCTGCTATTTCTGACCCCAATTCCTGTCCATCTTCCTTTGCTCCTTTAATAAAGCCCATTTCCATATGGGTTCATCATTCCTCAGGCCTAGTCACCATTATTCTGTTATGTTTCACTGTCTTTGGGCTATGTTAGCATTGGAAAGGCCAGAAGCTCTTTCTTAGTAATGAGGTACAGATGTGCCTCTGCTTTTCAGTTTGTCCTGTGCTCCTTCTCTGTCCTGAGCTAGTGAGACAGAAATTTATGCTCCTTACACGATACAGTGTGAAATACACTTTAGGACAACAGTCCTATTCCCTGTCAGATCTGGAATTGGAAAAGTTTTCTACAGATGGGAAGATTTGAAAAATACAATCATTTCCCAGCAAACTTTAGATATTTTTTTCCTATAAAGATGGTTATATTTCACTTTTTTGGATATAGATTACTTGCATAAATGTCATCCTCTAAACAAGATAAACTGTATCTAGAGAAGCAGAGCACACACTGCTGAAGTGCTTTATCTCAGTGAAACAGGGGCAGCTTTGTATTCATGAAAATGACCATCAGAAAGGGTCCCTTATTATTTAGTCTAACAACTGAAGGAAGCAAACAACCAAGCTATTTTGATTTTTATTATTAAAGCACCTCTTACACAGATTGTGACGGGAGCATTTTGTAAAAGACACTCTCACATCTTTGTTGAAATCAGGTCTAGTCAGGGAAGGAAGCTTTTGCTTCCTTTTGCTGCTGATTAAGAGTCTAGGGCTTAAAGGGCAATTCCAGACAAGGAAGGAGATCTTTATCACTGCCCTTGGAACAGTTCCCACTGTTGTGCTCATTTTCCCCCACTCTTTAATCACAATTTACAGCTGTAAAACATATCTCAGAGAATGGTACCAACATATCAGCTGTTCCATGAAGATGCTAGATCATTCAGCATTGTTATGTTTTCAATACTTATAAATGTTTCTAATAATATTACATGGTTTCAATCAGTAAACAGTTCTTAAGAACTACCACAGCTGTTTTCTGAGCAGCTAAAGTAGATCAGCTTGTAATAAAGCAGCAAAGAACAGTCCTCCTCTAAAAAGTACCGTGTGGGCAGAAGCCATCTGGTGACTATTATATGTCACCTTCTTCCCTTAGCATTAGTCACCTAGGATCCAGTCCATTCAGGAGAGATCTTTTACATTGCAAACCAGTAGAAGAGCTTAGGATTGACTGAAAGCATTCAGATATAACACATCTCTTTAAACAATCAGTAAAGTTTATGCCAGGCTGAACATGTGCCAACCATGTGCTCCCACCACGATCAAAGTAAACCACTAAGGGCCACCTTAGGGTAAGCATAGATCAAGGGATGTTATTCTGTGCTTAATCTGTTTCTGGAGGAGCAGGGCATAGCTGGCCTACTGTGTACACTCTTGGGAACCCACATACACTTCAAGAGAGATGCTAAAATTTGGAGAGGGTCTATGAAGTGTCTATCAAAGATGGCCAGGGACATAAATTGTTCAAGCTTCGAGGAAAACCCGAGGGAGTTGTACTTTGTCTGGCAAAGGAAGGCCTAAAAGGGAACTGAGTAGCAGACTATGACTACACAAAAACATCCAAGAATCATAGAATTACAGAGTGGATAAGGTTGGAAAAGACATCTGAGATCATTGAATCCATCCTATGACCTAACACCACCATATTATTGAGAACATGGCATTAAGTGCTGCATCCAGCCTTTCCTTCAACACCTCCAGCAACTCCACCACCTCCCTGGGAAGCCCATTCCAATATCTGATCACACTTTCTGTGAAGAATTACTTCCTGATGTCCAACCTGAACCTCCCCTGGTGCAGCTTAAGACTATGTCTTCTCATCCTGTCAGTTGTTACCTGGGAGAAGACGCCAACCTTCATCTTGCTGCAACCTCCATTGAGGGAGTTGTAGAGAGTTATAAGGTCTCCCCTGAGCCTCCTCTTCTCCAGACTAAACAATCCCTGCTCCTCACAGGATATGTGCTCCATCCAGACTCTTCACCAGCTCTGTTGCTCTTCTCTGCTCCAGCACTTCAATGTCCTTCCAAATTGAGGGGCCCAAAACTGGACACAGAACTCAAAGTGTGACCTCACAATGCCAAGTACAGGGGACTGGTCACTGCCCTGGTCCTGCTGGCCACACTACTGTTGATACAGGCCAGGATGCCATTGGCCTTCTTTGCCAGCTGAGCACAGCTGGATCATGTTCAGCTGCTGTCAACCAACACCCTCAGGGCCTTTTCAATCGGGCAGCTTTCCAGCCATTCTGTCCCCAGCCTGTATCATTGCATGTGGTTGTTGTGGCCAAAATGTAGGACTTGGCACTTTGCCATGTTGAACTCCATGCTGTTGGCCTTGGCCCATTGATCCAGCCTGCCCAGGCCCTGTGCAGGGCTCTCCAGCAGATCAACACTCTGACCCAGCTTAGTGTCGTCCACAAATTTGATATTACAGGGATAACACAGACTTCTCATGGCAGTAGCAGAGAACCTAATGAGGGGCAAGAAGCATGTGTTCTGACTTTGAATTTTCAGATGGGACTAGGATGAATTTCTTCACAAGCAGGGCGGTGAAACACTGAAAGAAGCTAGGTAGAGAGAGGGTGGGCTTTTCTGCTTTTCAATATCCAACTAAGCGAACCCATTGTTCTACTGTTGCTTAAAGTCAATGGCAGCTGGTGATAGATGTAATGAACTGGGAATGATGATCATTCTTGTTTTAAACAGAAGAATGGACTGACTGATATCCAGATGTTGACCCTAACCAATGCTTCAATGATTGTGTGAGTATTTCTGCGATAGGAACTGACAAATGATGCAACTGAGACTCTGTGAGCTTCCACAGCCTGGGTCTACTTTATTATTTTCTTTATTTCCTGAAAGAGAAAAAAAGTGGTTGAACTGTCTTTATTGATGGGCAAGTTCATGTGGGCAAGCTCCCTCAGGGGTGACAATGTTGTGACTTACATCCCGATCTAGTTCCAGCTTGGTCCTTATGAAATAGACAGTTGCAAGTCTTCCATAGCTTCCCTCTAAGTCTCCCCCCAGTACAGTAGTGTAGTATAAATGCTAGTTGATACCCATTAAATTGTTAGTGCTATACTTTAAAGCTTAGAAGAAAAGACTTCTTTCCACCACTTTTTTCTTGACTTGTACAGTTTGAGGGTGACTGCCATGATTGCCATGCCAGAACATAGGAATTTGAGATTCTTTGAAGCACTGTGTTTGGCAGAGCTCCAATATTTAAACTTGTCTTACAGTCACTGATAGGCTGTTCAGGGCCTGCAGTATGACACTTGGGGTCTCACTGATTTGCCACAAATATTACTGAGGGACTTGTAGCCATGCCAATGACTCTGGCCATAAACATTTTTGTTGGCCTGTGACAAAAAATGACATAATTTAGGCAAAAAAACATTGGATAGGGCTTGTTCTTCATTGAAAATTTTTTTAAGTCACAGAAGCACATGAACAAAATATTCCTGGGAGGATGAGTGCATCTCAGTGTACAAGAAAGAAACAACTCAGGAACAACTGAAGCCCATGTTCAGCCTGCTGCCTGTACTAATGAGGTCAAGAATCATAACTTTTGCTTTTGGGTTACTATGTGAAATTATCAAAGCCAATACATGTGTTGTTACCAAAGCTAAAAACTTCGTAATCCTTACCTTTTTTATAATTCACCTTATTCAAACCTACATGGATGTACTTGCCAACAGTTCACAATATTGCCTAACACCTCCTTATTAACTTCACCTGCCTCATCAAAACAGAACAGGCTGCTGCATTGTGGTTTGGCAGCATGAAACCAGACATAGAGAATTAAGACATTGCCACATCTCATCGTTGACCATTTTCCCAGGAACACACAAAGTGGAGATGTTACAAAACAAAATTCATCTAGACTTTGACACTCTGAGACTGCCTTCTAGTTCAAAATATTGAATTTATGTGAACACCCTTGAGTGCAGCATGCTTGACTTCCTGGTGCAAATAAATGTTCATCCAAGGTTAAAATATTGCCATCTTTAACAGAAATGTTCTGAATATAATAGAGCACCCATGAAAATGAAGCCTACCTCATCTTGTGGAACTTAGTAAATTGTAATTATTTTCTTTTATTTCCCGAAGTTCCCGACAAGTCACTCTTTCAAATGCAGAATTGGAACCTGTGTTAATATAAGGTTCTTGTTGGTTCAAGCTTTTGGAGGACAGTGCTTTTCTCTGCTGGCCATCAGCTAAAACTGTGATCATCAGGTTTGCACAATTGCCAGTTCTAGGGTAGTCAAAAAAACTTCTCACAGATATCCCCAGAACCAGACACCAACATCTTGATGTTTGTCCTTCCAGCAACCCCTAGCACATATTGGAGAAATAAAAAAGCATTATATTATAGAAGGGCTAGGAATCACTGACATCAGGCCCAGCTAGATGGGAATGATATGACAATCAAAAACACCAAAGCCTGTTCTTAATACTTCAGCAGGTGAAACATTAGCTGTTAAATTGAGAACAGGTAACAGACTCTTGAATTTAAACATACCTTGCAGCAACTTGAAATCAAGAGTAATGGGAGCTGGGTAGCAGCTATCTGCCTCAGCCACTACTTCAGTTGGTATTCTGGAGGTTATTTATTTCCCCAGTATAACTCCACATCTACTGAGTTTTCTAAACCTTTTTTATTCTCTCTCCCAACACTAACACAAAATTACGAAATATTTTGCTAATAAGCTATCAGACCTGATCTAAAGGATGATCAACATTTCTTGACATAGCACTCAAGAGAAGCTATATATTAAAAGCTCATCCTCTTCTTCCAGATTACAACTAATTTCCAGATTTGACATCACCATTTTTACATCTGATGATTCTAGCTGGTTTTGTGTTAAAACATAATTTGTCTCCAAGGATAGTAACAGCTCCAACATCTTTATCCAAATTCTCTGATTTAACTATATGAAATAATAGTATTTAGCATTCACTTTTTAGGCATCAACGGTTGGGTTTTTTTTCTCTTGAGCATAAGACACAATATGCCTGAGTGTTATGGCTCTCTTTCAGCACTTCATTTTATTATGTGCTAATTTTTTGTCTTTCTAAAGGCTTTGTACAAAAAACATGCTAAATTACAGAAAACTTAAATCACAACTTCCAGCTTAAATCATACAAAAGTGAAAGGCATTTGATTAGTTCATGACTGCAGAATTTAATTTGATTTAAGAGCTATGAAACTTACATCAGATTCTCTTACCAATATTTATTTTCTTTTATTAACTGCCATTAGGGCTACAACACTGCAAAAAACATCATGAGAAAGGAAATAGATGGAAAAAAAGGAAACATCACTACTTACAATGTAACACATACAAAGCTTATACAAAGCGGTTCTATGATCCCTGAGCTTGGTGCAAACCCAATTTTAACTTTATTCCTGAGACCTGGATTATTGTTTAAAATTTAGTTTCATTCAAAACCAAAACTTGCATATAATTTCCCACTCAGTTCAAGAATGCTTGGATCTATGCTTAGATTGGGACTAGAATATCAGTGAAGGGTATGTTAATTTAGGGGAGCTAAAAGGAAAAGAAAAATCTAGGATACCCTAAGTAAAAACTGCATAGCACTGAAAGAAAGGAGGGGAGTGGACAGCATGCTTGCTTAAGTAATGTTTAGACCACTAACTTCCTTTAGCAATAGGACTAATATAACTTGCAGTGATGAAGATACAATTGCAAAATTCAAACAAGTAAGTGATAGATTTGTAGGTTCTCTTTATCCCTACTGCAGCCAAACAGTTATCCAAAGAGGATATCAAGTGGCTGCTGGAAGCCTGGAAGGTGTTTTCTAGGGCTGTTTATATTGGACTGAGCAGTGATGAAAACTATTCTTGTTTTAGGATTGCAGGGGAAATTATCCTGCTAAAGCCAAAATTAGAAATCTAGTATACTTTGGAACAAAATAGAAGAAAAAGGTTAAGGCAGAGTCATCTGCCCTGACAATTCTGCTGCTATGTGAGTTAATACATCAAGTAACCTCTTACAAAATGAAAATAGTTTTGGTGAAAAACAAAACGTTTTACAGTCTTGAAGAGTGTACAAATCACCTCTTTGCTCACATTATTTTGAAGTAAGTGATAAATTTCTGAAAATGCAAGCCTTTTTACCCATTATATATAGATTTAAGAGGGCACAGGATGATGACTGTAGTTCTCCTAGACAGGACAAGAAAATCCCCTCAGCTGTATTGCTTGTTCCTCACTAGCTCTGATCTTACTCAAGAAGTGAATGAGTATTACCCCCTGGCTTCATTTCTTGTTTCTTTGTTTTCTTGCCTTTTGGGAGTAATGAGATATATACATGACCCAGAAAAGGAAAGGGACATCCAGTGTTAGCTGTTGCAGAGCACCTTAGGGATCAGTGGAGCTGTGAGCACTAATGGAGTCTGATTTCCTACAGGTGAGCTCATAGTCCTCTCAGTTCTGAGCATTTCTTCTGGGCGAGGTTCCCAATATCTAGTAAGGAAACAAAAAAAAGGAAATTGTAGTAGTTATCCAAGTAGAAACTTTTGAGTCAGTCTTTTGTGTGAAGCTTATAGTAATTATTGTGGATGTTTTCATCTGTGGTAAATTTGATTGGAATATTTTGAAGACTTGGGAGGGTGAATAGGGCCACAATTAGCTGAAGACAGTGTAATCACCTGTGGCTTAGACTCTCAGGGAATTAAACAGGACACTTTCAGGAGGTGAGGAAATAAATTGTCACTGTTGAGTTGAACAGTCATGGTAGGCTTGAGTTGATAGCATGACAGAAAGCACAGGATGATGCTTTGTGACTTGTCATGTTGGCAATCTTTTGGTTTCATCTACCCACCTTTATCTGATTTCCATAACTTCAGAAAGACTCCTGATGATGAGCCAAAAAAATAAGAGCTCTCCCTCCCCCAAGGATTTTGAAACATAAAATATTTTCATAAAATAAGCCAAAACCTAAAATTATCTTGTATCAGTAGATAACAGAAGGAATTGAAAACTATTTGGCCTTATAAAAGCATGCATACCATCTACCCAGCGCTTTCAACAACTGATCATGGCTGATATTCTGTTCTGAACCAGAAATTTTTTGCCCACTGATTCAGTTTTGATGTAATTCATATTTTATCCTTTTTTTTTCCTATACTAAATAGATTGCATGGAAATATATCTCTTGCTGTTAGAAGTACTGAGTTTTCCTTAGTAGATAATTTTATCCAGAAGAGCAGAGCTTGGGGTGTGTATGTAAATAATCTAAGAGAAGCAAATAGTGATCCTTAGCTCAACAGCATAGTTCAAAATAAAGTGAATTGATATAGATTATAATTATAATATTTTCATGCTAGATATTTTTTCCAAGAAAATTTCAAACTACTCTGAATTCCAGTTATCCTCATTTGGCCAAAATAATAAATAACATTTTTCACAGATTATCATGTGTGTATGTAGGACAGAGCCAAAAGGTGTTTGTCTGAAAATAACTTTGTTTGCAAGATAAGTTGCAACCTGCTCCTAAAGTTCTATGGTTTTACATTCTTAGATCTCTCAGCCAAATGGACTGCTATCTAAAGGACTGAACCTCCATGAAACATTATTTCTGTTGGCCTAGTTTAGTAACTTCATGCTGTGGATCAGGAGCAAGCTCTGGGAAGAAATACTTTTTTTACCCATCACATACTGTATGAACAGCAGACCCCTAATATGAAAGAATAACAGTATAAAACAGTAGTCCATCTGAGGCCTTGTTAGAAGCTCATGGAAACTTCACTGTGATATGCCACCAACACATCCTCACCCTACAAAGAATTATTGATTCCCTTCAAACACTTTCATTATAAGCTAAGATGGAGATCTGTGATGTTTTCCAGCAGTGTGGTGCAGCTAAGCCCAAAGAGAGCCTGATAATGACTTTAAGGATATGGCCGTGCTCATGAGTAAGTGATCAGATGCTCAAGACAGCTCTACAGAAAGTAAGCATGAGGAGGAGATGAAGATGTAAATGTGTTATGGAAGAGGAGCAGGGGCTGAATATATTTTTCCTCAAAGTTTTCACTGAAAGTATTCATAGTAAACAACTGTATTGGAACTAAGCTAATGATGCCAGTACAATTCAAAGCACAACAAAGACAGCAGGAGCCTTGCCATCACCTTAAGAGGAAAGGAAACATACTTAGGTAACACACAAACCAGTTTGAATTTTCCCTGATGCTTACATTTCATCACTATTTTTCTGCCTAAAATATTTAAGTTTTTAAACTTTTCCAATTCCCTTTTGGCAAACACCTCATTGTGTTCTGTGTGGTTGGCTCCAACCAAAGTTTACTACTTTAATGTCCATGAAAAGATTGTTCTCATGGTATTTCCTCCCAAGCCAAAAATCACATATTACTGTAAATCTTGCAAGAAACCCAAATCTTTCAAGATTTCTAACCTAATTAGACTTGGATAAAGTCAACAGAGCAGCTTTTAATGATCTTGACTCCCACAGTTTGTCAGCATCCTACAGCTACCCCAACCCTACAGCTGGGATTTACTTTCTTCACTGTTTTTACTAAGCATGGAATTTATTGGGGTTTTTTAATATCCAGCTGCAATCACGGCTGCAGAGATTTTTGTGTTCTCTGCCTTGTCATTATCCAAAATTCATGGCTATGAGCTGAGGTTACATGCTTAGATGCACGGACTATCATGGTTATGCCACATTAAAGATTACTTTATCCTTAGATTACAATACCTTTTTAAAAAAATTGAGCACGTTCTCAATTTGCAGTCAGTTAGTACTATGGGGAAATGCTCCAGATTGCAAGAAATAATTCAATTTTTGTGTTTTTAAAACTAATCTTCTGTGTCTCCATAGAATAATCAATTTTTAGCTAGTTGGTTGTCTTTTAGATGGCTGCTAGAGATAGATAAATTTGTAAGACACAAACCAGCAGACAAACACTGGTTCTTGTTCTCCACATTCTCAACCTACTAGAAAAGCCCATCCATGTCTCCTTAGGACTACTCTGAAAACATATTGGAATATTTTTTCTTGAAGCAGAAGTCTTTGGAAAACACCACTAAAGGTCAGCCTGAGGCTGCTCTTCTCTGCAAGCTGTTTCACAGTTTGGTGAAAAAGTTCCCTTGGCTGCATGATTAGTAGATACAGCTGAAATAATCATCTGCAGGAGAAGCAGTCAGGTTGACACAAACTTTCTAAACATGCATTGACTGTCAGATTTTTATTGCTCACTTGATGTAAAGTGCAGTCATAACACCCAAATATGAAATATTTCACTGGCAGTAAAAACATGCCTTTGACCTTTTGGAAAATATCAGACAAGACACCTGGCTTTTGAAACTCTGAAAGCAGCAGAAACCTTTGAATAATTAATGTGTCTCCCTTATCCTTGCCTGAAAACTCGATAGGAACAATTTATTCTGTTAAGAAGCCATACCTGAAAATTTTAATGCTGAGTTTCAAGTGACAGGAAAAAAAGGAAAAATGCATCAGAACTGCACACACCAGGACCTCAGCTATTTGCTTGGTCCAGTGAAGAGTCAAGTATGGGTTGAACAGAGACAGCTTAATCCAGGATAGTTTTGTTGTACCAGGGTGACAAATACAACCTTTGGATGTTATTGTTGCATGTTCATAAATTTACTGGGAAAATCCCATAGTCAGGATAAATAACTAGAAATGAAAGACAAAAAAAATCTTCAAATGAGGAGTTTATTTATGAAAGAATACAACACAGTGCTTTTAAAAAGTAGCAAAAAAGGTCTTATTGCTGTGAGGCTCACTTTTACATCTTACTGTTATTTTACATTGCTGAGGGGCTGTTGTATACAAACCCAGAGCTGTTTAATCTCAAAAGATGATCCAAGAATGCCAGGAAGCAGTGAAAGTGAGGCTGCTCCACAAGAGAGGAGGATCTGGGGCTCTGCTTGGTGCCTGTCTCACAGGGTCTGAACACATCAGGCTGATGCCAGGGTCCATCAACAGCCACAAGCAAAGCAGCTGATGAGCCAACTCAGGACCTCCAGGAGGTTCATTCTGGAGCAAAAAGGGACAAAGAGTCAGGGGAGGACATGAAGCTGCAGCACAGGTCTTCCATCCATGAAGCAGGGCTGGAGACCAGGACTCCTCTGTCATAGGTCAAAGAAAGCCTGTGTGCCTCAGGAAGGGTCAAGATGAGGTCCTGAGCCATGGGTAGTGTGGCTGTAACCACAGGAGAGGCTGGGCAGGGACATTCAGGACTTGTAGTGCCCTTGAGGCCATAGCACTCACCTGATTCTGCCTAAGGATATCTTTTATAAGTCTGAGGGTTTAAGACCTAGTAACCAAAGAGTAAAACTTTTTCATTAAAGGCTTTGGAAAGTATTTCTATACATTATTCTTGTTGAATGAATATATGCAAGAAGGTTGGCTTTCCTGGTGTAACCTTAAAGGTGTTCAGTTTGGGCTGTATGTGTCCAAACACTTCCCAACATTTCCCTGTGCAAATTTCAGGTTAACAATCAGTTCAGGCTCATTGGCTATTCCTTGCCCAGCCCAATTACCCAAAGGAACTGGTGGACAAACACTAGGATTATCCAGCACAAAACACAACTGAAAAATAGGTTCCTTTCTTCCCCTTGCCCAGAGCTACAGCAGGTGCTCAAAACATTCAATTTATGACCTGCTTGAACTCCCCAGTTTCCATGTACTGGAATGAGGTTGAATTCTGTCTCAAACCCAATTTACTGCTATGATGACTAGAGAGACAGTTCTTGTCTACCCTTCTCCTATGACTTCCTTCCCACCCAAGCATGACTAAGAAATAGTCCTTGGCTCCTTTGGCTCTGTTCATACCTGTGAAACTTGTATTATTCTCTTGGAGGAATGGTATGGCTGGAACACACATTCCCAACATGTTCTTAAAGGTATCAGAATTGTGGGATGGCCTCACTTCCACCCAGATCAGCAGATGAAAATCAGATGTCTTCCATTCCACTGAATAAGACCAGACAACAGGGCAAATACAATGTAGAAATGTCAAGTGAAACTCACTTTTTTTGCTCTTCTTTCTGACAATTGAGTGTGGGCTGGAAAACAGAGCTCTTATGCAACTTCCTGATCTTCAAGTCCAATGCATGAGCCACCCTGAATGTGAGGGCCAACACAATATTTCATTAATTTTTTTTAAAATTTGAACTTGATTTCAACATCACTTTTTCACTCCATGTAAACAGGTCCATCAGCCTTTAGCTCTGAGCAGGTGCTGTGCACAGCACTCCAGGGTGTAACATCTCATCTCCCAGGGATGTACAAAGGGAGGCAGCTCTGCCTCCCCTGAGGCTCAGTAAGGAGTCATCCTGTTAAGCAGAAGTTGCTCTACCTTTGAACTCAAGTTGTTTGGGAATTTTTTCCTGACACTTGCATCCTCAGAGACCTTGGAAGTCTCCAGCTCACTCATTTTCAGACTAAACAGTTTATCCATTCTTTAATCTCCATTATTGCATTTATGGCTAGTAGCTATTTTCACAGTCTATATTAAGATAAACTAAGTCCTACCTACTCTGATGTCATAGAATCACAGAATATTTTGAGTTGGAAGGGACCCATAAGCATCATCAAGACAAACCCTTAAGGGAATAGGGATTGAACCCACAACATTTGCACTATCATCACATGCTCTAACCAGCTGAGCTTACCTGAGAGTCTTCTATAAAACCTGCTCACCCTAGTGCCAGTCTTATTTGTCAAGAAAAATATGATAGGGTCCCTGTGCTATGGATGACAGATAAATGGTAAAAGTGAACTAAAATTGCTGTGTATGGTGAGGTAAGGACTGCTTGAAGAACTGTTGTTGGCCTGCTTTCCTGTGCCATCTCTCTCTGGAGCAACACATGTGAAAGGCTACAGGGCAACACTGCAGGCTTCCCTGCAGCAGCTAATTTAGCAGGAAAAAGGTGGGGAATCTCTTCTGACCTGGAAGCAGCAAAGCAGATGAAGAGAAGAAATTCATTCCTCCTCTTCGCAAAAGGTGAAGAAATTCATTTGTCCATCTCACTTTATCCATTTTGGTGCACCCAAAATCACTTTTCTTATAGCTACAATGTCATGCAGTCTTTACACCTGGAATAACAGGATCATCTGTAACAATGCTGTTATTTATTATGCAGCAAGTGTTGCTGTGCCCCAGGGATTTGCTCTGCTTTATTACTTTATTTCATTCTCTAGGAAAATATTCATCTCCTCTCTGGATAAGCAGTGATGGAAACAGGTGTTTATATTCCACTTAGCTTCCATTACAGTGGCTAGGAGCTCATTTCATGTGCATGCTGGTGCAGTCAGACCAAAAGATAAGTACATAGAAGCAAAGTAAGAAAATGTAAATCAGAACCATCTATAGCTATTTTAGCATGTGTTCTGATTTGCACGCTGACTGTTCAGATATACTGTCAAATTCACAGTCAGTTTAATCACTTCTCTCATTATTTCAGAGGAATTCCTAATTTGTGATGTTAATACTTCCTGTGGTAAAAGAGAGACAAGACACTTTGGTTTATCATCACAGTGGTTCAGTGTATCTTCCATTTCAGCAACCTAATCTTGCTCTGAGCAGTTGATTTTTTATTGTGGTGCTCAGAGGCAACTTTTTTGATAGATCTGGAAGTTGCAAGAATCCCTCCAAAAGAGTGATTTCAGATTGAAGAAACCATTTTGTTCAACTTGAAAAGGGAATGTTTTAATTTTAAGAATTCCCACGTCACTTTTGTTAGATATTTACATCTCTTGGGGCTCTTTTCCCTCAATTATCTGTATGCTATAGCTTCGGGAAAGTGAATTAGTGATGACTAATATTATGGAAGCCACTGTAGGGAGAAAATTTCCTTCTACAACAGGGTAACCCTCCTAGCTGATCAAGGGAAGCCAGGAGATGCAATCTTTTGGACTTCAGCAAATACTCTCTCAGTGTCCTTCTGGACCAAATATCCATCACACAGCTGGATAAACACCACATCATGTGATGGGTGGCATCAGCTGGCATCCAGTCTTTAGTGGGGTTTCACAGGGCTCCAATTTTGGCTCAGTTCTCTTCAATACTTTCAACAACTCAGAAACAGGACTTGAAGGAACACTAAGTAAGTTTGCCATTGACACTAAATTAGGAGGAATTTTTGACTCACTCAGGGGCAGAAAGGCCCTGCAGAGAGACCTTGACAAATTAGAGGGCTGGCAACCACCAACCATATGAAATTAAAGAGGGAAAAATGATGGATTCTGCAACCAAGGTGGGGCAAGCCTCGTTGTGTTTATAGACTGGCAATGAGTTGCTGGACAGCAGCACTGTGGAAAGGACCTGGAGTCCCTGGCCTGTGGCAAGTTGAACATGAGCCAGCAGTGCCCTGGCAGCCAGGAGGGCCAACCCTGTCCTGGGGGGCATCAGGCACAGCATCACCAGCCAGGCAAGGGAGGGCTTGTCCTGCTCTGCTTTGCACTGGGGCAGCCTCACCTCGAGTGCTGGGGGCAGTTTTGAGGGCCACAATTAAAAAAAAATAAAAGATATTAAGCTATTAGAGAGCATCCAAAGGAGGGCTATGAGGATGGTGAAGGATCTGGAGAGGAAGATGTATGAGGGGCATCTGAGGTCACTTGGTCTATTCTGCCCAGGGAAGAGGAGTCTCACTGCAGTCTGCAACTTCCTCATGAGCGGATGCAGAGAGGCAGGCACTGATCTCTTCTCTGTGGTGACCAGCGACAGGAGTCAGGGAAGAAGCATGAAGCTGTGTCAGGGGAGGTTTAAGTTGGATATCAGGGAAAGACTTTTCACTCAGAGGGTGTTTGGGCACTGGAACAGGCTTGCTGGGGAAGCCTGTTCCCAGCATCATGCCTGCCTGAATCCAGGATATATTTGGACAGCACTTTCAGGCACATACTGTGATTCTTGGGTTGCCAAGTCTTGACCCTTGCTCAGGGTCAAGAGTTGGACTCAGTGATCCTGAGGGTCCCTTCCAACTCAGCATATTCAAGGATTCTGTGTTCTATGCAGCAGTATAAACTAAAAAGCAAGCAAAAAAAAAATTAGATGTTCTTTGCTTACACTCAAGAGGAAAAAAGTTCCTTATGCTGCATAAGAGTAAGAGATACCAGACTTGATTTCCTGAGGTTCCTGCTGAGTGCTCAGTTGCCAGCTCTCAGCCAGCTGGCCCCTTGGGAAGGTACATCAGACCTGGACATGAACACAGCCTTACTGAGCAAAGAGCAGCAATGAAAACCAGCAACATCCAAATAAACATTCAAAAAACACTGCTGCCTCTGGGCACCACACTAAAGCCAAACTCTCCTCTCAAGCTTTTGTGTGACTGTCCCTCTTGCTAAGCTGTATATTATATGCTGCTCTTCAGCCATGCTCAGTAGTAATTCTTGAACAATTCTCTTCCTGAAGGAGGAGGTTCTTGGTGGTGCTACTCCTGACCTCTGGGATTTAAGAATGGAAGAGGAAAATCCTCTGCAAAGGTGCCATATGAGCTGTGACAGAATTGTTAGTGCTCAGCTGTGCCAAGTAGTGGAGGGGAGGGGGAATTATAGCTTTGACTCTTCTGTACTTTTATAAACTGATCTAGACTCACTCACCCTGCAGTTTTTAACCCTGTTTGGGCACAGGAAATATATAATTAATCCTCTGTTTCAAACATGCATAGCAGAGGGCCCAATTTTAAGGCCACAAACATTTCTGCAAACCAGGTCTGTCTGACCAAACCAAACCCGTGTGTACATCAGCAGGGACTTGTGCCCATCCCAAATGCTTCTTTAGTCACTGCTTGTCCTAAGAGTATCCACTGAGGTTTCAGTCACAGTCATGACATCAAACTCTTACTTCTTTAAGTACACAGTGAATACAGCTAAGGTAGACAATTGGATGTAATTTTAATTAGTTTCTAGTGATTCTCACACACTGACTATCGTGCACTAGTCAACTTTAAAAAAATGACAAGTTGAATACTAATTATTGCATCCTCAGTAAGAAGGCACTATAAAAAAGCTAGTGTTACACGGTACAATATACTGGAGCAGAATAAAAAAAAATGAAATATTTCTACATTTTGATCATTATATAATTAATAATTGATTTGGGCCCTAACATTTGGGGAGTATAATTACAGTCCTGTTGGGAATATTTGCCAAGAAATGGTTCCCTGTACATAAGTTCTAAGAAAATGTTTCATAATATGTCTTTTCTTTTTCTCATATGTGAAAATACAAGGTTTGGAGTAGGGGGTCTATTGCTGCTGCAGTACAGGAACATTTATGATGGGACCTCCAGGGGCCAGGAACACAATGTGCACCATGCTGGAAAGAACAAACTGGTGTCTTTAATGTTAATTTCCATTTTTTGCCATTCATAAAACAGGCATGGTACACTGCTGGTTTAGACAAAAAGGCTGAGATTTCTAAATACAATTTTCCTTAACCATATTTTTGTAACCTCACACAGATAGTGCGATGTTAAGTCCACTGGCTATGTCAAATTTAAAAGTTAAGTAGCCATCATATGTTATATTTATTATTAAAGAAAGGCAATTAGGAGCTGGTTGCAGCAGTTTACTAAGAGGTAGCAATCATGGCTGCTTCAGAAAAACAAAGGAAGCTGCCCTCAGGGAAGGTAATGATGCAGTATCCTGTTGTCTCTAAACTAATACACAAAGAAATATAGATTCAAATCAAAGAGGAAAGGACAGGGAACCTGGCACCACTATAAACCTTCTGGACAAAGGTTTGCCTTGTTGTTAAAACTATATAAACTTTGTAAATATACCAGAAGTGTATGAAGAAGACATGTTATGAGGGGCAAGGACAGGTCTTCTGTAAATCAAACTTGTTTTCACTTCAATGTATCATCAGTTAATATTTCCAACTAGGGACAATTATAGAAAGAAAAAAAAAAATAATGTAAACACTAATGCCTCTTACGTCTTTAAACTTCAGTTACTGGTTAAAGCTTTCATCAAAAGGAAGAAGCTTATTTCTTCAGTGCCTTTTTGTTCTGAAAACTTGCCATCAGCTGCCTTTCTTTGTTCACTCAGTTTTGATGAAATAGTCCACAAGAACTGAAATACCTATCTGCAATCCACAATATCAAGACATTCACTAAAAAGGAATAAAATGTGTGTATAAAAGATTTTCTAATTCTTCTCAACGCTTATAAACGTTGAATTTACCTGATTCAGAGAGTCCATGCAAACTCTGTGAAACAGAAGTTTTCTATCCATTTCTCATTTAAAGACAAGTACTAGGTACTTTTTCTCAGAGGATCCAAATCTGGGTGGAATCATGCAGCCATGTGGAAGTCAGTGGTGAAATGCAATTGCACTTGGAGCTGAGAAGCAGGAAAAGAAACTAGGGGTTTGGTTTAGGATATCCAAGCTGCTCTCAAACTAATGTGTACCCTGCCTTTAATTTCTGTAGTGAAAAATGACTGACAGTCTTTCCATGTTTAGAAAGTCAGTCTCCAAAGCCTCTGCAAAAGGATTGCTATAAAAATTTCATTAGCCTAACAACTCCCAATCTTCTGCCTTAAAATATGGGTCCATGATTTCAGACCGTGCAGTCTTGTCCTACCCACTTGTGGCAGCTCATCTCAAACACTTTGCAAGGTTTTTGCGCTTAGGGATGATTGGTAACAGTCCCTACTCCCAGTTAGGTTCACTTACTTTGGTAATATGTTTTCTTTTAGCAGAAGCTGCTACTTACTAACACACAAGTACATCCTTGGGAAGAGAAGTGCTCCCTGCTCTTTGGAGTGGGACATCTCATTTTTCAACACCTACAGTTGGCAATGCTTGCTCCTGTCAGCACAGGCAGCTCTTGCCATCCAGGGTGGAAACTCTTCAAGGCCTGAGAATGATCAATTTTTTTATTCTCTTCCCCACTAAGTTTCAGTGCAAAGTGCAAAGTATACAGTTTGCTATAACCCTCGGAAAAGCAGACTGAACTGTTTGCAAAATCAATAAAGTGCTGTGTTTGCACAGAGAAAAGAAGGAGCAGTGTTTGAAAAGGGCTTCTTCCTCTTGGCAACGGCAGCACGTGTCAGACACTGGCCAGAAAGAGAGATTTTAATTCCCTGTCTTAGCAAAGAGAAATGGAGGTGAGCCTAGGAGACAAAAGATAGATGTGAAGGCAGGGCAGAGTGGCTGGCAGAGCAGAGCAGCAGGATGGCAGAGCCTGGAGGAGGAAGGTTGGCTGGCTGGAGATGCTGGGCTCTTTTCCAGTTTGTTGTTGTTGTTGTTGTTGTTGTTGTTGTTGTTGTTGTTGTTGTTGTTTTCACCTACTGATTAGGTCCCCACAGAGCAGACAGGTACATTTGGGCTCCTTTCCGTGGTCTTCTGTTTTGAAAGAAAATCCTCATTAGTCTTCCTGGTCTGCAACAGTGGGTGGCTGAGGGATGCAAAGCAGGGTGCAGGCTGGTTGGAGCCACACAGTACATTTGGCACTGGCTTCTCCTCCTGCCAAGTTTCTGCAGTCCCACTATACCATGGGAACCACCTGAGTGTAGTCCTTGATTCTGCAGAACAAACAAAGCACTCTTTACTCATGCAGAGAAGGAAAGTGAGCTCATGTGAGCCACTGGCTGAGAATGGTCTAGTGCCTGTAGAGCTCCCATCTCACACATCTGCTCCTCTCCATCCTGGATATAGGGACCACAGGGGCCAGGCCTCCAAGTGAGAGACATACCAGAGCTGCAGTAATATGTACACCAGGATTCACATTTGAAGGCAGAGGGAATGGGCACTAGGTCTTCATTTGGCAAAAGGAGAAATATGAGAGTTGATCTCCAGGTTGATGTGGTTCTCCAATGGACTTATCCCAACCCATACATTGAAGGTCAAATGTAACAGATGATGCTGAATTTGGATTCTGAACTCCCAACACTAACAATGTTTTGCAGCTATTCAGACTTGGTTTTAATTTTAATTCCTCTCCGTTTTATGTCATTTCCTGAAAATGACACCTTTGGTAATGTTGGAGAGGCTTATTTTAGCTGTTCTTTCTAGCCAATCAGAAAAGTTATGTTAAATTAAAATATATTTACCTAAATGAAAACTGAGCTTCAGCCACCAACTAGCTGAAAGCATTTCTCACCAATATGCTGAAGAAGCAATTTATTCTACCATGTGCATCCAAGGGCACAGCTAAAATATCATCTATATATGGCTGAGTTCCCAAGATGCAACTTTTTATTGTTTCTTATAGTGTTGCCATATAAATGCAGACCCATACTTACCAAAACCAGGAAGAATGTTGTCAGAACAAAGGAGACTGAACAGACAAAACTTAAATAAGTGCAGTCTTATTTCTAAAAATAAAGTGTGGTAGAATTGCCACTTTCAAATAAGAAATAGAAAGCTCTATAGTATAGTAAAAAATATTTAGATCTTGTGGTGCTTTAGTCATGTTCAACAGCAAAGAGTTGGAATAAATAGTACCTACCATTTCAATTTTCTGGTCAAGGTATTCAGATGTGCTCTAAAAATAGTAATGAAACAACTGTCACCATTCCTGAAAGACACAGGAGTACCATTGCAGGAAGAATTTTAATTTAAATAATTTTAACTGGATGCCCAGCCACAGAAACTTTCAGTTAGCTTCATATCTGGCACAAATATCCCAGATATCACATCTTACACACCAGTTATACACTCTCTGTGTTTCTTAATGTACTGTAACCAAGTTTTCAGAACAGCTTCCTTTTATTTTCTGTGACTGGAAACTCCACCATATAGCACAGAACATTACTTTTTTTTCAAGGTTATAACCCAAAGCTTTCTCATTATTGCATTTGTGATTTGGGGTGTTAGAATATGACCTAAGTTTGATGTATGTTTTCCTACAGATCAGAAGAGCTGAAAACTCAGCTGTAGAGTGATGGGCATGGCTGTGCTTCCAACTCATGTGAAAAGTGAGTGCATTGAGTGTATCACATGCCCCAGGCTGTAGTTTTTCTTTTGAATTCAAACCCTGTTGCTGAGATTCTGGCTGCACTTGCCCACTCAATTTTGGAACCTGACATCATTATTCATGCTGTCCTTGTCCAAACTGAACTGACCACCCACTGCAGTCAAAAAACCAGCATGACAAGGGGACACCTCAGCAACTGTAGATTCAGTTTCTGCTCTTTTTCTGTTGTGTCTCCAAGTAGAGTGCCCTGGCAGAATCCACTGCTTCCTCAAACATTTTGTGGAGCAATGGGTATGCTTGGAGATCCCAGCTAAACACCTCCTCTGGCTACTTTGCACTTTTGATTCTTTAATCCTTCACCCCATCCTTTTAATACATCTTCTGTGGGTTCACTTGTGCTTTTTCCTAAGCTTGCTGCCTCTACCTCTCCCTTTTGGTGTTTCTCTACCCTTCCCTGTCTTATGGTGATGCTTATGGGAAAAACAGTAATGCATAGCAGACATAGGGGAAATACAAGAGTGGGGCCATTATGTAATGACACATTTCTAAACACTCTTCCAGCCTCTACCATTTTGTGGCTGACACTGACTGAGAAGGAAGACTTTTTTTTTTTTTTTATTTAATAGAATTTGCTGGATTTTTTTTCCCATTTGCTTGTCCAAGGAGATGCTTTATCAGAATTAGTTGAACTGTGGCCACACATGAAGTAAGAGAAGCTTTTGCATACATGCAGGGTAAATCCTGTGTGTGTATCATCCAGCTCTCTTTGGCAGTCACTCCATAGATGCCTTCAGATTTTTCAGGAAGATTTTAAACCTGTTTTTAGAAAATCACCACTATTAAATAATTATTTTTCTTCTTGTTTCTGACATTTTCACTGAAATTTGCAAGATGAATATTCACAACTTTGTTTCAGTCAGGAGCTTAAGAAGCCAGTGTGTTACAATAACAGTGAGGTGATACATTTAGATTGCCTGGAAATTCTTTTACATTTGGCAGTTTGTCCCTAACCATATTAATTCCCAGCACAGTCATGGCAGATATTCATTGTTCCAATGTATCAGAGGAGTACAGCAAAGAACTTACCAATATTAAAGTTTGCATTGCCCACTGTAATCCCTACTGGAAGGTGAAAGTTAGTTATGCATTAGTTACACACCACAGTTAATGTGGTTATGCCCCATTGATCCACTACCCCTGCAGCACTGCAGTCACCTGACATGAATTTTTTGCAGCAGTATTCTGATTAATGTGAATTTCAAAATGTATGGCTCTCTTTTCAAATGGTAATCACACTTAGGGTTTTTCACTGAGTCTGAGATAGCATAAAGTGTCATTTTATGTTGTGATATTTCCATTTGTTGTCAGTGACAACAATTAATGCTCTAATTGAAATATATAAGTAATAAGGAGAATCTCCAAATCACTGTGCTTTAAGAAAAGTGTAGACACACAGTAATTCTGTTTTCAAAACAGGGTGCCCAGAAAAGACCTTATAGTCTTTGGTTAGCACATTTGCAAATGTTCACGAAGCCAAATTCACAGGGTACTGAAGCATCTGAAATACCACCTGATCAGAAGTGGTGGGATCTTGTGACCTCTGAAAATACATCCTCAATACTTTGTTTTCTGATATTAAACTTGCAATATGAGATGAAACATATCTTCTTTAGCACTCAGTTGCTACTTTCTGGTGCCTTGCATCCCCTCTTGGGGCATCACAGGACACCCATGTGGCTCAAGAAGAAATTATTTTTATTCTTACATTGAGACAGTGAGATAACATAGGAGTTATCATCTCCAGCTTATATACACTTTCATAAAATACTGATTCCGGAGGAACATACATATCTACATTACATTTGTGTCTGTAATCACTGCTATAGATAAAGACAGGCTCCCTTGAACCTCACATTGGGCTCTGAGGGTCTTTTACCCCCTCTCTATCAGCTTTTTCTTCATTCTTCCCTCCTGCTTAGTCCACTGCTCTGAGTTAATGAAGCACAATGCAGAAGGCTTTCCATGCTAGTGGGTGATTTTCTGGTACAGTCTGTAGAGGATTCCAGCAAGACACCTATAAATATCTTCATGTTTGGGCTGTCATGCAGATTCTTCCTACCAGGTTAAAATCATCTGGATAAACTTCCTTGATGCTTTTACAAAAAGAAATTCCAGGGGAAGTTCAGGAAACTTGATCAGTGAGTTGGCTGTTGCTGCAGAGCTGCTTAATATAACCAACACGTGGATAAATGAGACACTTCAGAGGATCAATGTTTTTGTAAAGGAAGTCGTGTCTCAGAAATCTCTTGTAACTTTTGAAGGTGCAGTCTGATTTAGTCTTCCTGGATTTCCAGAGATCTCTTAAGGAAAGGAGGTGTCCTTTGCATACAAGAGAAGATAACTCCATAGATAATTAAATAGTTAATATACAAGGACAGGAGAAAAAGGTTGGTTGTAGTTATGGAGAGGGACATCAGCAGCACATTATGGTGAAATGTGGTAAGGCTGATGTGAGGAGATGGGCTGTTCAGCACAGGCATAAATAAATTGGAAGGGCACAAGCAGCAAGGTGAGAAAATCCTCCAATTATGTCAGTTATTAGAGGATAAGAAGAAAGAATTGCACATAGCCCTTATTGGTCTGAGTGACTGGAATTTCAAATGAGGGTTGAAATTAAATTTTAGTTCAGTATTAAGTGGTGTTCATGAAAATACATGCTCCCAATTTAAATATTAACTGATGGATTCTCAACAAACTATTAAAACTCACAAGTAAGAATGTACTTATTAATGTGTGGATGCATCAGTAGCATTCAGAAAGCAAGAATGCTATTGAAAGTTACTAGCAAAGATGTAGAAGACAGATTATATCAGTGTGCCTCTGAATGCTTCCATGGCACACCCCCACTATAGATGTGTGCAGTTCTGCACCTTCAACTCAATAAGGATGAAACAAAATGAGCAGAGGTCTAGTGAAAGCTATCAAGGTGTGAAAGATCATCCCAACTAAGACCAGGACTCTTCAGTTTGGAAAAGGGACAACTGGAGAGAGACTCAGTCCTAAAAATCCAGTGCCCTGGAGATGGTGAGGTTGTATTGGCTGTTTGACTGTTCTCCCAAGAGAAGAATTGGTCAGCATGCCAGATTAGAAGTAGGGAAACTTCAAATGAAAGGAAAAGGAAGTATCTCCTCTTCCAATGTAAAGCTAAATGATTGCAAGAAATCCCTTGCCAAGGGGTGCTGTGGACACTGCTGGTATACACACATTCAGAAAGCAGCCAACCATTCCCAGAAGGGTATCCATTGAAGGTCATCACATCCAAGCCTGCCCATATCTGCCAGTGGAAGCCAACACACTGCAAACTGCTAAATGATGAAAAAGTATTCTGGGAATGTATCAGAATATGAATATTTTGCCACACTCTTTTCCAGGTATTAGCTGTTAGTCTGGCCATGCCTTTGGTATAACCTTGCAGAACTCTTACACCATTTTCTGCCCTGGCAGAAGCCCAGCCCCTTACAAGTATTTCTCTAAGGATATCACAGAGGTTTATCCCTCTGATTCCTTTCTTTCAGTTTTGTGTCACAATGCAAAGCAGAACATAAATCAAAAAGAAAGCTACTGTTTTGGCTCTTAGCATAAAACAAAAAAATTCAAAACTGTTAACCTTCACTTTCCTCAGCATATATGAAATGCCAAAAGTTTTGTTGCTTTGCAGAGGCAGAGTCTCTCATTAGCCACATGTTGAATTTCTCCAGTGTGCAATTCTGCACTGTTTGTGTATGCAGCACACAAACTATGCACAGCAGGTGTCGTGTTCAGCTCTTTCCTAATATGTTTGGATGTGATGCTTCCAATTAGTTATCCTTGCAAACAGAGTAAGGAAATGTGGTAAATATGGTCATGTGGGCTGACAACCTCTTAGCCCAATTAAGTCATTGTTCTGTGGGGTCTGGCTGGAAGTTGCTGTCCTGTGAGAAATAGAAACAGTTTATGTACACTTTTTTCAGGGCAGTCCATCATGGCTTTTGCAAAGAAATATAATGATAGTTCAAGCATATTTGTGCAGACTTCTTTGTATTTTTCATATACAGTTAATCTTTAATGGTTGCATAAAATATTTGGTATCACTAATTAATGTTGGATCTGCAGCTGGATTTATTCAAGAGTGGTCTAGAGATCATACTAAGAGCTGAAGGTCTGAGCTTTTGAGTATCAACAACCTCACCTAAAGGGTTCAGCCACAACACTGTATCAGTCTGAGAGGTCAGCAATGAAAAAAATGAATACTGACAAGGTTGCCCACCATGAAATATCTTCATCTAACTAAAGTTTGTTCTCCTTATCTGGATTCTTGTAACACAGTTCTCATACACACCAGACTGTTTCTCAAGAGGCCTGATGGGCAAGCCCCCACTCATGAGTAAACTGACTCAGCACTGTGATATTAGAAAAGAGGCCCAGCAGGCTCATTTAAATCAGATGACAGCTTGTTTGAAGCTTTTCAGTCCATAACTTAGACAAATCCAGGTAAACAGAGAACAGAGATCTGAGCTTGATCTGATGCAAGCCTCAGTGTCACACGTCAGGTACTGGAAACCTGTGATCTGCTCTAGTGCTAGTCCTGCAGAGGCTGAGCTGCAGCTCCAGTTGAACTTGCACCTGCTTGGAGCTGTGCTAAGCTCTACTGGTGTCACAGAGAGCTGCCCTTTGGAGCCTTGGGGGGTTGTGCTGGTGCAGTTGTGCCAGATGGTGGCTATGTATAGCATGGAGAAAGTTGACGTGGAATCTGGCTTGAGCTACTAAAACCCTAAATATGCCTCACTTTAAAATAAACATCTGACATGAATAACATCTAAATTGAGGGTCTTATCCAAACACAGTATCAAATGGTGGTCTAATCCTGTGGCTATTCTCAATTACTGAAAAGTCAAGATACATCCTTTTCTGGGATGCTATATTGGAAAGTCTAGGATTCCTTTTGTAACCCTTGAGACTAGATAGCTCCAGGCAAAGGGGCTTTAAAATAGCAACTCCAAAATTGCCAAAAGCATACTATTGCTAGCTAGCTTTACTTGACTCTATATAAGCAGTGACGACCTAGCTTGTGGCTTGGCATAATTTTAGAGAACATGGCAGACAATAGAGGAAACTCTGCCAACACTAATATCACATTTCTAAGAACTGTCTAAGCATTATTAGTTCAAATTAATTGTATGGAGTAAATTAAATTTTACCTAATAAGTACCATTTTCATGAAAGAAGCACTGAATTAAAAATGACTAGTAGAATTCGTGTTGAATTTTAAAAAGGTCTTGCTGTTAAATTCTCCCTCTCCCTTCAACTGGACTTTATGGGCTCTCCCCAGAGTAAAGCAAAATAGATGTGACTTGGTGGAGAAGGTATGACACTCACTCATGTTTGCAGAATTTTCACTTCAGACATAATAGGTGCAGGAGTTCCTGTCTCCTTCAGTCAGGCTATACTAGATGCCACTCAGATGTGCCTACATGAAGAAAATATGAGACCAAAAAAATCCAAGACCTGCTGTTGGGTCGCTTCTGCATGCCTCTCCTTAACTGGACTCACTTGGGCTGCACTGCATTTTGAAAGGCTTAGCTTGATTTCCCTTTGAATTCTAAGCTCTTTGTGGAAAAGTATCTTGGTGTGGCATATTTGACTTCAGAGGCTTAGTTGCACTCTGTGATACAATGGTTAAAGGTTTTAAGATTGTGTCTTAACAATCAGACAAAATTGAAGCCTTTGTGCTCACAAACCTAAAGAAAAATTTTCTGCTGCTAACTGGGAGAATGACAAGATTAACAGAATTTAAGGAAAAAATGAGACAAAATGAAAACCCAGTGCAAATGCCATTTGAAAGTAGGGATTTAAGTTCATGTTTGTTCTCAAAAGCATGAAACCAGAGAGTTCATGCAGTGTGAGTTCTCTTCCTCTATGTTATGAATTCTCTTGCACAAGCATCTATTTGAAATGCCCAAGGCAGAGGAATAGTCTGATGAAAATGTGAAACTCTGAGGAATTGAATTGATCTCTAAAGATTCTTCCATTGTGGGGATTTAGTGTAATGCATGGACTTTTCATTATAAATCTGAGAAGACAAATTTTGCTTCCTTGTCTGTAGCTAATGGCTTCCTGCCAGCACTCATGGTATTTCTGACATATTTAAAATACCAATTATTTGAAGTAATGGTGACCTTCTGCCCTTCTAAAACTTTCAGCTTTGCATGTAGGGAATGAAGCTGAAAAGCAGATGGTGAAACTAGGAAACTGAATGCTGCTACTTGCCTGAGTATAATGTCCTCTCACTCTAGAATTATGAATTTTGTGTGGGTTCATTTATTTTGGTTTTTAAAAAATTTTTATTTTCCTTCTACGGAATTTTTCTGTAGTCTGTATTTTTGCTTAAAGGAGAAACCTGGAGAGCTGTAAATCAACATAGTCTGTGTTTTCTTAAAACATAGACAGTATACAGCATGCTCCAGTTCCTGCTAGAAGTCTCTTAAACTAACAAGCCATTTGAGTCAGTCATTGTAATAGCTTGAGGGAAGTGCATGGTCTGCAAAGTCCTTCCGCTTTCCTGCAGAGTCATTTGTCTTTTAAAATTGGGTTTTTGGCACCCACAACACTTCTAGACAAGTAAACATATTTTCTAGGAAAACACTTATTCAATATAAATTATCTTTTCATTTGACGGCCTTCAAAATTATATATACCCCCTTGGTGTCAAGTTTGCATCATTTTTGTCTTTACTTAAAGAAACTGCTTGTGTAAATCAACAGGTGAATAAGGATGTATGTATGTATTCTGTCACATCTAAAATGGCTTTAGCCTTAAGACCACTCCACAGTTACCTAGCTGAACATTCCTGTGCCTCTGTCTCTGTGTCTGGAAACAAATTGGTGCAAGAGGATGTGAAGAGCACAGGAATAAGATGAGCTCAATCCCAACAGCCTTGCTAACGCAATTGGTTCACTGTGGGTCTCACTGGCAGATCCCTTAACTGAAGAACCTGTGGGCAACTGGAAGCCAAAGTCCTGGTCTCAGCCACCTCCTGCACAGACTGTGCTCTAGGCCACCCATCTCAGTCAGAGCTGTGAGCTACTCCTCCTTCCTGGTGAACAAGGCAGTTCACCCTTCTGTATTAGGGACAAAACCTACCTTGCCATGTAGAAAAAAGCAGGGAGAGCAAAGGGACATAAGCAATTTAAGGAGGAGTACTTCAGCTTTTGGGGGATGCTGCATCCATCCGGATGACATGAAATGTCATCCTCCCTCTTACAGTATTTGTACAAGGAATTCTGTTCATCAGCCATTACTTTTTATTCCCTGGGTCTGTCAATACCTACTCTATTAGCCTTAATATAAACTAGATAGGGTGTCTTGCCTTCTAGTAATGTCCACAAGGTCTTTCTTTTGTTTTTTTTCCAAATGCTTGCCATTTTCCTTTAAAAAATCTAAGCTTAGTTTTAGTTTTTCTTTCTGGTAATATGCCTTAAGGCTTTATGCCCAGGAGGAAACATTTTTCTTTTAATACCACATTTACGTGAGTGATAAGAAAAATTTTTAAATGAAGCTAAGCAATAAAGGACAGGAGCTCTGCAGCATTCATTCTGTTCTTATTCCCTCTTGGAGTACCTGAAGCCATATGTATTGACAAATTGAGTGACTTTTTTTGATGGTTTCAGGGGAAACTGATTTTCTTTTGAGCTGTTCCTAGCTCAGCCTCATTCCAGTGCTATAAAACTGAAGAAAACATAACAAAACCAGGGTCAGGAACAACATCAGAAAATGATCAGTATGTATTCTGTCACTTAGCAAAACATATCCAATTACTCTTCTTGCAATTTTATTTTGGTTTTTAAAAAAACTGGCGTTCATTTATTCATCACAGGACAGTGAATAAATTCTGTAGACCTAAATTCACTAAACAAATTGAATCTACTCTTCTCATTCCTGCCATGGTTTTCAGACTTCAAATCATGCATGTAAGTCCCATTTTTGAAGTCAAAATTCCTTTTTAAGAAGTATTTAAACAGGTCTGGCAAGAACACACTCCAAAGCAACATAGTCTTGTTAGAGTTTTGTTCTATCAGTTGTATTATTTTGTGCTATCTTTGTGTTCATTGTTAATATACCATGGCTCTACTGCTAATGATAAGGACCTAAGCAAGTTCATTTAAGAGTAAGCCTCTTTTAAATAGTCAGATGCAAATATAAAGCATATCTTTCACTTGCTGGTGCATTCAGATAATTAATTTTTTTCACTTTTCTTGTTTTTACTTAAAAAAACTTTAAATACAGGAAAACTCAAAAAAGAACTAAGAGAAAAGAAATCTTTATGGCAGCTACAGAGATTTTATCACTCTGTTAATTGTCCAGTGATGTTCTTGGGTTATGGAAAAGTAGGTAAGAGTAATGTCTCATAATCATTAAATCATTACATCACATACCACCACTATGAGTTAATGATGTTCTGGATTGTATGAGACTAACAAAACTTACTGCATGCTGTATATGGCTTTCTGCTAACTGTGTTTTGTTACTTCTACATGCAAATATACCTCCTGCTGAAATAATTTTTTGCAGACCTCATTTTGAAGATGAGACCTTTGATCCAATGCTATTCCTAAATTCTTAAATGCTTAGTCTTCCTGGTTAGCCACCTACATTCTTATTTAATCTCCAGGTTGGGACTCAAGCTTTTTGAAAAGATCTTGTTCTGCTACCTTTTGATCATAGCTTTTCCCTACATTGTTGTTTCTAGACATTCATCCACATTAGGTTCCAGCTATCTCTGATATGACATTCACTCACTCATCCAGCAACTCTGGTTTCCTTTTACTCTCTCACAACCCTTCATTATTACAGTCTTTCATTACCCATTTCCACTTTATATGTCTTGGAATTAACCTTCTTTACAACCCTGTCCACTGCTTCTCTAATACAAGCTGATCTATTGTCATGACTGAAATATGACTCACGCCTGCCAGCCTTACTTCCACTACTGCACATTAAGTCTGATTCAGTGCCAGATGGCAGTGGATAGGAAAATCAAATTACTTAGCTTCCAAATGAGTCTGGAAAATGATCATTTGATCACATATTAAAATTTTTTATATCCAAATAAGAATAATAGTGGCCCTCTTGTTTCATGATAGTGAATGTTTCGTATCCTAGAAGTCCCATTTTGATTCTTAGACTAATATGGTTACCTGATGACTTTAGGGAAAAAAGGGAGAGCTGTATCACTGAATTTCACTGAATCTGCTTTGGGCCTTCTGATCTTGAGGGGAAGATGATTTAGAAAGAATAGTAGTCTGGTTTAAATTACTCTTCTTGAAACAAATATCAATATGTAAACCCCAAGTTCCAAGTAGCTGGACCTTACTCTTACACATGGGATTAACAGGGCTTGTTAGCAGATTACGAAATAATTTTCTGTAATGATTTTCAGACATAAAATTGAGAAATGCTCCAAATCCTTCATGTGGGATTGTAGGAGGGACTAAAGGCAAAGGCAGGTGCTGGGCATATGCCACTCTGCAGGCAGCGTGTTCTTATGGTTTCCTTCTCTGCATCCTGACAAAATATTGGCCACAGTACTGGTACCCTCAGGCTGGGGAACAGATTTGTATCATCAGACAATAGACTACATTTACTCTTTAATACAACACAGGATCATAGGATAATTCAGGCTGGGAGAATCTCAGGAGATCTAAATTTCCATCTTCTGTTACAAACAGGGTCATCTGTGAGATCAAACCAAATTGTATAAGGCTTTATTCAGTGTGGTCCTGAAATCCTCCAAGGATGAAGAGACACATTATATCCTCTCTGGGCAACCTGTTTCAGTGCTTGACTGTCTTCAGAGTTAAAAAAAAAAAAGAAAGGTCATTTTCCAGTCCTTTTTCCAGTCATTTTTCAATTTTACATCCTGAACATTTCTTTTTTCATATTATGCTCATTGCACATGTCCTCTCGCACTCTGCCTTGAAAAGACTGGATCTATTTGTTTGATTCCCTCATTGCAGGTACAGGCAGGCTACTGCTAGGAGCTACTGCTCCTCTAAGCCATCTCTTCTCCAGCCTGAACAAGCCCTGGACCCTCAATTTCCCCCACAAGGCAAGACCCTGGGAAGCTTGGTGTCCTCCACTGAACTTGCTCCAGTTTGTTAATGTTGTTCTTGTACTGAGAAGCCAAAAGTGGGTGCAGTATTTGAGATGTGCTTTAAGACATGCTGAGAAGAGAAGGATAAACCCTTCCCTCGATGTTCTGGCCATTGACACAGCCAAGGGTGCAGTTGGCTGCACATCCAGCTTGTGCCAGCCAAGGCCCCAGGTCCCTTCTTGCAGAGCTGCTCCCAGTCAGGCAGACATCACCCTGTCCTTGCACCAGGTTGTCTTTCCTGTCCAGGGGCAGCACTTGGTATTAGTCCTTGACAAATTCAGCTTGTTTGTCCTTCCATTCCTCCAACCTGTCTAGGTCCCTATGGATTACACCTCTAAATTCTACACCCTGAATGTATCAAAAATTGCCCCCAAATTTACTGTTATTTCCCAGCTGGATGAAAGTGCAGTCAGGCCACTGATAAAGATGTGAAGCAGGACAGGTTGTAGGGAAAGACTCAGAGTACTCCATTTGTTCCTGGCTTCCAGATAAAATATGATCTGCTAACCTCTACCCTTATGAGCCTCATGAATAAGTTTTTTAATGGATAGTTGCCCATTCATCCAAACCATAACATTCTAACTTGGATACAGGTTAGATATCAATATCATAATACAAGAATATTATGCAAGACTGTGCTGAAAGCCTTGGTGAAGTCAAGATAAATGACAAGCAGGGCTCTGCCTTCATCCAGAAATAGAGATCCTGATCACAGCAGGCAATCAGGTGGGTCAGGCCTAATTCACATGTAGAAAATCCATGCTTAATTATCCCCAGAAAGCATTAAAGTGGAGCAGATTAGCCTGTAGTTCTTTGGGCTGACCTTTTGGCATTTCTTGTTTTTAAGATACATATGGGTTTTGCCTGTCTTTAGCCATCAAGCATCTCCTCCTGATCTCCAGGGGTACAGCTCTAGATAGTCCTTGAGAGAGAGGTTTTGCCAGGTAGTGTCCTTGTCCTGTCTTCCCTTCAGACACTTTGTTTGGATGAACAAAGTTCAGTTGGAACAGAAAGCAGTGTGTTGCTTTGGATTTCCCTTTTTAGCACAATGGTAAACTTCCATCAAGCAGAGAGGAAACCTAAATTATGCTGCTGTCAGCACAGAGAGCACAGATGGAATGAAGCCCTTTATTTGTGTGCCCCTATGCACTAGTGGGTAAAATGTCAGTGTGTGGCTGTAGAACTGGGGAAAAGTAGGAGATATGAGGCTGGGTTAGGAAGTTGCTGCTGTACACAAGGTGACGAAAATTCCATTCTAAAATTCCCACTCTGAAAAGACTAGAGAAATTTTCTTTAGTGACCTCTACAAATTATTAAAAAATAAAAAGGCTCTAAATTTTTCCTCTATTTATATATGGTCAGAGCATTTGGCAAAGGTTTTTCACACTTGAATCATTCAAAAATAGCTCAACAGATTTTACTCAGATATCCAATGTAATCACTTCTGGGCTGAGGTTGAGTGTGGAAAATTGAAGCCAAAAGGAATTTGAATTATGACCAGTGGGAAAAGGGTTAGGGAGGCAGGAGAGCAGCTGGATTTCTAACTACATCACAAAGAGCCTCACAGCTACAACTGCTTTCCTATTCTAATTCCACATGAATGGACACCACGTAATTGTATGGATAACATAAAAAGGAATTTTCAAAGTTGCAAGTGAAAGCCGTCTGCAAACATCAAAACATCAGACAGTGTTTGTCTGTGTGTAACCAATCACTTAGGAGTAGAGAAGGGGGAAAAGAAATCTTTTGACGTGGTTGACTTAACAAGTGGATGCAGAAAGTTTATATGCAGAAAGTTTATTCATGAGCTGGAGTGAGTGGCATCCTCCATATAACTGTATTTACCAAGGTTGGCTGAAGAATGGGGGTTGAGGATGTGGCATGGTGTGGGATAGCTCAGAGACTGTCCATGGAGCCGTGACATGGATGATGCCATACTGAAGTGAAAATTTATCCCACAAAATGCCAGATTGGTTTTTGAGAAGGAATAACTAAATGGAAGGGAAAGCCGACTTGTCTCTGAGTATTTCAGCCTAGGTTGAAGCATGCCAGTTCAAAATATCCTGGATTCCCTGTGTGAAGAAGGATGGCATGAACTCAGCTAACTGTGCCCAGTGACAGCAAACCCAGCACCAATGTCTCTGTGAAAGCTTCTGCTCCCTGTTCCTGTGGTGGTTTGTCTCCACACCGAGCAGGCAAAACCTGGTCACATTCAAATGATCTCTGGTGACTAAAACCAGCTGCCTTCCCCTTCTGTCTCAGCAAATCTCAGACTTGCCATTGCTTTAAAAAGCTTCCTGACAGCTGTTTGGATGAATTTGAAGGACAGCTTGGAAAGCTGAATTTGAGCATTTCCTGGAACAGCAATGACAGGCAGCCTCAGACAGGCAGCCTCAGCTAAGTGTGACATGCTCAGGTTTGTGTTTGGGTTCCAGAGACAGCCAGACTGAATTTTCCCCTTGAACAAAGTGGGAGTCTTACCACTTCCACGGGAGCCTTTGGAAAATTCATATTTTCTGCTAATACAGACAAAAACCCTCAACATTTTAATGTAGTGACACAAATGAATACGATACCATGAATAAAAGCACAAGAACCTGTGGTCTTAATCCAGTGAGAGTACTGTAAGAAGGTGCCATGTGCTAGCATCCAGCTAAACCCAGGGGGGCTGCTTTCAGCAATGGGAGGGCAGGAACTTCAGTTTACTCAAGTAGTGACTCTGAGGAAAGCAGTGAAAGCAACACAAAAGCCCAGATCAGGAGAAAAGGCAAGAAGTAAAAGGTGTCAATTCTGTTCAAGCTCAGTGAGGTATGATCTAGTGCAGTGGTTCAATCTTGAAGTGTGCTTATTCAAAAATATAGACGATTAATTTAAAATGTGATCCACGTGAAAGTCAAGCTTCCTGTAGACCAGACATTTAAATGTACTTCTAAAGCAATGCAGTGAATTTTAATTAGTGAAGTTTTATACAAGCTTTTCTATATAAATACAAAATAATGAAATGCACATGCACATAAACACAACAAAATTCAAAGAACATCCTCTCTTCCAACAAAATTTAAGCTTTCAAACTCAAACAAAACTGAAACATCTATTTCTGTTTTGAAAAGAACATTTATATTTTAAAAAAGAAAAAAAAAAAACAACAGAGAAGAAGAAAATAAAACTATTCAACTTTTTCCAGAGGAAACATATTTTCAAATGTGCAGACAGGAATCAATGTATATAAATGCCACAACTCATTTCTACTTCTGTGCACTTTGGGCATTATTAAGAAAACAACATGCTACATACAGAGGAAAAAAAGTATAGTTTGTCATGTTCAAATCAAGGTGTTCCTGAAAAAATTTTTGCTCCCTTTTCATGTGTCATTTCCAAAATGAGTTACACCTGTGCCTTCTGAGGCTGCATTACTGATAGGGAAATCAGAGAAAATGGTTGGACCAATTGGATCCACTCTGGTCCAAGCCAGCTGAATACTCAAGTGCCTGTCAATTTGGAATGGCCGTGGCCCAGAAGCAGCTTGAATGCAACATGATCAGAGTGGCTGGGTTAGCTGGGTTTCCTCATTCAGCTGTGTTCCCTCTGTTCCCTCATTCCATAAGCCTTGAGAAAATTCTCAGTTTATTGATGATAGCATTTGTGAAAACAATTAATGCTACTTTAGGTACTTGTTTTTTATTGTCTAGGCTGTCAGATCCCATTGTCAGATTACCAAACTTTAGCGGAACACAAATTTTATAATTTCTCTCCCTAAATGTTGAAAAGAACTGAAGAGCAATTTGAGCAACTGAAGGCCTACCATGTTTTTTTGTCGTTGGGCTTGTGAAAGGTTTGAAGTTATTATGTCAGTCTCCCTGCAATGAACGTGGCTTATTACCTTTTGGATTAAGATTTCATGAATGCCAAACTCCTTCCAGCATGTTTTTTCCACTGGAAGGAATTCAGGGCTCTAGAATGTCACCAGCCGTCTACAAATAGATCATGCAGGACCTGCATTAACTTGTTGCATTTCGTCTTTATTTCACAATTTCATATGAAATGTTACTGTCTAAAATCAAATTTATTGCTTCTTTGCTATCAAGGACAGTCCTTGAGCATGTTTTACATATAAAATTCAACACCACTTTTCCAAGAGCATATATTTCCAAAGAAACATAGAATTTTTCCAGATTTAACAGTGACTCACGAGATCTGAAGCTTTGACTGACGTAAATAAGCAGAGAAGTAATAAATGAGGTTATGTCTTCTGCATCAGCTGAAGATGTTTTACCACATATCCCTGAGAAATTTTCTGAAGACATACCCATTTTAGGAACTCACTAATGGATCATGAAGTCTGCTACTGATGTGCTTTTATCCTTTCCTTTTTGGGTTTACTTAAAAGCTGTAGGATCTGTGGTCCACAAACAAAAGACCAAAAGACTGAAGCAGTTATCTGTTAGCTGCTTATGAATGATTATAAACCAGACTAGAACACTTTTCAAGGAAACTGCTTTAAAATCATGAGGGTTTCCAAAGGGAAAACAATGACATGTTCCGGACTAAGACTCTTTCCAGAAACTAAACAGTAAGTTACAAAATAGGCCAGTTCTCAAGCATTTTGGAATGACAACAGTTCAAAATTTTTGTGGTGAAAGCATAACCTTTGAAACTGTCATTTCACAAACAAACGGCAAGCTCTGTCCTTCTTCACACAAACACAAGATTTGATTGCCTCTGTAAAAACTGTCCCCAAAGCATTTCCTTTGGCTGGTGTGGAATGCTGACTATTCATTAAATCAGGCACAGAAAGAAATTTTTTTGGCCCTTATGAACTTTTGAAGCTTTGGGGGCTAGCAGCTGCTTATCTTGTGAACAAAATTTCCTGTTAGTATCCTTCTAGCATATTTGTTCACTAGAAGCCCAATAAATGTCAACAAAAATAACACTCTCTGTTCCAATTTTTAAATTCAATTGAGAAATCTCAGATATGTTACACTTCTCAAATAGACCCGTGTACTATTAATGAAAGTACTATTATGACCTTGCTCAGATCTTGTTTAGTTCTGGTGGTTATTAGCTGGGTTGAAATTATATTTTGAGGGACTGACTATAAACATCACGTTCCTGTAGCATAAAATATACGTCCAATAGCAGTGACAGCAATCATTTTAGGAAAGAATAAATAATTTTAATTGTTAAAAAAATGCCCCTTTACATGCTGTGAGAGTCTGATTCTTATTAAATCTGCTATTTCTGTAGAGCTGAAGGATAAATGAAACATTCTACTCCTTCAAAAGTTCATTCAAATTGTAAATAGTTGAAACGAGTCTTTCCCCTCTGATCAAAACCAGCCCTAAGGGGATCCTGCTTGATTTTAGGATTGGTAAATGTGCAGAAGCATGAAGCTTTCTGATAATGCCATTTCCGGCAATGCCTGCTGCCTAGAATGGTGCTGATCTACTGTCTCCAAGGGTATTTGTCACCAACATTAAATCAACTGGTAGATACCCAGTTTCTAATGGAGCAGGACACACTAGTGCAGCAAACAGTGCCTGCTAGGCTTATTCCCAGGGAGGCAGTCTGAAAGCTATGCCTGATTTTTCAAAGGAGGGACCAGACACATGACAAATCATTTATTTTACTTAAGACACTACTGGAGACACCACTGCCAAAAGCCAAGAGTCTAGGAAGACCACCCACCATCCTGGACTTAAAACTACATTACCTTGAACTCCTTTGACAGCAATGGGTGATATTTGTAGCATACAAGTTTGTGGTGCTCTGTGATCCCTTCTAAAAGGCAGGAGTTGATTGGGAAGCTATGAGAATTACGTACTACGGAGTTTCACAACGTTTGAAGGAAGTGATCCTCCTGCTGGCCTTGCTATATTTAAAGTATCAAGAGAAACATCTTTGTGGAAGGAAACAAGGAACTCTGAGCAATTGAAGTTACTGTAACAAGTGGAAGTTTGTTTTCCAGATCACTGTGGCTGATGTCCAGGGTCTACCACACATACACACATGTTGTGCTGCATGTGCACACAGCAACTGCAAAGCACGTGTGCAGTGAAATCAGACCATCCAACATCTGCACAGCACATCTGGTCTCGTTTATGTGAGATGCTGACTTGCTATGTACATGTGCCTTAAGAGAAACAGTTTTAATGTGCCTTTAATAACTTTTTGCCTCCTGACTCGATTGTCTGTCTAAAGATGTGTCCAAACATTTTCCTAAACCCAAGGCATTCAGGATGCTCATATCAATAATTTCTGATGTTCTTGAGGTGCAAGTTGACATTAAAACTTTTCCCTAAAGTGGAGCAAAACTGGAGTCCCTCCAGAAATGAACACATGCTAGCTTTTCATGTGAGATTTCTGTTGTCACTGTTGGATAATACTGCCCAATAGGTTCAAAGCTGCGAAGGGGATGGGGGAAAGAAGTTTAGATTTTGCATTTCTGTTTGCAAACATTTTACTTTCCATACCTTTCTTTGTATAGAACATCAAAAGTGGCACTGTCAACACTGTCCTGTAACCTGGAGTTCAGAAAGCTCTTTGTCTTGTCAGTAAATAGCCAATGCAGAAAACATGAATTCTCCACAATTGGCATTCACCCTAAGATTGAGACAACAAGTCTAAAGTAATCTAAAATGCCTTTTCATTGACATTAGAGATTCTTAATATTTCAGGGGATATCTGCTTATTCACACATATATTTCCATTATACCTTTTCCATTAGGATGCTGCATTCCTAAGTCCATTGGTAAGGAAATTTGTTTGGCATCAGAAATTCAAGAGGCATACACAAGCCATATACAGTCTTACTTACAGCTTATTACATGGACTGCAAGTACAATTTTCCTTATTTGTAATTGAAACACATTTTAAAATAGCTGCTTTATAAATAATCAGGCATATAATGAAATCCATGTGAGTACTTGAAGGTGGCTCTGGATTCTCACTCAAAAGTTCTACAGACCAAACCTGTACAGTGTTTCCCATGTGAAGGGGGACAGACAGCCTTTCCTAAGGATGCTTTCCTTTTATTGAGTGCATGGCAGTGTTTTGGGTTATGAAGAATTGCTTCATTGTGTTCATTAACATTTCAAAAGCATTTAGCTTGGCTGGAGCTCTATAGGAGATTGCTGTGAACTGCATTGCTGTATGCATATAGGCACTACTGAATACAATAGGAAATAGGATATATTTACATTTTTATGAGAGTTTCCTGAGTTAAAGGAATGTGCTGACTTCTTTGAAGTTGAGAGCAAGTTCTCTTTCTTCTCTTCCTCAGCCTGAATGTTCTTATGTGCAGCATAACTGCAGTATCACAGTGTAGGCAAAGTCATTGTTTTAACTATTCTTGCATTTTCAAGGGTGCAAATGCAGGTGGGGGTAGAAAACTGAATCTGAGTGCTGGGGCTTGCCTGGTGACTAATTTCACAACCTTGTCTGAGATTGTGAGACACGTCACAGGGAAGAACTGTTTTGTTCTCTTTCAGATCACAATTGCATCTACTGAGTGCAGAAGGGTAAGAATGACATGTCCTAGAATTCTATTGACTCCAAAATATGAAGCATTTAACACAACAGGATTTGCATGACTTGTGAAAGTGAACAGGTACCTAGCTAGAAACAAGCTTCAAGGCTGCACAACTCAAATGCAGATACTGTATTCCTTCTTCCTACAGCATAAATCCCTGCTGAACAGTAACTGAAAAGCCGTGATCGGTCAGGAGTGAAGGCATGCCTTGTAGGAAGGATGAACAGGGGAAAAGAGGGCACAAGCAAGGAAGAAGGGAAGGGAGGCTTATCAAGAGTCAGACTGTCCAGTTTCAGCATAAAGCTGGAGAACATGCTCACTGACCATGTTCCTATGTCAAGAACCCAGGAGGAGGGTGCACTGAGTCTGTAAGAGCTACCTGACCAAGAAGATATGGAAGATGAGGCTTTCTAAAATGATTAGTATTCATTTCTTGGTTATATGTTTGGCTATATGCTTGTTTCTTGGCTATATGCTCTCATCCTTGTGCTTTTCAAGCCTCTAAACATCAACAACATAGCAGCATTCCAGGAAACCTCTAAAATGTGTTGGTGATAATTTCACAATAGAAACGTTAGAGGTTCAACCACAGGTTGAGCTCCACCACACCCATTTCTCACAAACTGTGAAGAGCTAGTGGAAAATGCAGTCATGGTTGGCAGCTTGGGCTGCAGTAGCCGCAGAATGATTGAGCTCAGGATCTGAAGGAGGGCTGGGAAGGAAAGCAGCAGGGTTAGGATTTTGTATTTCAGGAGTGCAGACTTCGGCTTATTTTTAGGGAATTGCTAGGCAGAGTGCCCTGGGAAGCTGCCATGAAGGGGAAAAATGCCCAGGATATCTGGCTAATTTTTAAAGAAAACTTGAACGCTCAGGAACAAACCATTGGACAGGAAGACTGGGAATTCTGGCAGAAGGCCTGTTTAGCTAAATCTTATTCATCACAATCCTCTCAAACATTCATACAACACACAAAAGTAAAACACACACACACACAAAGGGAGTGCACAAGAAGTGGGAACAAAGAAAGGTAATGAAATAAGTTGCAACAATATTGCTGAGCAATGTATCAGGACAAATGTTATACAGACAAAACAGAAGGTAGGTCTGGAGCTAAAACCAGCCACAGTCAGAAAGGGCAATTTGAGATGTTGCAGGAACATTAGCTGGAAAAGGAAACTCAGAGCAAAGGTAGGTCAGTAGATGAATGAGGAGAGGGTCTAGTGACAAACATGGAAATGACTGAAGTACTGAAGTACTGAAGTAATAAATCTGACTGAAGTAATAAATCCTTTCTGCTTCATGGGCAAAACCAGAGCCCTGTGTGTACTAGCATATATTTGGAAAGAGGTGGTGAGTAGGGGGGCACAACACAGTACAGGAAATATTCAGTTTGTGGGAAGAGGTGGATGCTGATAGAGATGGCTGATGTGATTGGGGTGCCTCTGTCCATAGAAAATAATAACAATCAGGAGAGGTAGTGGAGGACTGTGTCCTCTGGACATTTCCAAACCCAAGGACAAGAAGGCAATGAGGGCTAGTCAACAGCTCTAAAGGATTAATCCTCCTTTGCTGGCCAATTACCTTCTCTGACAAAATGACTGACTATGAAGGCAAGGGCAGATTGAGTGGGATAATATATCTGACTTCAGTAAAGAATATGACATCCCCTCCTACTGTAACCCAGATCTCACCTAGCAGCTCAGGAAGTTTGGACTTGACTAGAGTAGAAATTTGGGCTCAAAGGATAGAAATCAGTGGCTTGAGGTCTGACTGCCAACTAATGCAGTTCTTCAGAGGGTAACACTACAATCCATATTATCCAGAGTTTCATCCACAGTCTTGGTTATGCACACACCTTCCACAAATTTGTGGATGATGCTAAATAAGGGGGCGACTACTGACACCTCAAATGGCAGAACTTCTCAGTTCTTCACAGGTTGACAGTGACCTGAGAAAATGGGACTCAGTAAGAGCAAGTACACCTGGGGCAGAATAACCCAATGAATCAGTACTGGCACAGAACTGCCTGGAAGAACAGCAGCCTCAGTGATAAAGATCTGTGATTACAGGCATTATTTGGTGTGACAGTGAATGCCAGGCTGAACATGTGACAGCTGTGTGCTCCCATCATGAATAAAGCAAGTGCTTAAGGGTTTTCTTAGGGGTGCATGGCTAGCAGATCAAGGGAGGTTACTCCTTGCTTTAATTTGCTGCTTGGGAGACCACAGTTGGACTAACATGTCTGGCTCTGGAACACTCTTCACGAGGGACATGGTCTTGCAGAAGGATGTGAAGGTGGCAAGAGACACAGAACACATAATCTATGAAGTAAAATTTAGGGAGCTGGGCTTGTTTAGTTTTGTAAGGAAGAGACAACAGGGAGATTGAACAGCTTATAACTACACAAAGAGAAGATATGAAGATGACTAAGTCAGATTTCTTTTTACAGTAGCAAGCACAAAGCAAACAAGAGTAAGGGATGCATTTTGTGACTAGGGAGGTTCAAATAAGACATTAGGAAAACATTATTCACCAAGATGGTAATGCAGCACTGGAAGATGTTATAAAAGATGCTGTTGAGTCTCAAACTTTAGAGATTTTCAAGACTTTTCCAGACGAAGCCATGACAGGCCTAATATAACATTAATGATTGCCCTGATTTAAGCAGAAAACAGAACTATATAACTCCTCAAAAGAGCTCCTGGAATATGCTGTTATGTGCCTCTAGTATTGAAATCTGGCATTTCAAAGAGTTTATTTTGCTACTGGGCTGTTTATCAGGGAAGGATACAAAATTCAGATTGTCAGGGAAAAGTTCTTGGTAAGGAAGTCATTTCAGTTTATGGCCTTTCCCCCCCGCCTTTATCTCAAAACAGATATTTTTTAGAGGTTTTTTTTGGAGAGAGAAGTGGAAATAGTATATTCAAGCACTTTTTTTTGAAAGGTTTCAGTAATCAATAAAATTGGATTGCATGTAAATCCAGAAACTGATAATTAAGCAATCAAATGGAAAGCAACCTGTAGTCAAACTGCTGACATGTAATTTTTGTTTACAATATCAACTTTAGTATACTGTGGTAAAATAGTCTGGTTCAGCCTTTGTACCATAACAGTGCAGGAGCTTGCAGTATACTCTTCCCATGATTCCTTACAGGCCAATGACCTTGTAGTGAACTCAACATTCCTGCTATTTACTGAGGTAAATCTTGTTCTATCTTCAGCAGAAGGCTGGAAGTAGGGGAAAACCTTCAGCATCTGTCACTCATCTCATGGTATTGGGAATGAGCTGTACCAGCTTCAAGTGCCTTTGCATTTTGTGCTGAAAGCAGCTTTACAAATATCAGTGGTTACAGGGAACGGGAGAAGTCAGCCTTCCTTCAAGCTTCCTATTTCTTTGTCTGGTTGGGGTGCCTTGTGGCTTTTGTGACTATATTGCTTCATGGCTGTTAAATACATTGTTGGCTACAGGTTTGTTCCTTCATGAGAAAGGGCTACTCTGTGACTGATAGTTTTTGCAAATAATTTCAAAATTTCAAAATTTCCAAAATGCTATATAAAAGGCTAGCAAGTATTTGCTTCTATAGATAGAAGAAAGCAGTTGAGAAAGCAACATGGGCAAGCTTGTATTTTGTCCCATACTATTGAATTTCATCTGTGCTCAGAGGCCATGATATACTTTTTCTTAAAAACAGGCTTTTAAAAAATTAATATGCAAAGAAAGAAGGCAAGAGGATTTGCTTTGTTGTGACCAACTTCAGCACACAAAGTAAACAGACATTGAGTAGAAGCGGCAGAACAAGAAAACTAGATGTAGATTGTAGACTGAACAAGATTGGAGCTTCAGAATATGCATGTGCCTATGCATTAATTACACATCACTGCAAATTCACCGTGAAATCCTCAAAAGTAAGCCTGTTACATCTGTTCTGGAAAACCAATATTCTCTCAGAATATATATGACTGGCCCAAAATGCCACGGTCAGCTTTTCTTTCTGTGTGCAACAGTAAGGATTTTTATTCTTAGTATTGGCGGCTTCCATGCCAAAAATTGTGTGTAGGTTAGCTTCTTCCTGAACTGCTCTAATAACCCCTCCAATACCCTTCTCTTCTGCAAGGAGGAAATCATCTGCTCTAGGTGCAGTTCTGGCAGCAGTACGTCCTCCCTGGTGCATAATTTCAGAGGTGACTGAGCCAACATCACAGGCATTAGCTACCAATACAACAGAGGGATGCAGCCCCCACTAAATCCGGCCTTGCTGCCTCTTAGGCTCTTTTACTCCTGCTCTCACAGGGGTATCACCCATGCTTATGCTGTTTGTGATCCTCACACCCTAGAGCAGCCTAGCAAGCAGCACGGCCTTGCTGCTCTGCTCGCCTTGGTTAGCACCTACAGCACATGGGGGTGTATGACCAGGAAAAGTGGCCCCACACTGACAGGACAGACTGCACAGGTGGAAGACTGAAAAGTAAGATGACTGTGACTTGATTTTCAGTCAATTTTGACTCTGTTTTACTTACATTATCAATTCCTGTAGATCCCTTACATTCCCTTTGCAATGGTGAAAAAGGGTATAAACCTCTGCCAAGGAGTCAAAGTGCTGGTTTGTAAGAGTAGGAAGGGAAGAGAGTGGACAGGAAGAGTACAAAGAAGACCTAAAGCATCTCTTAAACTCCAATGATTCATTGTCCACTGGCCACTGTTTTGTGCTTTCATTTCCCAGTTCACTTTCTCAATAGCTCAAACAAATAGCTGCCCGAAAACATTCCTGCTAATGCAGTGGCTACCACATGTGGAGCAAAAACTCTTTAATGATTTGAATAGTAACCTCTGCTTGCTAACAGCTCAGCCTCGAGATTATGGAGGTCATGGAACCCAGGACACATTTACTAAACCGGCACTTACCTCCAGGTGTAGTATTAGCCTTGTTATCCTGACTAATGGATTAAAACATGCAAGTTTGCTTAAGACCAAGGAGCAGATGGGGTCAGTACAAGCTGGAATCTGTGAGCTTGACTAACCAGAAGTAAAACCATATTCCTCTTCCCAAAAATCCCATACTGAGGAGTCTAGACTATAAAGTCACACTACGGACTGCTAGTCACAGTTCTTCTGGAAGGCGCTTGGGATTTTTACCATCTCGGAAATGATGGTGTTCCAGGAAGAACACTTGCAAAATGCTTTCAGAAAGTTAAAACTTCCCATTCCAACAGGTGGCTTGTCCTCTGAGTTTTGTGTCAGACCTACCAGCAGTGAGGCCTCTTCTAGTGATTTTGATGAGAAAAGGTGAGGCCCTCCTTGTCCCATAGGAAAGCTGATAGCTTTTTAACTCACTAAATAGAAGCTGGAGATGCTGTTTGCATGGTCTGAGTGGTTGTTACTGGAATTAACTGATCTTCAGTGAAGGACAGAGTGGCAGTGTGGTGGCAACAGCACCCGTACATGTCATCAAGGCTGCTACCAATTCCTAAACAAATAGGAGCTGCTGGGCAAACAAAAACAGCATCTGCTTCTGCTACATGAAGTTGTCCAGTTACACTGGTCAACAAACTGTGGCTGACAAAGCAGGCAATGTCTGATACTTCTGTGCTGGGGTACAGTCAGTTATCAGCTTCTGCATCTCCACAGATCCCACTGGCCTTCATCTTTTTCCTTCAGAAGTTTTTAAGTAAAGCTTGAACTATTTTGTGTGTGTAAGTGTTGGATTTATGTACTGTGACAACCTTGATCCTACCATATGTCAGGAATCCCCATATGTTCTTTCATTTGTAGCATCCACAAGATTCACTTACTAAAGGCAAAAGGTACAGCCTGGCTACAGACCCTCTGTCATTCAGCTACAAACAGCTGGTAGTGCACATTACAAGGCTTATTTAAAGCTCAAGTACTTTCACCCATCCTCTCTTATAACTAAACTTGGCACGTAAAAATGTGAAAATAAAAATATCAGTGTAGTGTAGCATTTCAAAGAAGCATTCAGGAAGCAGACAGCCTGTCTTGCTCCAAAATGGAGAATCCTGTGGCTGAATGTATGGCCATGCTGTGAGAATGTACTCATCTCTGGTATGAAAAGACAGGTCCTCTAGGTGTGAGGTGCACAACTTACCACGTAGCTGCTCACACTTGCTTTGGGTAGTCTGAAGCACTGGGTCCTTTGTGTGACCATCTACTGATAACATTTTGACTTCAGATAAATCTCTACAACTGGCTCTTGATTGGAAGCTGAGGAGTGTTTTTGCATACAGGAGTGTTCTCAATAGCTCTAAGGGACATGTTGTTAGTCGAGGAATAATGGGTTAGAGGCACAAGTACAAGCTGACTTTTTCTAGAGGAGCCACTTCAATCTCAGCATTTACAAATATTTTTAGTTTTAGCCTCCTCAACTGTAGTTGTTTTACTCTTCATGAGCTATTTGCAGTTTGTTCTTGGCACAAATAGCGCAATAAAGAAACAGCTTTAAATCTCTAAGTAGAAGGAATAAAGGGGACTGAGAAAGGTGGCTGTATTGGTATAGGACTAGAGCTGCTGTCATTTATGAAGGTTTAAACTCTTTTCCATGTCCACTTCAGTCACCATAGATTCCCAGAATATCTCATTTCAGTCAGTTCCTGATCTAGAGACACCCTTCATTGTGAGAGGGTGGAAAAGGACAGGCAGGGTACACAAAATAAGTTTATAAGCAGTAGGAAGACAGTAGAAAGAAAACCAAAAGATCATATAAATTTATCTCCTACAATGAGTCCCCAGGGTTTCCCACAGTCAGTTTCCAGGATGGGAGTGATGTCAACAGATGTCAACAGTGGCAACAACAGCTGGCTCTCAGGAATATTTGCCCCTGTCAGAAAAATTTGTCCATCTTTTCCTTTCTCTGCTTTGATTCTGGGGTAATACTGGCCCTGTTAGGAGATTTTTAATTATAAGACTGTGTCTGCAAAAGCACAGATGTAGGTGATCCTCAAGTGGCCCCATGTGACCCAACATGAACCCAAAAGCTGAGCTGTGGTTCCAATGTCACAAGTATCTTCACCAAGGAGCAGTATGCCAGGTAAACTAAATGGCTTAAGCTGGAGTTACCTCAAGGAGCTGCATGTTGTGCTGTCTTTACACAGCTAACTGAGGTGCCAGCAGGCCCTGTGACAAACTGGATATTGCAGAGCAGCAAGCACAGGGCTAACCCACAAGGGAGGAGGAGCCAGGAGCTGAGAGAGGGGCAAGTTAAGGAGATAAACCAGACCCAGGGTCCATCCAGAAGTTTCAGTCAGAAGAGGTAGAAGATGAGTCAGAGACATGGATAGGATCAAGGACAAGAGTGGTGTAGCTGGGACAGGGACTGATGGCTTGGGCTGAGCTGGAATGGGATACTGAGACACAGGCAGGGGTGGGGAAGTCCCAGGGGAGGTTTGGCAGGGGCAGTCAGGGCTAACATTGTCTTTGGGGCCATGGTGCTGGGTTCACAACCAGAAGTTCTCTCTCAAGGTAGGAATCCAAAAACTTGTGTTTCAGACAGAATAATGTTTTAGTTCAATAAGTAAGGTATGTAAGCATCCTTTATTGTAGAGATAAGTACGCTAAGTACTGGAGCAAAGAATTATGTTTTTCTTCTCTGAGGGTATTTGACACTCTTTTCTGTGCACTCGCTTCTCCTGCCTTTTAGGAGGTACATCATAGGTAGCTGGCACATCAGTTTGATCATTCAATCAGGTGTGCATTTACTCCCGCATTACTGACATTCTTGTAGCTGAAAGAAAACAATAAAATCCTACAAGAGAAGCCAATTCTGATCACTATCAAAATATTGATATGGTCACTCCAGCTGTTAACTGAAAGACATTTTTGTGGCCATAGAAGCCAAACAGTGAATACCTTATTCAGCTATTTCTTCAGTGAAACTTGCCAGTGAAAATGGAGCAAAGAGTCCGAGATCTAACCTATAGATGGTTATGGAGAAGCCTGGCATGAATAAATCATAAGGGAAGCTTATGGTAGTTGAACACATTTGCTTCTTTTGCACATAAGTAACTCTAACTCTTTAGAGTAAGTGGGGTAAGAGACAGAAATAACCCAGATAATTGTGCTTTCAGAACAGCAAATATGTCCATCTTTGGAAAAACTTGCATGCAGACTTCAGTGGAGCAGAGAAGCTTTTTAAAATCAATGGCTAGTGCAGGACCTCCTGGGAGGCACATATGCTTTGTGTTACAGATTGAGCTGAAGCCAGAAACGTTGGGGTAAAGCAGGGTTCACAACCCACATATCCCTACCTGTCTATAGGCACAAAGTGCCATATCTTATGGTATAAACAGAACCAGTCTAGTAAAATTAGACTCAGATATGCCTCCACCACAGGACTTTGGGTTGTCCAGATTAAAATTGTTATCAGAGGCTTGCATCTGTCTTTATGTCAGGACTTAAATTTGGATTGAGGTGTTCCAGTAGTGATTTATCAAAGTTGTTATTTTGGGATTTGATCAAAGCTCTTTATTTTATGCACTTTGCCTGCAAATTTCTGAAATAATACCTTGTGTCTGACTATGCCATTGCAGTAAATTTTTTAAATTTATGTAGCTAGTAGTTGTATAGGAGAGGAGGTGATATCCACTGCAAATAGAAAATTTTGGATGCGTCTTACACCAGCATCTTGCATTTGCCCCAGAATAAATGACTCTACAACCAAGAGAATCAACAGGGAATTAAACTGCAATTACAGCTTAGATATTAATTATAACATTTACTTTACATGAATAATAATCTTAAGAAACACTTAACATTTGCATAGCGTGATGAAAGAAAAAAACCCCATTATTGCGAAAATACTTATGGGGTAAACGGGCTTGGGAAAATCGCTGCATACGGGAAACTGCGCTTGTTTGCTTCGCCTGGATACCGGGAAAACCTGGTTCTGCCAATAAACTGAACAAAATGCTCCCTCTTGTGGTGTAAACCCGGGAAAAGGAGAGCACAGGGCAGTGCTGGAGGCCAGGGCGGGGGGGCGGCTGTTCATGTAGCTGCTGCCGGAGCGGGCAGGTTTGGGAAGCTCTCCGAACTGCGAGAAGCCTGGGTTTGCTTCTGTTTTGCTGTGATTGTAAGTGCGAGGAAGGCGGTGTTTCATTTGCAAGGCTGAAAGAGGGGCACAGGTGAGAGTTTTTACTTGTTTCTGTAGGGTATTTTTTTTTCCCTGTTTGCTGGCCATCTCTCTCTTCCTATGGAATAAAATGGAAAGCTCCCCTGATACCCCAGCATAGGTACTCCTTACTGATCCTAGCTTCTTCTGAGGAAAAGTCCGGAGTGATCAGACACAAAAATGGAATTGTGGGTGACAGGGATACAGGCAGGGAGGTGGAAGGAGATGGGCAGTAGGCTTGTGAGTATTTTGGACTTGTGTTGTGGAAATGCTGGGCTAAGAGATGTGGCTTGTGGCTCTTGTCAAACCTAATATAATCACAAAGACTTGATTAATAATCAGAAGAACAAACAATAAAAATTTAAGATGAGGAAAGAGTATTTAGGATTGGATTTGTTTCCCTCTGGAAAAGATGGAAATATGACAGCAGGTGACACCTGTAAGAGAGACAGGGCTGAACAAGGCTGGGCCTGAAATGTTGAAGCTGGAGGGAAGAACACTGAGGAACAGTAAGTGGCAAGAGGTGACAGGAAGAGCTGGCTAAGAAGATGGAGGGTGCTTGGGTATTTGTCAAAGGGGAGTAACAGTGTGGATTTCAGAAAAGCAGCTGTTAATTACACAAAAGGACCTAGACTTGCCTTTCCCCAACAGATCTGGTTATTCATCTTTTTGCAGGTGTCTCTGTTCTGTACTTTTTCTTCTTCCAGATACCGCTTTTTTCATTTCAGAAGAAAAAGGAGAGGATACCTTACACACCCTTAGCTAAGGCAAAGGCTGTTTAGAATACCCATTGGCCTAAAAGTATCACTTTTATTAAACAAGACATTCAGATATGTATCTTACCTTGATGCAGATGAGTAACTGAAATGAGCATTTGACAAATTTTGAATTTGGCTGTCCTGAGATATATAATTTAGCATGTAGGTGTATTTAAAAGAATACTAGCTGGTAAACTATGGTTACCATCTCAGCCCTCTAGCTGCTGAAAACAGTAAAAGGATCAAAACCCCTCACAAACTGATAGTAGCAATGACTATTTCTGTGCCGTTTTTGTTGTACGGGCTTTTCCAAGCAAACGACTCAGAACACACTTTTATTTCTGAGATATATTGTGAGCCCTGTGTAACTTGTAATTCAGATACAAAGTCTGATAGTGCTCGATTTCATGCAGGTGAGCATTCATTGCCTGAGCCCATATTTAAACAAAAGCTTAAATAACAGCCTCTTTCTTTCCCTCTAATATTGCTTCACACTAATTGTGTGGTGGTTGGGCAATTTTACAAGACAATCTCGACAGTCGGAATGTCATGGCCTCATAGGCACTGTTAGCCTTGACCGTCCCGGCCCAGCATAACTTGGGGCTCCCTCTGAGCCCTACCCACGGTCCAGGACTGATTTCAGCCCAGCCTCTCACTGAGCCGTTCTACGGTCATGCTGCTGTGTTCTGCTCGCCTCCGCTTTACTTGGACCCACCTTGCCTCTCACTCTCGCCAACCCTTCCTCATAAATACTCCTGGCTCAGAAATAAAACTGAGGAGAGGGATTTTCTCCCTTGACCTTGCAGCACGCCACCGCCGGGCAGGCGCCGGCGTTACTGCTGCCTCCGCAGGGATGCTCCCGGGAAAGCGGGCGGGCGGACCCTGCTCCCGCGGGCTACGCAGAGGCTGCGCGGGGGCGGGACGCGCCTCGCCTCCGTGGGGAGCAGCTACCTCCTTCTCCGACGGCCGAGGACGTGTCAGGGCGTGTCCCACTCCCTTTCTTCTTTTTCCTCGATTACCCAATTTAGCGCTGACTGCTGCATGGTGCAGCCGCCCCCCCGAGCCCGTTATCGTGAGCGCAGAGATATCGCGGCCGGGGCCGCGGGGGGAAGGGTCCCGCCTGCCCTCCCTCCCTCCCCCAGCTGCGGCAGGGCGCAGCCAGTCCGCGCCGCGCCTCGGGAAAGTGGGATGCTGCATCGGGGCAGGTGTGGCATGGAGAGCTCTGCTCCCCGGCGGCTGCGGAGCGAGGGTTAAACCACCAGGAAAACGCAGAGATACGAAGCAGAACTAGGAAAATAAAACGCCATAAAATAAAAATATGAGGAAAAGACTGGCTTGCGAACGCTTTCACGAAAACATAAGCAATTGTCCCTGCCCGGTGAACCCGCCGTAACAATGCTTCTCCTTTCCTCCCTTCCTCCCTTCACGCCCAGGGCTTTTGTGTGACCGCGGGGCAACAACGGGNAGCCCCGCGCATCGCCCGCCGCCGCCGGGCTCCCGCAGCGTGGAGCGGGCGCGGAGCAACGAGCAGGGCGCACCCGGCCCCCACCATAGCCAGGCTGTAAAAAAAGGGCGGTGGGAAAGTGCGGGCAGCACCCTCGGTTGCGCTGTGGCGGCCTCAGGGATGCTTTGGAACAGGGGGAGATCTGGAGGGATACCAGTCCTGAAGCCCCAGCGACGTTCAGGCCAGCTCTTCAGCTTCAGGAGCGCCCGGGAGA
>WBNO01013077.1:0-34869 GCA_013400575.1 Peucedramus taeniatus | reverse complement strand
TTCCCGCGCTGCGCCTGGCTTAGCTGTGGCGTCTGTAACTGCGCGCCATGGCGGAGCGGACACGTGCCCCCCCTTCGCCTCACCCACACAAAATTTGGCATTTAGGAAGGGGAAAAGGCCGGTCGTGCTGCCCGCAGCGGGTTTCGGTCTGCGGCAGGCGAGCGCCCGCGGGTGCCCCCAGAGCTGCCCGGGCTCCAGGAGCCGCCCCCGCTCCTCTCAGCGGCCTGGGGGGGCAGCAGCCGGGGGCAGGGGGTCCCTCTGCGGCAGCGTGGGGTCGTTCGCGGGTCGCTTTGAGCGAAGAGGGCGAAGCGGGTGGCGCGTACGTGCCGCAGTAGGCAGCCCCGCGGAGCAGCCACGCCGCAGGGACGTGCTCCCGGCCGGGTTCCGTCTAGGAGACACACGCGTGCTCTGCGTGCCCGGGCGGGCGCTCTCCTGAAGCATCTCCCTCTGCCGAGGGGAAGCAGTCTATCAAGAGGAGGATTGTGTGCGTGCGTGTTAGTGCGACATCTTGAGATCTCTTTTGTTCGAATTGTTGCGTCTCCACGCTGGCATTGGTGCCCGCTCCTTCTTCGCCGCTCTTCTTTCCCAACTCTTGTCCAAAATTCGGATATATATCTCTCTTTAGAGGGAGCATGCTTAAGCCTGTTTGAAATGTATAGTTTTATAAGCTAATGACAGTTTCAGAACAGAAGAGAACGGTGTGTTAGTCAGGCTGGAGCTAAAGCTGACAAAAGAATATTGCCAGTGGGCTGCTAAACAGGCGATGGCAGTGGATTTTATTGCTTCCCCTCGAGGGTGATGAACATTCACTACAAAACATACACCCCAAGGCCCCTTGCATAGCAGTTACTTGATATTTCCAGTGTTTTCAATTAAGATCTCTTCTGAAGAAGCCATCAGAGGCCTAAAATATGTCTAAATGTCCCCTCTCTGCTTGCCAGATGCTTGCCAGGCACCACCTAAACTGGTGGCCAGGCTTCAAACACTGAGGGGTTTTTTCCTGTGTAGATGTTCTCCATTAAGCCAGGGAGAGTCTGGAGTGGGAGTGCCATACTGAAGGAAGATGCGGCATCTGCTGCTACTGCTCTGTCCAGGACAGATACCTTGTCCTACACAATCCTTTTGTATTCAGGGTGTTTTTGAGCACCCTTTGGGGGTAAGGGAAAAAGAAGCAAGGACATGGCCGAAGGTTTTTGCACTTGCTGTCTACTCATTGTCTCACAGAACTTCATTTGAGGGAGAAGCTTTGTTTTGTGATCTCCCTTGCTAGTGGATTGTATGCAGTGAATATTTTCTTTTTGTCTGGCTGTTTCAGTTTAGCCAGGGAGCACCAACTCTGATCTGTGGACAGAATAAACACAAAGCATTGGGAAATTCATGGTGGCTCTGTCTATTCTTGTATGCTTCATGAATGAAGTAGCTGATTGTATAATACAGGGGAATTGTACGTAGCTGCCAAAATGCAACAATGCAGCAGTTTTTTCCTGTTGATTCGAACCTCTGAGTGTATCATATCCAGTTAAAATCAACATTAAAAGGGTAAAAATGGTAAAATCACTGTTCAAGTTATTGCCTGAAGCAATGATCAGGTGAAATTTTTTTCTCTCCCCCCACCCTCTTCCATACATCATTGCATCTGAAACGCAACACCCTCTGAAGCAACATGGTGATACAAGGCTGATTTATTTCAGAAAGTGGAATACCTTTGATGCATACCCTCACCCTAAGACTACAGAGTATGCAACCTCCATAATTTCTGAGCCATGTCTAGAGCTGTCTCCAGTCCTCAAGTATTTGTGTTTTGATCTTTCAAAATCAAGTCTGTGGAATAAATTGTATTTTCCAAGTGAAGCTTCTTCTGTTTGTGCTGTGTTCCACTGGTAGCTTTGGCCCATGCAGTGAACCATGAAGTCCTTCAGCAGCACCTCCTGCATACACGACGGCTTCCGTCTGAACAATGGTAAATTCTTCCCTTGTGCCGGCACCCACCCATGGCCCAATGGCATGCATGGAGCAGGGTAGGAAAAAAAAAGCTGGTTGCAGGGTAAAAACAGTCCTTCCCATGAAATTTTGGGTGAGTTCTGTGTGGTCACATTTTTAGACACTCAGCTACCATTCAGCTAGTAATTATTTGGAAATCTGTAATGGAAAGCTGATCTTGCACTAATTTTGAAAACAAGAATTTTGGAGGTCNTTTTTGTCCCATCTCTGTGAAGAGTATTCTGCAGTTTTTTGTACACATTTTGCACAAACCCCAGGTCTTGGTTTAGGTGGGTAGGTGTAAGCGTAGTGTCCATGGGTGCAATGTAAATTTAATGGGTAAGATCTGGTTCTTCAAGTAAGAAAACTGGATGATCTTCAAATGCATAATGAAGAGTATAATAATCAACCAAAATTCAAGGCCTTACCTTTATTCATACAAGGGCAGTAAAGGCAAGACATTTTGAGGTATGCTACAGAGGAATGGAGACTGATTTATAACTAAAGAAAGATACTTAGGAATGACTTGAGTTGCTGCTTCTGTGTCAATCAGGAATGTAAAGAATGAGGTAACAACCAGAGAAATCAAAGAAATTCCTGAAAGCATTATAGACTTGATAATAGAAACCATATGCAGCATAATGGGGGTTTCATGCATTAGTAGGAAATGCTTTCAAGATTAAAAAAATATGCAGGGAGAATAAGAGGGCAAACCTCATGCAGAATGGAAAGGACTTTAAAATCTTCCTTGCAATACCTTGTACCTCACAGTTCTCTTCCCTAAAAATGTTGCCACCTAAGCTTCTTACTTCAAGATGGAGAAATGTGATTAATATAAAAATGTATCTATTGGCAATTTGGTGTGAAAATACATACGTTTAAAATAGAAATAGATTGATAGCAATGTGATTCCTCAAACATGAAAGATTCCTGACTTGCCAGAATCTGAAAAGAAATCCTTTGACTTTTGTATGCACAGCAATAAATGTAAAGAGATACTGATTTGTAACACATGTGTAATGGTCAGGTTTTGCCTGGGAGCAAGATGTGTAGTAATTCCGTCTAAAGTACGGTTAATGGAATTTAACTCTGAGGAAACAGTTTTATTAATAAAAACCTTGTGTCTTAGGATATAAATCATAATCTGATCTCTTTTGATGTGTTTGGTATTGTCTTCTGCAGAATAGGAATGAAGTAGTCCATATAGTTGCCTGACTTGTTGGGTATATAGTGCCAAGTACCCCACCAGTGCAGTAGTGTTGGGAAAGCCACATGCTTTTTAGTCACATGTTGCATAGTTTAGATTTCAGCCTGGTAAGTGGTGCCACGTATGATTGCGATCTGCTGATCCAGGGATTTTTTTTTTTAACCCTTAGGAATTTGAACGCCTTTTCAAAAGATTTTGTTTTGTGTACACTGCCTTAGCAGTTGTTCAGAGCAGCATGACCTGGTACTTCATGTAAACTATAGGACTGATGGCAGGATCTTCATTTTGATTAGAGACTTACTGTCCTTACAAAGCATACAATGCTGAATGTATAATAAGACTGGACCTTAGCTACCAACCTTGATGGATGATGCCATGATGGTGATTGTAATACTACTGATACCTTGGCATGGAGAGGATATGAATGTTGAAGCATAATCTTTTCCTTCAGGCAAAGCAAAAGCTATAATGACAAAGCTATAATGACAAAGTTTTCCAAGGATTAATTTTAATGACAGAAATCTATGCCATCGTGGTGTTGTGTGACAAATGGAAGCTAGTTCTGTACGAGTGGTGAAATCAGGGGGCTGCTGGCTATCTCCTGTTTAAATATTCAGTGGGATGCAGAACATCATAACCCCTACAGAAGGACAGAGCCTGGTTATAGTTTTTGAACTTATTTTCTGCTATTACTATTTTCCTTGTGTGATTGGTTGGTGATGGAGGGGCTCATATTCAAAATTACATCTTGATGTGATTAACTATTTTAGGATGAAGTAGATGGTCACATAGTGGGATCCTGTGCATCTGCTAGACAAATTTAAGATGGTTGCTGAGCTATGGAGAAGAAATGAAGCAAAGTTAGACAAAACAAAGAATAGATCAACAATGATAGAACTGATGCAAGTTTCTCTCATCTTCCTACCTTAGAAAAACACGTACCAAACATGCACAAATCAGGATGTATAAAACAGTGAAAACCCAATTACAAACATAGTCAACATGGAAGAGTTACACCATGAGAAATGCTTTGTTATGTGCTTGTCTGAGATAGACTGGAGCCAGAGAATTGCTACATCAGCTTCCTGTAATCATCCTTCCTCAAGGCGGTGAAGCGCGTCATTAGCGGAGAACGAAAACAAAAACAAAAACAGGATAGAGGTGGTATAAAATTAAGAGTCTGGAAAAAGACAGGCTGAAACCTGTCACCACTGGATGAGGTGTTCAGATTATTTCTACGTTTCCCTTTCATACACAAAGTTTCCAGTAACGCAAAGTTGCTGTATTTTGGGCAGTGCTGGTAAGTGCATGATTGACTTTTGTCACTAATTGTGCAGATCTGGTGGGAGGAGGCAAATTCAGTGAGATCTGAGGTGGTGAAAACAGTTCTTATGGGTTTCTTGCTGTCACCAGAAAAACTGAAGCAAATGGGGAAGATGTGCTAGCTTCTCTAACCAATGTTTCCTAACTAGATGGGCTGAGAGAGTGGGGCTCATTTTCCTCCAGCAACATCACTCAGCCCTGCATGTAAGCGCTGCACCAGTGAATGTATATTCTGCACTGGGAATAGCTGGTGTCACTGAAGAGAGGGTGAAAGATGCCTGTTGGCTCTTGCTTTTCCTTTCACATCTGCAGGCCTTGCAAAGCAATTGAGACAGAAGTTCTCCAGAGGATAAAATTCAAAATCAGGCCAGCTTTTCCAGGCACTTCCATTCTACACTTTGCTTGAGATGTAGGAGAGTACTGTTGGTTTGCAACTTTATTTCACTTGGAGCTTTCACTAGGAGCTTGAGAGGCTTCTGTAGGGTACCTGAGTGCTCAGGATAGCCCCTGAGCCTGTAATTCAAATGCTTAAATAAGCGAAACGAAGAAATGTGGAAATGTGGAAACCCTTTCCTTGTTTGCAGTCCACACATGCTCTATGTAACTCCAGAACCATGGCTAAGAGCTTTCTGATAGCTCTAGAATGCTGCACGTAGGATGTGAGAGTTCAAAGAGAGTGATAAGTTGTCCTTGAAGATATCTTTTTTTCTGAAGGATCTGGTATTACTCACGGGCGAGAATTTTAGTAAGAGGAATTTATCCATTCTCTGCTTCTGTATGCTGTTCCCTTTTCTCATTTCCTGCCCTCGGAGATCTTCATCTGGAAAAAAAAACATCCTCCGGTGAAGAGGTACCAGCAGAAACCTTTTTAGCTGCTTGTAGCCATCTCATGTTCCACCAGTATTGTGCATTTTAATGATTTATTCAGTGCTAGATTCCCTAGTGATATCTAGTGCAACATTCAGCTTTCTGCAGAGTGGCCCATCCTTTCCATCCAATTGCCTTGAACGGATGACATTACCTTAATGAATAATACTTTTAGAGCCAAGCTAAGTAAGAGCTGCCATGTGCACTGAAATATGATAGTTCACTGGAGTGCACTCTTTTCCTGTTCGTGTAATAGTGAGTAGAAGCCTCAACAGAGCCCCAGAAAACTAATATTACTGTATATTTTTATAAGCGCTAGAATGATTATTAGGTCACTGGAAGTTCAGCTGTCATCCTCTTCTGTGGATGAGTCAGTGACTGACAGATTCATGAAGAAATTATTGGTGCTGCTAGCAATAGGAATGTGGCACTCCTTATGGTGTCTCATTCCTGACTGAGCAGCACACTGTACTGACAGTCCCCTGGGCCACAGTGTATTGAAAGTGGCCTTCAGTGCTGAGGTACCTTCTGTTACCAAGGGCTCAAACTGGACTGCAAATCACCTACAGGTGATTTTGCAAACACCTTTGGAATGTCACTGTTACCAAGACATTATGGAGAAGAGCAAACATATCAGTTAACAGATGACAAATGCTTGAAGCAGGATAAATATTGTGTCTTTAAATACTTGCCATGTGTGTTCTGAGTTGGAGTTGATATATGGAGTATGGTGTTGAGGGAAATGAGCTGGCATTGCATGCTCTCCCACAGCCATTGACCCTGTGAGGAACATCCGAGTGCCTCACCATCTGAAACACAGAGGTGATAGAGAACGAAGGAAATTCTGCACTGACAGATTTGTGGTTCAGAAAAAAAAAATGTCTGTCCAGGAGTCTTTTGTAGAACAATGACAGTAAATTTACAGACTGAGACTAGAAATATTTATCTCAGCAGCTTTTATTTCCTTTCAATTTGAAAAACAAGTCCTTTGGCACATTTTCTCCTTACTGAAGAAGCTATTTTAAATGCTTCTTGTTAGAAACTGTATTCTAACCTGTTAGGATATACCATATTTTCTCTGTCCATATTTGCAGATGTATCCCATTAAAAAAAGTTTTGTTGTCTTCAAACTAATTTTTCATCTAGCTTTGACTCTGTGCCGTTCCTTGCCATGTTACTGTAGCTCACTCATCTGCATTTAAATTAAATTATCATGGTGGCTATGTAGCCATTTCCCTTGCTTATCCTTTCTAGAAGTCCATATTTTCAGCCATGAGCTAACTCAGCCTATTTCAAGAAAGACCTTGATAATCACAGAGTGACAGGCAGTGTGTGCATTAGCAGACATGCAGAACACAGGAAGATCTATGTCATCAGATTAATTGTGTGCTGGCATTCATATGTAATGAGTGGAGGTATGAGTCCAGAACCACTTCGTGTAAAACTTTAATTTTAAACTCTATAATTCATGCTGCTAGACCCCAATGGTTTGCATGCATGTGGCTCCCAAATCTAGATGTTCACTAAAGTGAGATCATATCAACATGAGAACTTGGTCTTAAACAAAGTTTCATGCAAATCCTGTAACAATATGGAAAACTTGGAGGTCTGCCAGCTGAAAGCATTCAACAGTTATACTTCTTACCAGCTGAAGAAATATTAATGTGATTTCCTCTGCTGACTGAAAGGGGAGAGAATTTTTCCTTTTTACACATTGTTTTAGTTTTAAACAAAAGTGTCTCTTGACTAAATAAAAAAAATTCCACCAGCAAACCCAACCCTTCTGTGATAGCTTGAATTGTGTCTTATTTTCAAGAAGAGCTAGATTTGTTTGATCCTGTAGACAATTAAATTGCTGCAAGCTCATAATTAGACTGCATTAGTGAGTTGAAAAACTGTCCAGAACACAGTTTTAGGGGAAAGATTTGCTATTATAGAAGACAAAGCTTGTCTGTCAAGCTGTGGCTGTGCTGGGTTGCATATTGCATAAAGGCCAGTAGCTGTCACAGTCATACTGGCCTGGGCTTCTTTTATAGAGAACCATTATTTGGATCCACTTCTAATTGCTCTAGATTTTAATTGTGTCTAAATAAAACAGTAACATCTATAAATGATGGAGATGACAACGTGATTGCTGTGGACATTGAGTATGATGCCATCAAAGTGAGGACCATGTTCAGGCTAAGTGAGTTCATGATGACAGACACATATGTCTTTTATTCTGAAGGACAAGTTTGTAGCTAAAGGGTGAAGACACAAAATATCCTTTGGTCTCTGTGGAGGGTCCCCAAGTAGGGTGCCAGGGAATTGAAGGGTATTGATTTAGATCATCTGCTGTATATTGTGCTCCCAAAAAACCCTCATAAAGGACATTCTTTGCATTAGAATTACAGTTAGTCATCTCAGTTAATTGACTCTGCACACAGAGAAAACTTACAGTGTTGATAGAACCAAAATAATAGATAAATATAAGGTTTATTCCCAGCCTAATCTCCACCCACAAGCCTGTTCAAGTTTTGAATACTAATGCTTGTTTCAAGTACGCAGAAGTTTTGTGCATTGGAACGAAAAACTGGAGTCCTCCCTAGTCCCAAACTTCCTTTTTAACACCCTTGGAATTTGACTGTGGGTCTACTAACAGGTCCTCAGCATTTTAAGGGTTTTTTTCCTAAGCTTCAGGTTCCTGGAGCTTTTTTTTGTAAGCTTCAGGCTTGAATCTCTTGCCTGTCTCACCCTGCTGTCTCTGGAAACCTCACTTCTGAGCAGCCTTAGGGATTCCTCCTGGAAAGGACCTCCTCTGGTCTTCTTACAGCAGACAAATAACTGTCCAAGGGAGCTTTCCAGGCTGTCTTGCAAAAACAGCAGCTTTGGTGAGACTGTGGTTGGAAGTGCCAGTCATTGACTGTACTAGTGATGTTCATTGACTCCCTGCTCTGGAAAGAAGACCAAAGAGGTTACTTAATTATTACAAATGGTCTGTTTTATCCTTATCTTTTATCTAGCCATATGATTCTGGTCCCCTGATCTAATTAGTTAAGGATATAGTTAAATATAACTTCATGTATCTAGGCACAGTTAGCTATTTGTGGTTAAATCTGCTCATGGTTCCTAAGAGACTGTATTTCAAAGTTACAGAGTCACAGCCAGGATATGAAATAAAAAAATACAGAGAGTTCATCTTAACTAACACAGTGGAATATTTTTTTTTATCTTAGCAATACACCTCACAGCTTACAATCCTATTAAAGCCTTTCATGGAAATAAGGAGTCATCTTTCTGTGTTCTATCACTAAGGACTAGCAAGTAACTGAGTACACAAGAAATGGAATTTCCACTGTTCTTGTAGATAACTTTGGGCTGCATGAGGAAAATGGTTGCTCTTTGCTCTGTAATAGATGACAGATGATCAGGAAGCTGAGTTAAAATTATTTAAATAATTTTCAATGAATAAATCATAGTAAGAATTCATTGTCTGTGGAATCATTTCTAATAAAGACTGTATGTGGTAGTTGTTGGGAATAGGTGGTCAGAATTGCCATAAAGGAGATTTTGTTGGCGAGAAAGAGGAAACAATAATAACCTCTGGATAACAGAGGTCCATTCCTTAGTTGTGTTAAGTGCTTAGAACCAGAATAGAATAAATTGCCTTTTAACTATCCTAAAATGGACATTGAAGAATTTCCTTTTTTATATTGTGCTTTGAACATTTAAAGATATTACTTGCATGGGTCATATGCCACATAAAAGAGAGCTACTGTTCAAGTGGATGCACATGTAAACAATAAGGGTGATCAAACAGGACCTGTGAAAGGGAGAAATGAACACATTGGTTTTGTTCAGTGTAAAGAAGTGAATGATTATTTTAAGACTAGGTAAGAAATAACCATTGAGAGATTACTTAAATATGACTCATTCTGCCTTGGGGCAAGGAGAGGAAATATCTTGACTTCTCTTGAGGTATCTTTCAGTCTTGTGGTTTGTGTGATCAGGGACATGGGAAACCTTTGGAGCAAGCTAGTTCTTGAGTGCAGAGAAATTAGTTCAGTTGAAACAAAATCCTTCCCAAATGCACTGATTTATGGGCAGTGTGTCTGAGCTCTGCTAATATTGAGATCCAAAGATAAACCCTCTGCTAAGATGCTTTATGGACATGGTATATGCTGTAAATAATTATGCAAATTATTATTATACAAATAAGGCTTTTCTAGAGCTGGCAAGAGGCTGTTTAGTTTATTGATGCTGAACAACATAGGTTGTTCAATGGAGATTTCTCATAGTTCTTTTGACAAATTCTTAAAATGGGCTGTAAGTTTGAGGCTATAGTTCAAAATGAGTCTGATGTGCAAGAAGGGGAGTAAAATGATTTTGTAAATCATTGTACAAAAATGATTGAGACTTTTCTGGTCTTAAGTTTTATTTCAAGACAGTGATAAGTAATCACGTGTCTATGTTTGAAAATTTTACTCTTCAAGCCCAGAGTGAAATTTTGTGACTGCATTTGAGGACAATTGCATACTTCTGATTGATATTACACTAGAATATCTTTTGTTACCGAATCTATAGGCTGCAGAAACATTTGCTGGGTTGTTCCACAGATGAGTGGAGAAGGCTATTCACATGTTTTCAGCACATGGTGACTGAAACTTAATGGTATAATAACAATAGCTAGGAAAGTGATATAATTTCTATAGAAATCCTTGGTGTATTCATAAATGCTTTTGAATAAGCATAATATTTAGCTGAACAAATATCTTTGTGCAGTTTATTTTTTGTGTGCAGGTGGGCAGCTGCCATTGAAGTTCCTGGTTCAATACCAGGGGCTATCCATGCTACTTTTACTGTGCATTTGAAATCAATCAATCAATCTTTTCCTACCTGAGAGCAACCTAAGAGATATTTAGTTTCTGTATGTGCTTACTGGAAATAGTGTGCTCTCAAGAAGCACTTGCAGATTTTGCCTGTGTTTTTCTGTTTAATGTACCAGATTCTTGGCTAGTTGCCCATGTCTTGGTATTATTAGAGATAAGGGAAAGCTCATCTTTGTTTAGCTGCTTATTGTTAGATTATTCAGGAACCTATGGATGTCAAGTTATGCACAGCAGTGTGTTGGCGCTTTTTAAAGCAAACCTTTCCAAGAGGGAGGCATATTTAGGAGCAGAACTAGAGTGATGGGCTTGATTCTGGTTTTATTCATGTTGATCAGCGAGTATCTGATTTGAATCTAATTGAGTTGCACTAATAAAGTCAGAGCTGTGAGCCACTAGAAATTCACTGTAATTTGGATAATTGAGTGGGCAGCACTGATTGGCATTGATGCTTATATATATATATATAAATTATAAAATGCTTGTGTTTGCAATCATAATACAAAAGCATTTACCAGAACATTAAATCCCAGTGTTCTGTCACCTGTCTGCTTTTCTACCTGTCTTTCTCCTTGCTTCCTTTGAGAAACCAGTGGTAGGTTAATTTGAATAGTATCGATGTTGAAGACGAGTTTTCTACTACCTGAAGAGGAAGAAGCATTATCTTTTTAATCTGTGCAAGGTAAGTGTGTGCAGCAGTGCAGTTTTCATGTTGAGAAGATAGGTCAGAAAACAATATGCCTTAGGTTAGAATTCTTTTGGTTGGAAAAAAAATCCTGGGCATTAGGTCTTATGAATATTAATAAGCTCATATAAACTGACACAAAAGTACTGCAAAATGGAACGGGTTTTTTTCCAGTTCATGGGTCTGTACATGAGAAAGAGCACACCTAGTAATTATGGCAGTGAGGAAAAGGAGTGTGCCCTAGATAGACTGCAAGTGTGTGCTACTATGCTGTAGCATGTACTGTGGTAGGTAGGGAGTGTGTAGTAGTGTAGACACAGTCAGTGCCCTCTTCTCTGCGGGGAATCTCTGCGTGGGAGCTATGGAATGAGTGTTGTGGGTTAGACTGGTTGTAGGGATTTCACTGCTTGTCCTGGGTTTGAATCAGCACCCTGAATCAGAGCTGCCTTCAGCTGTGTTTTGATGGTTAATCTGGTTTTGTTAAAAGTGTTCACAAGTAATCCAAGCAAGCCTGTTTCATCAGCTGCCTTATGGAGCTCTGCAGGACAAGCAACAGGTAAGCAAGGTGAAAGGCTAAAAATGACTTGTTGGAACTTCATTTACAGGCTGAAAAATCCTAGAAAACAGTTTTTGTCTTTAAGTATTATGTGCATGCTGATGCTTAAACTCAGAGCTGGTCTGATTTGTCATAGAAATATTTCACAGATATCAGTCAGATATGGTTGACACAATTAGTCACTTTAACAGAAACCTTTTCTACTGAACAGGCAGGTCAAGAAAAATAAACATGAATTTTAAAATCAACACTCAAGTTCGTATTTCAGGACTAGAATACGTTTTTGAGACTACTATCTGCAACGTCCTCTGCTATGAGGACAAACTGAGAAAGTTGGGGTTGTTCAGGCTGGAGAAGGCTACAGGGAGACCTTAGAGCAGCCTTTCTGTACCTGAAGTGGCCTAAAAGAAAGCAGGAATGGGGCTTTTTACAAGGACATGTAGGGATAGGACAAAGGGGAATGGCTTTAAACTAAAAGGATAGATTTAGAATAGATATTAGGAAGAAATTCTTTGCTGTGAGGGAGGTGAGGCACTGGAACAGGTTGCACAAAGAAGCTGTGGATGTCCCAGCCCTTGGTCTAGTAGAAGGTGTCCTTGCCCACAGCAGGGGGTTCAGAACCAGATCATCTTTAAGGTGTCTTCTAACACAAACCATTCTGTGGTTGTAATAACATTTCCATTTCCTACTGTAAGATAACCAGCCACTTCATAAAGAGTACAATTCCTAAGAGTTTCTAGGTTTAAGACATAAACCATGCAATATAACACAAAGCCTATGGACTAATTAGTGTTAATTAAAGAAAGACATATATAACATGGACAGCCAGGATGCAAACCCTTGCTCTTGCTGACTTCATCTGGGGTATTAGTCTTGTCTCCTATAAAACATATTCAGCAGAATATTATCTTGTTTTGCCTGGGTCAGGCTCAGCCTCTACTGATAGAGCTGTCTACTCTGTGCTGTACAAAGTTCCAACTGGCAAGAGAATGTCTCTGGTCTGAGCCCTCACCAAGGTGTTGAAAGCTCAGATTCAAGTCTAAGATCAGCAGGGGAGAATTGAAACATGCTCTTTTATAGAAAAAGTGATCCTCTTTAAAAGCAAAGGGCAGCTAAATTTTCGCTTGTTTGACTGTGATAGCTTATATAAAAATGCCATAAATACCAGTCTTTTGGGAGACTGTAACAGGTTTTTACCATGTAGTTCTAGTATAAAGAAAATGTCTTTGTTTGAATTCATAATTAAATATGTACTCCTTATGCTGTTTTGCAGTATTTTATTTGTAGGAGTTACTGGGAAGATGTTCAAGTCCCCAACTGCCAATTAAATGCCTGGCATGAATCTTACCCACAGAGCTGGTCCCATTACTTTACATTAAAGACAAAAACATAGTGTGAAAATTTAACATTTATGGTACAATGTCTGTGAATTTTTTCTTCTTTGAGAACTAATCCCATATATGGTGTTAGATACTTCTACCCTAAGGGTACAGGTATGACAGCAGCTCCATGGGGTGGGCTGGCTTCATGCTCTCCCCTGTTTGATTTGTTCTTCTGGCTGGGCTCCTTTTCTCACAGCTCAGTGAACTGAATCACCTCAGACAAGGCTCAACTAAGAACCAGACCAGCTGAAAGGGAAAAGGAGCTGGCAGTGGCTGTCTCACTTGACAGCAAACTATTTCATTTGGCTTAGCTGTATCACGTAAATACACCTTCATTCCAATGTTGTAAAGATTTTTAATGCTATTCATCTAAGCATGCTTTTCATCTAAACCCACATTTGTAAGATGATTCATCTTATGACTAGAACATGGAAACATCACATTATGAAATTAAAAAATAATTGTACTTTAAACCCAATTGTGAAGTCTTCCAATAAAATGCATTTGTTTTAAAATATAGTAAGTGAATTACTTCAGTCATGAAGGTCTAAATGTGCCCAAAGACAACTGTATGCCTTGCAAAGGAGTTCCAGTATGGGAAATCAGAACTAAGTTAACTCAGACTGTGACCTTTAATGACTGTCTGCATCTCTTACATCCATTATTTTGTGTAAATGAAGACTGACTCAAATATTAAGCTTGCTTTTTTTTTTTTTTTCATTTTGGTCTTTTAAAGTAGTTTCCTGTTAAAGCAAGCAATAACCCTTATGGTGTATCATGCAATCCTTTTGTTTACATTTTAGTGAAGATTGATGTGTAAAACTCAGGTGTGAGTAAACTGGTATGGTGAGTAGAGGGATGCCTCTGACCATTCAACACTTTGGTGTCTTGACCAGGAGCCAAGATTATTCAAGGAATATTGTGATCTTGGCATTGCAATAGAGTTGCAGAAGGCTCAATAAATTCTTATTTTATGTTGCCTTTTGATTTGACTAATAAAATAGTGAGTAGGTTGTTATTATAAAACTGTTATCTTGAACTAGAAACTTGGGTTCAGACTTTCAAGTTTCTTAATGTTTGCTTAATGCTGTTTGGAGGGAGTTTGGGGGAATTTCCATCAGTTTTAATCAAGGGGCCTATATTTTAATTACTAATACATATTTATCATCTCTTCAAAGGAATTGTGGGGTTTTTGTTTCAGTTTTTTGTTTAATATAAGACCCACTTATAGTTTGCTTGAAAAGATAAAGGGTATTTCAGCTTGACGGTTTCATCTGTGATTCTTGATTCCCACTACAAAACAGGTCGTTCAGACTACAGGCTGTACTCCGTGATAGAATTAGTTCAGTAAAGCAGCAATCAAAACATGTTGCACGTAACAAATTGCTACACCAGTGCTGGTTTAAGAAATCCTTTTTATCGTAAACAGGAACTTAGCACTTTTTCTGAAATGTCTTATCCTGTGGAAAGCTGCTCAGCATAATTTATGATTTCTCACTGAGCATATTTATGAAACAGCTGTAAATCTGCACTTCATTTTGTGCAGGGGTTTTGTATTTATGTCTTCTGTGTCAGCCATTTGGCTGCAGGAAAATGGTACCACTTGCTCAAGGGAGGGGAAGTTAGCACTGTTAGCCAAACATGAGACAGTTTGTCAGGATAGCAAGGTAAGTGTGCTATTCTTGTGTAAAGCTGTGTTTTATGAGGTGAGCCCAGCAATCATATTGTCTTTTCATGCAGTAACTCATTGGATACTTCCTGCCTACCAAAACTCCAGGAGAAGTCTTTTATACCATGTCCTGAGGCAATGCAGTAAAAAGAAAGGCCTATTGATGGGATTTTTGAGAAACAAACTGCAAGTAAACGCATTTTCTGATTTTATCTGGAAGTGGAGAATAGTTGGACTAGCCTCATCCATCAGATCTACAGCTTTCTGCTTGTTTATATTGCAGCCATAAAAGTGGGAGTCTGTCCATCATGCATTTGGTAGCTTTAGAAGTGAAGGAGTTGGCTCTGTTCTCAGCAGCACCATAAGCCACATTCATGAGGAAGCTCTGTGGGAGCTAATTTTATCCTTCTGAGAATTTTAACCACCTCCTGTAGAATTTCACATTCATTTTGCCCTACTGCTTCCACTAGCATGGACACCAGTATGTTATACTTCTCTGTGCCCCGTAGTTCTGCCTTCCAACTGCACACTTCAGTACCAGTTTCAGTATTGCTTTGCCTGGAGTAAGTGTCCTTGTTCCATTCTTTTCAATTGAACTAAATTGAATAAAAGCAACATATAAAAAATCAGTGGTAATCATGCCAGTTTTATCTTTCATTATAAAACTTTTTTTTGCACACACAGCTTTTCAGAAATGCTTGTAAAATCTAATGGACCCTCTTCAGTCTTAAAAAGCTGAATAATTACCAAATGGCAACACGAGAGATGACAGTAATGATGGAGATCCTGCTGCCTTACGTTTGCACACTTCTACATATGGATGGCACTACAGAGACTGAATCCATCCCACAATGGATGGTCCAGTATCATTCCTTCAGCACAGATACTCAGCATAAATGCAGGTTAAAGCACACCAGTGTTCTCTCTGTTAAAGGGAACAGGACACTGACTCCTGTTTTCTAGTGTATTTGCTTCTGTAAAGCAAACACATGAAAGAAGAATGAAGCTTCTATAAACTGTGATGTACACTCAGATAACAAGTGTGTGGCTACCATATCATCCCTGATACAAATACTAAAAGCAGTCACGGGGACCAGACTGAAAAAAAGCACAGTTTTTAACTTGAAGTTGTGTTTTCACAAAGCCTCCAGGCCTGAGCACCCCTGGGCGATGCCACGTGGCTTCTTGGTGGGGAAGCTTCCCAGCACTGGGGATGTGAGGAGCAGTGTCTGAGAGGTTACCCCAATGGTCCTGCTGGGGAAGCTGCACAACTGTGCTGCTGCATCGAAACCTGCTTCCTTGTTCTTCTGCCTGTGAATTTTTTTGCTCATCTACACTGCTGGTGCTGCTCTGTGATGCACCAGTGGTTTTGAGTTAGCTCAAGGTACATGCTAGAGCTGCATGGCAGCACAGGGCTCAGCAATCTGCAGAAACCATGCAAACAGCACCACAAACACACAAAAAGTTAGCCCACACTGTGCTTTGGTTAGCCACATTCTCGGGATTAGCCTAATCAGGACGCTCCCAAGAGTCCTTTTTCACAGCCAGATGGTCAAAGAAAGAGTCAGAGTTCTTTGGCTTTGGTTCTCAAGGTTGGTTATTTTCTCTTATCTATAACATGTTCTCCCTGACCAGCTGAGATGCCTTCAGCAGGTCAGTTCAAGGCACACTGCCCGCCCCCGAGGCTGTGTTGTCTTTTTATACTATAAACTACATAGACATTATTTACAGTTAATCCCCAGTACCTACCACCTATGTTAGACAGTCAGTTTCTACTCTAAACCAATCCAAAAGTGCCACCATCACCAAGAAGATGGAGGCCAGGAAGAAGAAGGAAGGAGGACAGTACACGCCCAGATTCCTCCATCTTGACCGCCCCTGTACCCTTATCATAAAAATCTTAACATTCTATTTTTCCACCCTGTGATAAACTAATCATTCTACTCTACTTTCCCTGGTTTGTAAATCTTCATATAAAGATGGTAATTTTTTCCATGGCTTGAGATCGAAGGGTCTTGGGCTCTGTGCCAAGCCCTCTGAGCCCTCTGCCTGGGGCTCACACCATCCAAAGCAACAAGAGAGATGTCCTGGGTTCCCACACCACATGACCACCAGCACCTGGTGTAGCTGGTGTTACAGCAGGCAGCGTGCCTTGGCGCTGCGGGCGGTCTTGTGCGAGCCTGTGCCTGATGAGGCCTTGGAGCACTCCAGTTCCCTACCTGCATTAGCATGTCTGATTGAAAAGCTGTTTGTTAAAGAGACTCCAGTAGGTATAAAAGCTGCTGCCTCTGAGAGGAAGAAAGGTGACTTTTTGAGAACTTCTTGAGACAAGGAAGAAGCGATATGAATTTTGATCTGAAACTCAAGTACTAATAATACATAATCACTGCAAAAATCTAATCTGAATATTACCAGCTCTCTCTGCTGTCTTGCGAGGACAAACCTTTCTTTCTAAATCTCAACAAAGCAAGCTTTTAATGTGGGTCAAATGGAAATCCTGTTTATTAAAATGCTGCTAAAGACAACTAGATTTTTAATTTCAATGGAAGAGGCTTCTCTGTGACCCTTAAAGGCATGCCAGTGGACTCTTCCAGCACATGCTTCAGTAAACAACAAATGAATCACTGAGGTGCTCTAACAAGGATTGATGTGTCCACCCAATTAGAGTGATATAAAGAGCTCTCCCTTGAAATTCTGGGTTCATTTGGGTTGCTCTGCTATTTCCGCAGTCTAGCACTGAAGCATGGCTTCAGGGGTATTGTTGGCCTCAACAACTGGCTTGTGTGTGTTGTTCTAGCTAACAAGTACAATTTTTGTACAGATATTTCTCCAATGAAGTACTCTAGAAGAGAAGTAAAAAAAAAATATTGCTGAAGGTGAAAGACAAATCCCTCACTAATATCTGTTTAAGCTGAGAGCAAGATCTCCTCCAAATTTAGCACTGCTACGAGTGAGATTGATAAGACTCGTTAATCACCTGTTTTCAGGGGCTTGCAATTTCTTAACTTTATCTGGGTTTAATTTTTTTTTGTCTAAAATATGTGCAGTTTTTGGAGGTGAGAAGGTGCAGTGCATGTTGTATGGTGTGAGTAATGCAACTGGTCAGATGAAGCAATGCATGGAAAATTCATTAAGTATTCTGAGGCCGTTTCCTCTTTCTCTTGGAACAATGTTTCTATTTTCTATTTCAACTATACATGTAACTTGTACTGCTTCAGAAGTTTCTTACATCATCTTAAAAGAAAATTAAAAATTAAAATGTTTTTTCACTCTACAGAGTATTTCTATTTCAGAAAAATAGCCCAATTTTTTGCACAGAGCAGCACATAAAGTAGCCTAAAGAAGGATATCATGCACTTCAAGAATAAAGCAAAGGTGAGAGTATGTTTTGTTTTTCAACTGGTTGCTACCTCAACAATTGTGGAGCACTTCAAGACTGCACAGGATGTCTTGCAGATGCTATTTAAGGATTCACTCTGATAAAATGTGGTGGCAATTTACAATTCCCTTACTATACTTCCAGGAAAAGTATATCATGTTATTATGTCTGAAGATTGCTACATATTGACATCTGAAATTTCATTTCCTAGACTGCAAATGAAACTCTGACTTTTTTGTTGAATTGCCTAGGCTAAGCAACAAATCATTACAAACCATCTGGTTAAGATATTTGACTAACTGTTATAGAAAATGCTTTAACTCCTACCTTTTTGTTGCTTCTTTTTATCCCTTCAGTGTGACCTGGGGATTGTAATTTAGCTGTGGTTAGCAGGTATTTGAATTCAGTTACAGTGACATGCATGGTTTAGATTGTATTTTGAAGCCTTGATTCATCCTCTGTGAAGGTCCTTGCACCAAAGGCTTAGTGCTCTGAAACACATCATTGTTACATAAAAGATTTTACTCTGTTCTGTAGGTTTTAGAAAAATTGCAAATGTAGTATTGCAGTTCTTGCCAAGTATCTTAAGAAGCAAACTCAAATGCCTAAATGAGAAGCCTTGACATCTACCATTGGTGGAGAAAGTCACGTTTGTCAGTATTCCTAATTACCCACTGAAGATAATTAGCTGACCATTTTTGGACATGTTTATCATAACTCAGATATGACAGCAATGAAAATGATCTGAGGATTTCTTTGAAGCAAAGATGAGAAGTGTAAGTTAGAAACAAGTTCTCTAAGTTGCTGCCTCTCCTCTTTGTACAGCCAGAATCCTAAATACCAGGTGTTCCGTGAAGCTGAGCATATTTAAAAAAGTTGTAGATAGTGAAAATTGATTTAAGCCAACTTTACTGGAACCAGTAACTTTAAATTTGGGTTTCTGCTGTCTTTTAAGCCCAGAACTTTCCTAGATTATCTTTTGCCAATTCCTGATTTTTCGTACACAAAAAGACTTTATTTTATTAATAGATTGGCTGTGTTAGGAATTGCTTGATTTCTGTTTCCACTATTTATGTAATCAAGTCACTGAACTACTGTGAAAATTCAGTAGCAGGCAGTTGTGTATGTGCCTTATGTCACTGGCCTTTGTGTCCATAAACCTAAAAGCTGCTTCCTGGCCATTCCTCTGCTTGAAAAATCTTCCTGTTTGCCAAGTCCTTGAGGACATAAAAGAATTTACATGTTTTTTTAAATTGAGGCATGCATATGTGAATATGTGAGGATTTCCCATTAGAGTGAAAAAAGAAAAAAAGCAGCACAGTGAAAATATCCTGGAATTGCTTCAAAAAACAAGCCCCTATAGTAGTGAGTGAAAGCTCTTTATTTAAAATAACCTTAATAGAATTAAATACTAGAGTGAATAGAAAAACAGATGAACCCTGTGCTTGTATTTAATCCATTGCTGTCTGCCAATATGTGTGGTTTTTTGCAGTACTGGAGATTGTTTCACCTCTGTTCCTCTTGGTCAACTGCTTTGGGACTGAACGAGCATAATGGACAATTCTTCACTAGCTCAGATAATGGGAAAGAAAAAAACACAGATGAGAAAGGCATTGTAGAGAGAAGTTTGATTGTACAAAGCTCCATGGTTTTAACTCCTGTTCAGTACCAGGCCCAATATAGCTGTTTCCAGGACCTTGTGAATCTTTGCAAGGCAGCAAGCTGGCAAAGCACTTTTTCTTGATGGAGTTTGGAACAAAGACCATAATTTATTTGTATGAATCAAGGATTGCCTTGCTACCTTGAACAGTTTTCTTCCTCTTTTATTTTCTTTCCCCTTGAGCCCCTCCACCTCCCAATTTCCAAACCAAAAGAAGGTAGGCAAGACTGTACTCACCCAGTGGCTCTCAGGCTAGAACTTCATCTCTTCTTGTCCCTTAACAGGATGATTTTCCCCTGTCTGGGGCTTCTGTGTTTCTGCTCCGTGGACATTGCCCTTACAATTTGTCACAATTGTCCTATTCTTTATCACAGCAACAGTTTCTTTCAAATACATTGCTTTATTGTGCTGAACCCTCTGTAGTGAGCTGTTGGCCCAGGCATCTCTGCCATCAAGAATCCCTCTTGTGCCATTTCCTTAACCTTCTCCCAAATCTTGCATGTCTTTGGATCTTAGGGCTTTTCTTGCAGTCAATTCCCATCTAAGTTCCACTTCTTTTCCTCCCACACGCTGCAAGGTAATCCCAGACCCCTGATTGACCATGGGCTTCCCTTTGTGCTCATCTGTTCTCCTTCATCCCCTCTCCCAGTGTTCACTCCTGCATGCATGCAGATTAGGTGAGAGACTGCCTGGTGCTGCCAAGGCTCACGGGAAATATACTTCCAATAGACATGGCAAAGCTTGCCAGAACCTTGTGCCAGGGCACGGGGTAGCTTATTCTGGCAGGCTGTATGGCCACCAGCCTGCCAGCTGGCGGTGATGCTTTTGTGTGTTTGTGGTAATCTCAAAAAATGCCAGTCCTTTCTTACTTTTGGTTTATTTTAAATCCTCTCTTACATGTCTTAAATTTTATGGGATCAGCTTTTCCATTGTGGGCTACAGGAATGGCTGGAGCCCAGGAGGCACACACTCAGTGCACAAGTGCAGCACATCCCTGAGCAAGGAGCTTCTTCTGTTCCTTGACCCTCAGCCACGCCTTCAGCTGCACTGAGCTGAAATCCTCTCATGGGTTAAGAAATTCTCTGTGATAGTTTACACCCCCACAACCTCCCCCAACAAGTGGGAGGTGCAAATGAGTACCTCAAAGCAGAAGTCTCTATATCTGGATTACTTCCTTTGCTGGAGAAAATAATTACTTAGCTGGCAGCTACATTCATTTGGATACAGAGAAAATATCCTGTGTGCTTGGTATGTTTGAAGTAGTGAATAATTGAGGTATGTAGAATGGAAAGAACTTACATAACACAGTTTCACAGACCTGTGGGGAGACCTGAATTTGCTCAGCCCTGCTCTGCTGCATGAGCTCTCTAGTTTTTACCTTGCAAATACTGATTAAGCATAGAAGGTGAATCAGACCAGCCATCTCTTGATAGCTTCTAGATTGGTTATGATCTTTTCCCAGTGTCATTTCTTAGGATGTTTAATGAACAATTTCAGCTATCACTTTTGCATCTTGCCTTTTGGAGTATGTTCTTATGCATGAATGACTTCACCCATGCCAGCATCTCCTAATTCTTTTCCTTTCCATTCCTGGAACACCTCATAGCTACCACTGTCAATACTGAGTAATAATGAGTTTTCCTGCAGTCACCTCAGACTGTAAACAGCTTCTATTTGCATCCATTTGACTCTTTAAAGGCTTTCTATTCTAATCTGTTGGTGCACACAAAAAAAAAGAATATATAAAATGGAGAAGTTTGAATAAAGTTTTTTTCTTGTCATGACAACATGGCTGATTCCTTTAAAATAATACTGATTAAATATTGTCCACATCACTGTTGTACTTTTAAAATTTTACTTTTCTTTATTGAGGGCACAAGAAAGCTGAATCACTTAAAATTGCAAACTTTTTTAGAACTATGTCACAACTACTGAGATGGCCTCTGGGATGATCCTCCATACTGCTTCTCTCACTTGCAGATTCCTTACCAGAATACTGATTAATTCTCTTGCTAGTTTTACTGGATGGGTGCAGACCACCTGCTGTTTATACTTGAACTTTCATTTCCATTTATGTAAGCTTCATTTTTGATACACTGATCAGGGGATGGCAGTTGCTTTCTTGAGAAGCTGTGAAAATATTTATCAAATAATGCTGTGGCTCTGATGTTCTTGTGTGTAAAGAACCTTTCTGCTACCACAGGTGGATTAGATTAAGTTACTGCCTTTCTTAAAATAAATTCAGGATGGAAGTCATAGGGTCGACTGTGTCTGTGAGGTGTTACTTTCTTTTTCATTCAGATCATTGTGCTGAGTCTCTGTTGCTGCAATAAAAGTTCACTGCACTCCTGTGAGAAAGTCCTGCTTAATGCTGGACACACCAGAATGTGTAATTCAGATAGGCAGGACACCTTCAAACCATGCCAGGAATCAGTATGTAAAATTTAAGGAATAAATTTAATGAAAAACAGAAAAAATGTTGTCCTGGATCTGGCATTTTTATTGTGTACAGTGGAATAAATGCCACAACTGCTTTTAATATTTAGCCTGGTACCTCTATGAGAGAGGGACACTTTAAGTTCTTTTGAATTTGGAGGATTTCTTTTTCCAAATTTATTTTCGATTACACAAAACTAATATCTTGGTAGTGTTGAGTTTTGAGGATACTGACAGTTTACAATTTATTCCTTATTTTTAGTCTCCATACTGATATTCTGGCATTGAAATCCAATTCATTGCAGTTATTTCCATCTCTCCTTCAGAAAGAAGTGATACCCCTTTCTTTTGGCATATCCGGGGCAATCCCACAGCAATTTTTTTATTCACTTTTACAGGGTTTGTCACTATATTGAAAAGGTTATATTCATTTGGAGTTCCTGTCTATCCTCTTGCAGTGGCTGGTGTGCAGGAAGGAACCTTAGTTTTCTCTGGAACTGTGGCTTGCTTTCTGTCATATGGGGATTCTTTGCGTCAAATTGTTTTTAAGGTAACAAAGCAAGCCAAATCCAGATGTGGTAGACCCAGTTCCTTATAGTGTGCAGTGGTTGGTTTCATAGAATAGACACAGTTTGAAGAAGTCCTGGTCATCCAGATAATTGATTCTTCGATAATCTGATGTTAAAATTGAGGTGAAAACCTGTTTGTAGTTAGGTCTGGAAGCAGCAGAATGCCCTCTGAATCCTCTTTTTTCCTTGCTTAGGCTTGTACCAAACAAGCTTAGGCTTGTTTCACCCTGCCTTGGTATGCAGGTAGAATCTCAACTGTTGAAAGAAAATGTTGATGATCTCCTACTCTTTCCTTTTGGCCTCAGAACTGTTACTTTCAGGGTGGTGGCAAATACTTCTGTTCTTTAGGAAGCCTTTCCTGGTTCTGATTGAAATTCCAGTCATGCCTGAGTGCCTGCTTGTATGCAGGTCTTGTGTGGGGCAGCCTATCTCCAGGTCTGCAGTTAATTAGTTCAGAGCCTACAATCATCCTAAATTTGTAGATATTGAGAACTCTGCCAGTGCAACCTGATAGCTGGCCTTAGATGTTTAAATGAGTTTTGCTGCAGTACTTCAAAGGTATTACAACACCAGGGTTTGTGATGACCTAGTGACTACAAGGTTTTAATTTTGTTATATAGCCCAAAGCTCATACAGCTTGACAACAAAACAAAAAAAAAAAAAAAGGATGCTATTTATAAATTCTCTTTACAAAACATATTATACGTGGAATATCAACCAGTTTGGCTACTTGTGAAGTGATTTAAAACCCTATAAATTCTTTGTGAGTTTTTCTCTCTCTCGCTGCATTGCATGAACCCAGTCAACTCTACTTTTTTTCTTCCCTCTAGCTAGATGGTTATCTATATTCAGCTGTATATTAGAAAACTTGTGAACTTATGGTAGTTTCACTTCCTTGCACCATTTCTGCCATCCCAGGCTGGTGTGTGGTGTTGCCGGCGCCTCTTGTGAAACTTTCCTCTTTCAGAAGCTGTGCCCCGGGCTGTGGGAAAGACATGTTGTAATGCTGGGGAGGAGGGAAAAAGCACACCAGCCTCATCTACAAAATGGTCATTTCTCAGAACCTGTGTGGTCATCTTCTCCACTGAAAATGCTGAAACCTGGGCTGTGTTTGCATTATTTTTTCGCTTCTTTTTTTATAGAAAACTGTTGACTAATAACACTTGCTGAAGGAATAACTTTGCATAGGTGCTACCTGTGCTGTAGCTTTTCAGACAGAAAAAAACCTTTTTCTGACATTAACTGAATGTTTCTGAAAGGCTTAGCAATTCTGATCTGACAGAAAGACAGGGTATGGAAAAAAATGCTCTGCAGTATTTACTTGAGCCTTCCTTCTGTCCACATGAACCAAAATTAGCAACGTCAGTGTAGATGTTGGGTAGTTATGCCACACATGGATTTATGAGCTTGCCTAAACATCTTGTTATTAAAAGTTTAAATATTTACACTGAGAATCTGCTGCCTTATGGACTCCTGTGAGATTATTTCTAAACAGTGGGGATTTTTTTTTTCTAATTGAGAATATTCTAAGGTTGACTAACATAAAACTGCTTTAGTGCTCTTCTAATCAACAGTTACAGATTAATTTATGCTAAATCAGGGCTTAAGTGGGGCTTAATCCTTTTAGAGTTCTAGCAAAGACTGACCACTTGACTAAGATTATGTAGCTTAGAAAAAACTCCAGTTTTAAATAGAACATTGAAGCAAAATTAGGTAGAGCTCAGGGTGCTGGCTTTTGCTGCTATTTTCACATTGGCATTTTGCAATGATAAGGCATATTTTTATATGGGATGCTTAGGAAATCAAGGCTTGTGCTGTCTATTCCTCTTAAGGACTCAATAAAAAAATCCCCCTAGAAGAGACTCCAATTTTTTTGGTGAGGCTTTAATTGGAGTATTAAAGTAGAAATCATTAGACTGGGTTAAAATTTAAACTATTTTATATGTAGTTGTACATACATACAAGAAAATATGCCCTTGGCTTGCGAAACATTATCCAGTTGGCAATCACATGGCAAACAACATGCTGAAAATTAAAGTCTGTGCTTTAAACAATATTTTCTGTGCTTGATGTAATTCCCTTTTTATGTCTGGAACTAGCACTGTCATCTGGAAGCAAATTATTGCTATGAAAAAGTGCAGAATTTCTGAGTAGAAGTTTATCTTCAAAATCATAGTGGGTGGTGGGAGATAAGAAACAACCATACATACCCAATGGAAGGACTGGCTTATAAGTGACTGTGAGCTGCACTTGAATATTGTGGGACCTGGAGGAGCTGCAGACTGCCAAACATCACCCATTAAGGAAGGCAGAGACAGCTTTCTTTTAGTAAAAAAAGCAATGGTCTTCAGTCAGTGTGGAAAGGGAAATCATGGGATGAGGCAATTTGTGTCAGGCAGGCATGTTCTAGCACCAGTTGTCTGCAGTGGATCTTTTAATTCTAATATTTTTAGCAAAGTTTTAATTCATTCAAAGAACAAGATAATCCTACTTTTTTCCTCTTTTAGAAGTTTACAGGGAGGTAAAAGAAGGATTAAGTAATGACTTAGGAATTTTACACTGAACATGGATGTTGGCTCTGTTGCTGTAGCTACATCATCCATCTCAACATACAGTAGCTATGGGAACAGAGCTATTGCACCTTGTAAAAGGAATGCAAACATTTCATTGCTGGTTTGCCATTTGTCAGAGTCCTTTTCTCAGAAGTCTTAACATAATTTCTATTCCAGTCTTAGTTCATTCAAGCCTAAAATTCTAACCATGTCTTCTCCCCCCCTACAGAGTCAGTCTCAATGCAAACAGGTCTCTTTTCTCTGTATTCTTACAAGTCTTTCTATCAAATTCTTCTTTTTTGACTGAGCAAGGACACTGAGTAAAATATAGCTGTAGACAACAGGGGAAACCAAATGGGCATAGAATAGCATCATAAATAGCTTCACTGCTCAGGACACACCTGCAGTTGGACAGTTCAGTCACAGAATCCCATGGGTATTGCAAGTCCAAATGTCCTGGTAGTGCTGGATCTTGGGGAATATGGTCGTAATGAGCATTTTAAAAATGCTTGATAGACAAGCTTGTCAGAGTAAGCAGTAACAATGAACTTGTTTCAGAAAATGTTGCAATCAGCTGCAAGGAGTTATAATACTGTAATTTAAATATAAATACAAAGGAAAGTTGAAGCTGTTTAGTGCTTTTTTTTTCCCCTACACAGCATCCTGACATATCCAGCAAAACTCTTGCTCTTTCCTGGCTGAAGAATTAACAATATTACGTATATCTATATTAGGCTACTTTACCTGAGTGCTCTAAAATGTTGGTGGCTTTGGGAGGGAACAGAAGTACCATAAATATTGCTCTGTCAGAAAGCTACAGGAAAAAAACCAGACCAGTTAAAGTAAGATACTTATGTTGATGAAATTAATGTTCACAGCATGACTCTGTCAAAACTTGGCTTAGTACATTATAAGCAATTTATCAAAGAGAACTGCTATATTCAAGATAAAGACAGCCACAGTGTCCTGGTTTTTGAGAGCAGAATATAGTTGAGTTTGAACCTCAGGAACTTGATCCAGGCTTACAATTTTTGGCTTCAAATCAAACCAGTAACATTCTACTTCCTAGGAGATGAACTAAAATAAATCATCCGTGAAGCCTGATTCTGTTTCTTGCTTCTATCTATTCTACTGCAAGTAAGATTTCTTATTAAAATCACCATGGATACATGATCCTTATAATCCTTCAAGTCTTTTTCTGATTGTCTGCTTAGCTGCAGAAATTTAACTAATGCTGTGCCTAAAAGAAATGAGCTGCTGCCCCTCTCCCAGAATCCCAAATCCAAGCAGCTCACTTTTAAATTAGCCACAAACGTATTGACCTGGTTTCATCATGGCAGATGCATTTGACAATGCTTCACATCCATCCAAGTGGGATCTGGGCTATGCGCCCTGTGCTGCATGGCCTTTTGCAGTAACAGAGAAATCAAACATATGTGGGAAGTTGCTTAGGCATCTTTGGGAAGAGTGGAGTAGCAGTTCAGAAGCAATTGCCCTGACACGGAGGTCTTTCCCAGAGGTAGGTGCACGCTGCAGACAACAGAGTGCCTTTATTCAACAGCCAGTATGATTGCTGTGGACCAGCTGGTTATTGCTGGTAAATGGTAAATCAGTATTCTGATTTTTATGTCCCTACTGTGAAAATATGAATGTGCAATCTCTGATCTTCTATCCTACTGCTTATATGCATGAATGTGAGTCCCTTAAACTTGGTGACATACAGTGCATTGAGCAACTTGGTGGTCATTGAGAGCATCTCCTGGCTGCTGGACAGGCAGTGGTCAGAAAGGGAGGGCAAGGATTGAAGGTCCTGATTTTAGTAACTGCAGCAATATTTTGTACACAATCATTCTGCCGTCATCACCTTCTACTGGTACGTGCTTTAAATAAAAGGTAGCACAGATGACTTACACTGCACATGTTGTTTCTGGGCTCTTCCTTAGCAGTGATGTGGTGTCATTATGTGCTTCTCAGAGAAAGAGGCTGAATTAAAAACAACTTCTGTTGCTGTTTAATGTACTGCAGCAAATGCTCTGTAGATCTGTAAATCAAGACATTTGTTCTTCATTTTTAGCAATGCCCTTTCCCTGAACTCATTTAATGAGACAGTTGTAAGATGTTTGTATGTTCTCCAGCTGGACTGGGTGCACAATTCTTGAACTCTGTCTCTTACTGCATTCTCATTTTAAAGTGTCCTGTGTCAATAGATAGTGGCAGCTATACTCTTAAGGCAGCCTTGTTCCACAGAATACCACTCTGAAGTTGTAAGCAGTGTAATAGACAGGAAATGCTTGAGAGTGAGAGAATTTGGGAATTTCTTTGTTACAGAAGATCTTGACAGCTGTGTTTTATAAAAGTGAAGGGGCACTGAAAGTAAAAGGGGAGGGTAAATTAGGGAAGGTACTGTACAGACCAAAATGTGACATAAAGACTAAGGTGACAGTGAAGAACAGAAGACTGTTGTTTATCATCCCTGCTTGTCTTAGAAAACTTGCACAGAAATCTCTTCCGGCATACAAATGAAGTTTATGCAACTATAGCAATATGAACAATTATAAAAGTAGTTGTAGAGACGTAGATTATTGCCTCAGATTTCATCTATGTTTTAAAAAAATAAAAAATTATGTTGCTAAGTAACTCTACTATTTTCTATCTGATCTAGATTAAACTGGAAGTGAAGATTTTGTCAAACCATTTAGCAATGTCATGCCCCTTTTCTGCTGAATGTTATGGCAAATGTAGACTGCTCAGGTTCCTGGGTCAGCCCTACATCCCAAGCCAAGTGCACTGAACAGCCGTTTGCCAAGAATGGGTTATGTAGAGCACTTTTCTCTGTACACTTTGCATAGACTTCACTTGATGCCTTGCTGGGCCTAGCCTTGTACATTCAAACTGTGCCACTTCCCCAGTGACATGAGGCACTTGGCCAAGCCAGCCTTGTGCCCAAACAGATGTTGAGCTCCATTGCCAGAGTTGCTGCTACTGGTTGGAGCTTTTGTTCTTTGCTGGTTTGCTGTTGTGTTTTGCTAATGCTGTACCTTTCTCATCTAGTCCAGGGCATCATCTTACACCTGTGTACAAGAGTTAGTGTATCTAACTTCCTCTTATGGCTGGGGAGAACCTTTTGTTTGCAAAGATCCATGGAAAAATGGATGAAAGCTCATCTCGTGTTAGTATATTCTTCCTCTTTTTGAACATGTGAAGGATAGATTTCTTATATATCCTTTTGTCATGCTTTTTATTTTCTCTTTTGTTTCTCTCCTCCCCTCCCTCCCAGAGTAAAAGTGTGCATTTACTTTTGGCAATTCCAGCTTTTCATGGGATCTTTTGCTACATGCCAGTGGAGGGGAAGCAGGAAGATGATAAATGGCATCAGGAAAAGAAAAATGGGGCACATCCTGTGCTGAACATGCACAGGACAGCTTGAAGCTGAGATGATCTGTCATGGTAATAGAGAATTATATCAACCATACTGACCCTGTCTACAAGCTGATTTGGGCTTTTGGTTAGAAAAGAAGACATCCTGCCTTCTCTGTGTGATGGTCCACACTACCTTGAATGCTAGAATAATTTACTGGATTATTATTGTTACTCTGCAGTGAGGAACATGGTAAAATAAGAGGAAAGACAGTGAGAGGGAGGTGACCTGCCATTTTCCAATATCCACTTGAAAGCTAAAAGGCATGCTTTCTTCAGAAATGTTCTGAGGGGAAAGGGTCACCCTTTTGTCCTTTCTCCTTCTTTTGCAAATTCTGTTGGATGTAAAAGCAGTTTCACTCTTTGACATATACACAGATTGACCTCAAAATAATCAGTGGCATCCTGAAATGATTGTTAATCCTGGGGGCTTCAGAGATGTCTGCCATTTGTCAAATACTTACACAACATTTCAATTACCAGAAAAGCATAAGGACCAGTTTAGTAACCTTCTCCTGGCACTGTTTGCTTAACATTTCTTATTAGGCCACGCTCAGTATGGACAATACCATCGACTAGCTTAGTTTTCTGAATTATAATCATAACTCATGCTTCAGTACCTTATGCTCTGGCTAGTAGTCTTAGTTTAAATCTGTGGTTTAACTTTCCTCTGAACCTTTAACTTGCTGATTCAACATAAGAGATTTCCTTGGTAACTATGCTTGCAACGTCCAGATTAGTGCCCTAATGCCTTAATAATTTTGAGATCTAAAACACTGCTGTAGAAAAGACTTAAAACATAGCCTGGAATGAAAGAACTACTCAACAAATGTTATATCCCATTTCCATGGAATGCACTAACTAAGTATACATTGTTCAGGCTTCTAGGTCTCCTATGCAGTGTGATCTCATGATACCAAATCCAGATGAGATGCAAAGTCCTGTGTCTTCTCAGGGGCAAAAAGTGTGGTAGGACAGTGTGTATTTTATTTTCTTTTTGCATTTAAAGTTGAGTTGAAAATTTAGGGGGACTTAGCTGAACAGGAATGTTAACCTCCATTAACCTATACTACCAAATTTATGCTAATATCTCAAAGAAATGTGTCTCCTTAGTGCTACAGAAACCTCCCAGCAACATCACGCTCCAAGAACAAAAGTATGGCTTGGAGGTGTTCATACAATAATTCTACAGAAGTGTCTTCATGTAGACATTATTGTTTCAGGATGTGATTGTTTATTCATCCCATAGTGCTTATAAATCTGCACAGAGCCCTGGAGTGCTGGTGGTCTCTCAAACCTTAGCACGATCAGCAGTGGAGCATGGTCCCTTTCAGAGCTGCAAGATTTCCATATGAGGTATTAAAGGGAAAATAAACATTTCAGTGATGCATTCCTATTTTCTGTGGGTAAGTGCAGACTGACAGGCTCAATGAAATCCCCAGATCTGAATGGGAATGGAGAGTGGTAATGTTTAACATTTACTCTTTTGTTCTTTTTTCTTTCCTCTACTTTCTTTCTAGTACCAAGGAAGGGGAAAAAAACCACTCTTTTCTCAGATATTATTACCTCTTTACAAACTCCGAACTTTGTTTCCTGGCAACTTTAATTGCAATCATGTTCTAATGTCTCTCTTTTTTCATACAGAAAATGGGTATGTGCACAAAGTTGTTCTCCTGTTGCTCTCTTCTCCTGTCTACTTTTAACAGAGCTGTAAAGTGGTTGATCATGTCACATGAGAGATGACAGGCCTTTATATTTTCTTAGACATAAGTCCAAGGTAGAGTTACAGAGGGCTAATGGAAACTAAGGCTTTTAATTTCATCCTTTTGTAGTTAAATATTTAATTAATTGTTGAATGTTTTTGCAGCTGAGCATTGAGTCTTGTGTTCCATGTGTTTAATTCCATGTGCTGAGCTTTCATGGGCTCCGTGGTGCATTCTGCTGCTCAGCATTGTGCTGAGGTGCTAGTCAAGGGGAGGATGAAAATCTCAGCAATTTACAGTGGAGAAATGGTGGTGTATCTTGCAAATGTAAAAAAAAATTACTTCAACTAACTTTCTAAACACTGTTAGAAAGTCATTACAGTTATCTGAGGAGAGTGACACTCAGCTGAGAAGAGACTTAATTGCTTTCAATCTGTATAGGCAGGTGGTCGTGTGTAGCTGCAGTATTTCTTTTCCCTGGCTATTAGCTTGCAGATACTGATATTCACCCAGGTTTGCCATTGAGACTAATGTTTTCCAGCTGCTGCTTGCTAGTATGAACACGTTTCTGGCAACTGAGCACTGCATTTGAGTAACAGTAGATGTCATACAGTTGGGCTGCATATGGAACACTTGATTTTTTAAAAAAAATTGTTGAATTTTAAGTTCAACAAAGCCAACTGGCTTCAGAGCCTCTGGTTAAGTATTCTTTGCTCCAGCTTCTAACTTCATTCATGGAACAAGCAAACAGTGCTGGAGTCTTTCTATCTCTTATTGGTTTTTTTACTGAAAGATAATTGTACTAGTACATGCTGGAGATGTGATCAAAGATCCCAGTTAAATTCCACCTTCCTAAATATAAAACTTATTTTTTTAATACTTATTTGAGTACTGAATTACAGACATTCATTGCAGTTTACTTTTGTTTAGCATTTCTAAGCATTATTTTTGTAGTTGAGTCAAACTGTAAAATTATTGTTAATAATGGGGGTATTTAATATAGACTGAGTTCTTGCTTTACACTATCTATAGTTGTCTTTGAGGAAAAGATCATAAGGAAAAACTATCAAGACCCCTCAACTGAATTTTGAAAATGTAACTCATACAAATAAAATCTGAATCTTAAAAAGATGTGAAGAAGCCCCCATCTCTTCAGCAATACTGAAATTGTACGCTGATTTATGTCTGAATTACCACATTACTCTGAATAGGTTTTAGAACTGCTCTTTTAATCTTTACTAATAGCAAATATTTATTTGCCAGTTTCTAAAAATAAGAATGAGATACAAAAAAATATGTTCAAAAATATCCAAGAAAAACCATTGAAATGGCCTAATAGGCAACCAGGTAAAATTCGCATGTTTTCATTTGTGGATTAATTGAATTCTATAAATAAAACAAACAAAATCCAATTATTCTTATAGTGTTGCAGCTGGAAAACCACTCAAGAGCACAAGAAAAAAAATCAGTAATGTGCAAACGAACAAAGAAATTTAGAAGGCTCAATAGCTGGAGAGTTAATGGCATAGACTGTCTTACGGTGATTCACTATATCTAGCTTGTAGATGACAAAATTGTTCTCCATTTTATAAGGTTAATTTAATATTTTTAGGGCAACTTTGTATTTTATGCGTAGGTTTGAAATGGAAAAATGACAGAGAGATCTTCTTTCTCAATGTGTGCTGACTTTGACAGACTCCCATCTCCATACTCCTGGCATACTAGCTACCAGAGACTCAGTTCTCTACTTTCCATCTCTAATTCTTCTGTCTTCTCTATGGCCTTATTATTCAGGTTATTAGGTTTATTTCAAATAGTGCTGCATATCTTGGCTTCTGAGTACATACAGTTAACTTGCCAGAACAAAGCATGCTAAGAACACTCACACAAATTTAAAAATAAATTTAAAGGACTCTTATGTTTCTTGAACTTATCTGAATACCAGCCTAACAAGTATGAATGATTGCAATAAATTGACATCCATTTTTAACATGAATGTTTCACATATCTTCCTCGCAAGCATGCAGTATTCCCAGGCATAAACATTTAAAATGAATGATATTGTAAGAAATCATGAGACAAAAATTGCTCTATGGTTTAGGACTCTTTCAAGACTTTTCTTGCTTTATCCAAGATTAGAAGTGAAATCTAGATTATTTTTGTAATCGGTACTAGAGCTGATGCTTTAAAAAAAATCCAAATGCTTTGAGATTATGATAAAATTATGAGCCGTCAACTTACAAATACAAGAGTTCATAGAAACTGAGTAAATTTGAAGCTGAGTGTCATTTGGTTAGGATCCCATATTATTTATTTACTTTAAGCTCTCTTCTTTCTCTAGAGTTTCTAATGTTTTTTGGCACACATGAATATTTTCCTGACTGGTCTCTAACAAATACGATAATGAAAGTAGTTTTCTTTTAATTTTAAAGTAAAAAGGAAAAAAAAAAAAGCCTCTTAATTTTTTCTTTCTTCCTTTGTAACTTTTGAACTTTTTACATGGAAAGTGTGTTTTCAAAAGACTTGTGGTTATGTAATGTAAATATTCTGCCATAACCTGTAGAAACATAGACTCATAGCAACATTTAGGCTGGAAAAGACCTCTGAGATCATTGATTCCAACCCTTAACCCAGCACTGCAAAGTTCAGCACTAAACCATATCCCTCAGTGCCACATAATCTACTCATAATGAAAAAAAAAACAAATCAAAATGTACAAAGTTAGTGGTTCACAAATTCAGTCTGTGACTCTGAGCCCAGCCTGCAGTCCTTTGTAGCTGCCTGTCCCTCGGAGCAGGTACCAAGAACTGAGAGCTGTGGGGCTGCTCCTCATTCCCTTGATACTGACCTGGTCAAGTTTGTACTGCTGATCTTGATTTACTTACCAAGACTTCTGAAATTCCAGAATAGAAACTAGTGCGAGTGCCGTGATAGAGGGGAATGTACCTAAATTTGTCACCCTTCAAATCCCTAATTTCTGCCATTTCTTACAGAAGATCCTTTCATATCCTGCTCTGTTGAATATCATCTCCAGCAGTGCCGTGTTTCTGTGTCTACTTGATGCTTAATCACACTTTAAAGGAAGACACTTCCCATTTTCATTACTTTCTATGACTGTAATAATGTAATTGCTACAACTCAAATCTGTGGGGCGGAAAGGAAGCTTCTGCAGAACGTGACAAATATAACTCAGAGTTTTCAAACTTGTGTAATCTTTAAAAAGGTCTTGGAAAGTTAGTGAATCAATTTCAAACTTCCTCTTGTATCTGTTCAAATTTGAATGTAATCACTCCTAAAAGGGATGTAATTTTAACAGAGACATGCATCTAATTGATAAAACATAAAATAAATATAGCAGTGACCACAATGTGTCCAATGTCCAGAAACATAATAAAAGCAGATTTAAAAGGGCTTATGGTTGTTTTCCAAACATTCAAAATTTTCTGTTTAAGAAAATATGGCTTTGTTTTCTTACATCTGTCTTCAATAAAGCACTAAGATGGCTGCCAAGCAGTAGCTACATCTTCATCCAGCTGGATACACCTGAGCTTTCTTAGCTTGAGAAAAAATCCTTCTCAGTAAGTCAACCATAACTGAGCGAAATGTGCATGCTTGGAACTATAAATCAAAATGTCCACGTACAGATGTTCTCAGCCTAGAGGCATAAATGTGAAGGAGCTTGGTTCCAGAAGGATTTTTCAGCAATACCTGAAATTGGTCAGAGATGCTTTACAACTGCCTATTGCAGTATTGACATAGTACTGTAAAATCACCGTGAGTGACATGCTTTTTATGCTGTTCTCATATGTGGTGTACAGTGGGAAGCTTCAGAGAGAGCAATTCAGTAGAGTGCCAATCTGCAGAAAAACAGCCTTCCCTAACAGAGAATTGGGGTGAAGGAGTCATATGGGATGGGCTTGCTTTTTAAAACAAGGAGAAATATCTCCAAGCCCTTACAGCACCTATTGGCATCAGGCAGAGCTTTTCCAAGGATAAAAAGGGATATTATCCCATTTTGCAAATGGGGAAGTTGGGCTGCAAATTAGATGGCCTTCCATGCAAGAGCAACTGGGAAAGATTGAGTAGGTTTTGGGTTCTATCCTCCTCCAACCTCAGGCTGCTGTGGATCCCTGAAAATAGAAAGAGGGAAAGAAAGAGGTCATTTTATGACTTTGTGATGTGTTACAGTTTTAGTGCAGTGATATGTGTCTGCTTTGAAAGGGAAGATCTCATCTGTCGTTTTTACCATGGTACACTTTTATACTCTGACAGGTCCCAGAGGCTTAAACCAAAGAATATGGGTTCTTTGTCCCACTGCTCTATGATGGCTATTTCACCTTGAGAATCAGATGCTTCCTACTGTAAATGAGCATGTTGTGATTTTAGGGGAAATGTGATGGGGTGGTTGTAGTTTTGCATTATTTATCTAAGTTGTCCTGAGTAAGGAGAATAATTCCTTCTGTATCTGATTTCTGTTTTGGAATGAAGTGACTCATGTCAGATTCTGTGAGGAGAAGTTTGTGATGAGCAGAGTTTGAAGTCATTGGCAAGCAACATAAAAGAATCGAAATTTTTTAGACTCATATACATATTCATATATTATATATATAATATATATA
>WBNO01013076.1:14518-25942 GCA_013400575.1 Peucedramus taeniatus | reverse complement strand
CCTTCCCTCCCTCCCTCCCTCTCCCCCACCTTTTCTTTCCCTCACTCTTTCTCAAACCTTTTAATGAAAGTCTGATTTGGGAAGTGACAGCACTCACAGACCCACAAAAAATGTCTTGTTTACATCTGAAAGGGTGATGCCAATCAATCACCGTGGTGTGGTAACACCAAACAAAGTAATAGCTCTACGCAGATTCAAATACCTTCATGGTATTTAAATGGTGTAAACAATGGAAATACTAATCATCCTCCTAATTAGGGAATAAACTGTGAAGATATTTAATGGTTTAAGGTTCACTCAGGAAGCCTGTCATGAAAGTGGGCCTTGATGTAAATTTTCCTCAAGGCTGTGGTGCATAATTTGGAGAAAAGCCATGCTCTCTTTCTGAGCCACAATGGGTAGAAATAAACTGAGAAACAAAGTTTCACCATGTTATATCTTCATCTTGCTGCCTTTCCTTGATAACTTTTTAACGTTATACAACTCCACAAAACATGAAAATTTTGTTACCATGCCTTCTTTCTTTGCAGTTTTTGCTAAGTGAACACAATTTCCTAATACATTTGCCTGTTTGGGTACAGACTGACCTTTCCTTATGTGCAAAATATTGCAAGTGTTTGAACTGACTATCTACAATAAAGTTCTTAAAAAAAATCACTGTGCCTTTGTGTGCTGCACAGATCGATCACATAATTCTGTCCTTGGTACTCCTCTCCTTTTTCTCTATCCATCTAATTTTATTCACCATCGCTTACAAGATCATGTAGACTCACCAGACATAAGTTTTTAACTAACAGGGTGTAGCAAGTGACCAGATCTTTTTCAAGTTGTTTATTCAATGGAGGAAAAAGTTGTGTGTTGCTTCAGATTACAAATACTCTGCAAGCAATAGTAATTTTTTATACCTGAAGCCCATTCTGTTCAAGATAAACAACTTGCATTATTTTCCTTTTCTTCACACCTTCAGTCTTTGTTTACAGACTGATTGAGAAGTCTGATCCTGTAGAGTGCTGCACTCATATATCTCTCATTGCTGCAGAGTACAGAACCAAGGAAGATTAATCCTTTAATTCCTTAATGTTTCAGGAAGGCTCACTTCTCAGGTAAATGAGTGTAACTTTGATAGCTGAATTGCTAAGAACTTAGTTCCTGATGTAAAAGTCAGCCCAATTTACCTCTTTCCTCAATGTTTAAATTCATATGCCTACCCACTAGTTTGGTGAGTGGATTTTCTTTTTTAGGTACTAAACAAGATTGAGACACATTGTGGGTAGTTTCAGTGTTTGGCTTGACAGAAACATTTTTGTTAGATAGCAAAGAAGATAAAGAAAACATATTTCTAAAACAGCAAAATGGACCTAGTATGTGGAGGAAATTGTGCAGAAAAGGAATCTATAAGTCTGCTTCAGAAACTTGGGCAAGTATTATGGAAACCACAATCATACTGCAATTTTTTCTGTGTGTCAAAATGTAGCTATGAGTACTTTATCTTCTTGACAAAATCACCTTTTACAAGTCATTTGTCATCAAAACTGTGGAAGTGATAGTTGATCACTGCAAATGACTTTGTCATTAAGCCCATAACTTTGGTTTTTTTTTTTTTTTTTTAATATATTTTCCTTGTTAGTGTTTAAATGGCTTTGGGAGACAGTGTAGAGGAACCTGGATGAATCAATAAGTGATTAAACCCAACTTTACGGAGATACATGCATTTGCAAATGATCCATTGGCTCCTTTGTTAACTTGAATTTGTTTTTCCTTTGTTGTTTCCAACAATGAAGGAAACATTTGTCAGAGTCAGAAAGAAATTACAAAAAATATTCTAAAATATGAGCCAAAATGCCTTTGGAAATAAACACAAAAAAAAAAAAAAAAGGTTTATTTCCATAAAGGAATCCTTCAAGGGAATTTTGCATTGTTTTTGCACTGAGAACATGGTATTAAGGGGTAATGTACAAAAAAAGAATATTTTATCCAATACTTTTTGGCATTGCAGAAGTATCTAGTTCCCTACAAAACTGAAATTGTGCCACACACAAGACAAAAGCTACTTCACAACAGGAATTTTGTCTGGCCCAAAATTCTACTATTTAATCACACGGGTCTTTCTCTTTGCATCAAGTTGTAAGAATGACCATATTTAGCATTTTGGTGAAAAGACTATTCCAATATTTGTTTAATCAACAGGAGTAGTCCACTTCTAGATATTTGGATTTGAAACCGAAAGAAATAGAGTCTTTCTCTCTGGAAGAATAAAGAACATAAATTAAAATTCAATAAACTAATATTGAGTTTTTGTCTACTGAGTATCAGGCTCAGTATCAGGCTTCCTCCACGAGGACAGTAATCCCAGTGATGTGAAGATTAGGATTATTAATATAATAAAGTTTTAAAATATAATCTCTTTGAATATATGATTACTTCTGAGAATGTGGTAATGTAAATGGATAAGATTTCTCTTTTTCTCCCAAGTAAGCAGGGATTTTTTTAAAGGTTAAGAGAGTCAGCTTCTGTCTGACTGCCTGACCCCACATGTGTTGACAGAACACCACAAACTGCATTGTTCAGGTAAATACTGGTGGATTTCAATGGCAGAATGGTGAATATTGTGATATTTTTACAGTCATACCACTCTGAAAATTTGTGTTAAAAGGGGAGCACCCGGTTTGCCTTCTTCACAATGACGGAAATGAAGGGTAGAGGATTGTTCTGAATGCTGTTTCTGCATCAACTTATGTCAAAGTCACACTAAGATTTTTATTTAATTTTTAAAATGTGCTTCATAAAGCTTCTACAGCTGCTTGATGAAAGAGGCATATCTGGAATGCAAAATATTTAGGCAAGCTTCTAAATGCAACTTTTGAAGCTTGACTGATTAGGCAAACATTAACATTAGAAAATACAAAATATTATAACTCAAAATATAATCACATATTTACTGCATATATTCCATATGAAGTTTCATTTGTTAGGTTTTTCACATTTTTTTTCTTCCTTTGTCTATTTCACTGTGAAGTTAATCTCAGTCTGTGTTGACTGGTCACTAAGATCAGTGGGACAATTTATGGAAAGGTATTATAGTGAATTAGAATCTAGAGTTTTAGGTATTACAGCTGTATGTGTTGGAAGGGAAGTTTCAGGGAAGTTTCAGGGAAGTTTCAGGGAAGGGAAGTTTCAGGGAAGTTTCAGGAAGTTTCAGGGAAGTTNAGAGAAGAGAAGAGAAGAGAAGAGAAGAGAAGAGAAGAGAAGAGAAGAGAAGAGAAGAGAAGAGAAGAGAAGAGAAGCTACGGATGCCCCATCCCTCAAAGTGTTCAAGGCCAGGCAGGCTCTGAGCAACCTAGTCTAGTGGAAGGTGACAGAAGGCTTGGAACTAGATGATCTTTAAGGTCCCTTCCAACCCAAGCCACCTATGAATATATGATTCTATGAAATTTCATCTCTCTTTGTCAGGTAACAATTATCAAAAAAGTATTGCTCCAATCTTTTCTTTAGAACTCCTCTAGCTATTACTATCCTGAAAAAAACCCCTTCCTGTTTTCAGACAAAACACTGGCCACTTACAACTCTAATTGAGCTTTGGCCTTTTGTGCCTTCTCTCCACGTATATGATCCACAGTACTGCCATATTCCTGCAAAACCCAACCTTGCTTCCAGAGACCATATAAATTTATTTTCATCTGGAGCTCTTCACGGACTGCTCTGTCCAGCAAAGCTGGTCATCTGGCCTGCCTTCTTCACCTCCTACACAGGGTAATTCTCTGCTCCTGAAATTCTCAAAGTAATTTTTAAAAACTAACCAGCCCTTATGGACTCCTGAAGCCCCATCTTGTTGTCCACTGGGACCCCCCAGGCACCTGGCAGTAAGGTTGCTACCCAGCCACACAGGCCCCAGCCTTTGCTGGTCTTTGTGGTTCATGCAACCCAGGTGCTTGTCACTCTGACTTCTTTGGAGGGTTACCTTCTCTGCCTTTCATTTTCTCGTTCTACCTCTTTCTTTCTTGGCTGACTCACTGTTCCCCAAAAGTCATGCCCATCACACTAACAGAGCAGTAAACCCCTGTTGCTTTTGAAAATAGACAGGTGGGACAGCTGACCCAAACTGAGCCAAGGGATGTTATACACCATGTGGCATCATGCTTAACATATAAAGCTGGGGGGAAAAGAAGGGACATTGGAAGTTATGGCATTTGACTTCTAAAGTGACTGTTATGTGTGATGGGACTCTGCTGTCCTGAAGATGGATGAACATCTGCCTGCCTATGGGAAGCAGTGAATGAATTCCTTATCTTTCTTTGCTTTTGTGTGCAGCTTTTACTTTCCATTTTAAACTGTTTTTTCTCAACCCATGAGTTTTCTCAGTTTTACCCCTCTGATTCTCTCACCCATCCCACCTGGGGGGTGTGATCGAGTGGCTGTATGATGCTCAGTTACCAGCTGGGGTTAAACCACAACACTCCCACTTTATTCTTAACCCTGAGAAGCTCATGCATGAATGCAAGTGTGATAGCTGAATGTACTATTAACAGAGACTGACATATTCTCTGTATATGACTCTGAGGCTTCCTTATCTCTGATCTGACTGTGAAATAGAGCCCCTGGAGACAAACTGCATCTCTTGCTGTGATGTGACTCCAGCTGTCAGTGAGACAGCTGCTTGTTCCCTTGTCAGACTGACTTCCTTGCAGGTGGGTGAATAACCTGACAGCTAATTATGCTGTGGTAAGTCTTGCATTTTCATTAGGTATAGATGAGCTGGAACACTGTACAGGACCTGTATGGGATCAGGCATAGTCTGTGGACCTGTATGGTCCAATGCATAGGCTCTTGCTCCAGAACTGCTAGAGTTTATTTTCTTTTTATATACGTAAATTGGAAAAATAAGAATATGTAGCCCCAGGTCTTCCTCCTGTTTTACCTGGGCATAAATTTACTGATGCCATTGGGAATTTACTGTGAGCAAATTTATCTCAGTACGTGTTCTACTTTGCATTCCAGAGCTGGCACAGCATTTGATTTCGTACCCGTGTATATAGCAGCCTTTCCAGCTCTCTCTAATGCCCTTCAGCACAAAACAATAGAACTGTGGTGCTGGTTTAATCTGACATTCAAAAGTTTATAGCACACGAATTTGGTTATGCAATAGCAGAAAATTCTGTCTGGTTACTGAATCCAACTAACTATCAGATTTGGAGTGAAAAGCTGACAGATGAATTATTTAAGATTACAAAGATTTTGTCAGGGAAGGGTAAATATGGACATGGATCCTCAAAGAATTTATGGCAGACTGTGGTGCTACAGAGCTCATTTGAATGTGTCTCTAAGACTTTCTAGTATTTCCCCTCTCAGTATTCCCCATGGAAAATGAATTCTCAAGTTCTCTCATTCTTTCTCTTTTTAGAAAAAGCAATAGGTAAGTAAAGTTACATATTTCATATTTCATAGAGTTACATATTCATATTTCAAGGTAAAAATCTCCATCTATTTCCCCTGCAGGTACACATATTTCAGGTGGATTATGTAATCATTATCTATTCTTCTTTACTCCAGCTTTGTGAAGGATCTTGGGACATGTCTTTGAAATGCTGGACTGATAAGTTGAGAGGTGAAAATCTTAAAGCTTGCAAAATAGTCTATAAATACTTCATATGTAACTAAGCCTCTTGTTCAATTGTGAGATTAGCTGATGTTTTGCATAAATCTTTGAGGGCTCTTAAAGTGCTCTTTGGCCTTACCTCAACAAAGCCATAAGGAATCAGAATTCATTCAACAGCAACTGATCCTGAGTATTTAAATGCTGTACAGAATAGTACTGTGTTCCAAATAATTTCAGTCAGTATTTTAAGGTCTCCTTATTGTCATAAATCCAGAACTGATCCTTAATGCACATGGAACTTTACAGACTTAGCATTTAAGCATGAGAGAGGCTAACCTTAGATCATGAATGGCACTCAGAGTTTCTTGGAAATGCCTTAACTTTTCTTTAATGGAACCACTGTATTGCCATTGGGATACAGTTTGGGTTGTCCTCCTCTGTATGCATAGTTTGAATATTTTGGTAGGTTATCAACCGCTACTGAGAAAAGTGTTTTCTAAGAAAAATGAAACCATTTTCTAGTACAGACATCCCAGTATACAATTTCTTGGCTAGTACCAGCTTGGCTTGGTTTATTGGTATCCTGAGCCAGTTTGTGGTGAATAAAAGTCCGGTCTCATATGCATCACTAAAGAGCTGTATATATCAGAGACAAAAATTAAACTAAAGACAGTGCCTTGCAGAAAGAAATAGAACTGTTTTCTCCTTCCTTCACAATCTTGCACTTCAAATGTGCAACAGTTGCTGAGATGAAGTGTATCTAATGAGGGTCTGAGGTCCCATGCTGAGGAAATTAATGAATTAAAAGGAAGCTTACTTCAAGAAGCAGTAGGAATACTAGTTAATTGTATCTCATATAGAATAAATGATGTATTTAACTTTTAAAACCTCTGACAAGTTGTGTAGGGGGAAAAAAGTAAAACTTCTTTTTGTTTCAGGACAGTGAATTCCATGACAGAAATTAACAGAGTTTATATTATGTAAGTAATTTATTTGTGCATCTTTTCAGCACTAATAGGCTTGCTGCCAGATATTCTAGGCTGCAGTTTGTCATGTCTGACTCCTTAGTTTTTTCAAGCAATTGGAGAAATTGTTATCTGAAGGTTGTCAGTGTCAGGTACCAGTTCACTCACATAGACAGAGCTCAATTAGCTCCTGGAAAAAGCCCTAGCTTTTAAAATATTCAGTGACCTGCACCATGAACGATAGGTAGACAAGAGTTACGCAAAACCGAAATGTTAACATGGACTGGCAAGAATACCATGGTGGCTGTGATAGGCTCTTAATCCTGTATTTTTTAATCTTTTAGTGCTATTGTATGTGTATGTAAGGAATTTTTTTAATGACCAGAGTTAATTGTTCTGATAGCTGCTGTCTGCTATCCTCTAAGCAACTACCTCCTGGTTTAAAATAGCAGCACATACATTCAGAAGTATATCCTGGATCAAACCTAGGACTGGAGCCCATTAGGAAAAGCATAAATAAGTATTTGTCATGTGATTCTGTGGCTTTTGTGACTCTTAATACATGTTCATTGAAAGTGTCATTATCAATGATCATTTAAGAACTGTGTTTTTGCAGTTTATTCACAAACATGCAGGAATGGATAACAGAGACAGTGAAAGCAAACCGAAAATTAAAGAGAAATACAGGAATAGGAAAAGTAATGTGGAAAAGCAGTTGAACTAAAAAGAGGAGCAGCTTCTATAAAGATATCAGGTGACCTTGTTCCCACTGATTTTTAAGGCTTTTCAAGAAGATGACTCACAGCAGAGTTTAGAACTGAGTTGCCTTTAAAAATATGGCTCTATGGTCTACAGTTTTGCTATAACAAGGAAAAAGTCTGTTTTATGAAATTTGGTTTACTTTTACATACTTCATCATTTTTTTTTCTCTTATAAGAAGCTCCGAAAGAGCAGCTCTAAAAATACAGCAAGTGGTTGGCCTGGCAAAGCTCTGGGATTATCTACGTAATGAATAGACTTAGCTGATCGGAGAAGGCTGATCCATACTTCTGACTCTGGAAGATATTCCAAGATCTTTCATATTTTTTTCCCCCCTCTGGCTGCCTCCAGACTGCAGTTGATTATGTTCTATGTCATCTTTGTGTGATCTATTCTTGTGTGGCTGTGATATACTGATAACAATATCAATTTTTCTGGTTAGTGTTTGTGTTAGGAATAAGACAACTTGTTATTATGAAATTGTGTGAAAGCATGCCTGCCTTTAATATGTTGATGAAGATAAGCAAAAAAAATAGTGACAGTTTTTTCTTTTCATATTACCTGCCAGTATAATTTCACAGGGCTTTGATACTTGAGGAATTAAATAAAATTTAATTTGTCAAAGAGAACAGTTGCTCCTGCAAGAGTAATTTAGGAATCGTATAAGCTTCTGTCTCAGTTTATTAATGGGATTTAGTTCCATTGGTTTCAAACACGTTACATCCCTAAAAATATTTTCAGAGTGTGTGCTTTTTTTTTTTAAATATCAATTTATATTCTTAAATAGTCATATATGATTCATTTTCCCGTATTCTGTAATTATTAATACCTCTTCCATGACCTGGCTCAATTTCTTTACAAATTATATAGGACAGTTTAAGAGCTTGATCCCACTGGTCCCAGGCTTGATTTCAGGAGGAGTTACAGGCTTAAGTAGCTTTTAAGGGCACTTCTGGGCCTTGCTCAATGTACATTGAATAATATTGGAAAACACAAGGTGAATAATTTGTTAAATTAAATTGAATTAGTGCTCATTGAAATAAATGCTGATATTTGGACCACCTTTCATGTAAGAAATTCAGACTCAGAAAGAAATCCATTCTTAAAACCCCAAAGTAGTAAATGTGCCTGCACCTTTAGGAAAACAACAAGATGGTATGAGTGAGTCTAATAGGTAGGGGAAAATATATATTTGTGACATAGAAAGACTATGAAATCTGTTTAGTGTTTTTTTAATACTGAATTCTTGCTTCTGAAAATCTGGTGTAGAATGCAAGAACAACAGAATTCCTCTTTCAACTTAGTAGAAAGTTGCCTCAAGTATTGTATTAAATCCACTAAAAATATTAATCGCAGAATCACAGAAAAGTCCAAGGTGGAAGGGACCCACAATGATCATTGAATCCAATCCCTGGTACTGCACAGCACAATCCCCAAGAGTCACACCATGTGTCTGACAATGTCATCCAAATATTTCTTGAGCTCTGTCAGGCTGGTGCTGGGACCACTTCTCTGAGCAGCCTATTCCTGCACCCAACCCCCTTCTGGGTGAAGAATCTTTTCCTGATATCCAACCTAAACCTGACCTGACACAACTTCAACCCTCAGGTCCTGTCACTGGTCACAACAGAGAAGTGATGAGTTCCTGCCCCTCCTCTTCCCCTCACAAGGAAGTTGTAACTGCAGTGAGGTCTCCCCTCAGTCTCTTCTTCTCCAGGCTGAACAGACCAAGTGATGTCAGCCACTCCTCATATGGCTTCCCCTCAAGGAAGCCCTTGAACTTCTTCATTGCTCTCCTCTGTACATTATTATCCTAATGTCTTATATTTTGGCACCCAAAACTGCCCTTGGGACTTGTGGTGAGGCAGCCCCACCACAAGTGGGCAGGGCAGAGCAGGACAATCCCCTCCCTTGCCTGGCTGTGATGCTGTGCCTGATGTCTCCCAAGACATGGCTGCCAGGGCACTGCTGATTCATGTTCAACTTTCCATTAAACAGGACTCCCAGGTCCCTTCCTGTGGCACTGCTTTCCAGCATCTCATTCCCCAGTCTGTCTGTATATCTGGGGCTGCTGCATCCCAGGAACAGAATCCGCCACTGTCTCTTGTTGAAGTTCATGTGGTTGGTGATTGCCCAGACCTTTAATTTGTTGAGATCTCTCTGAAGGGTCTCCCTGACTTCAAGGGGCTAGTTTTGTATCATCAGCAAACTTATTATTATCCCTTTCCATTCAGTGTCCAGGTCATTTATGATGTTGAAGAGCACAGGGCTGAGGATGGCTCCCTGTAGAACTCCAAGTGAGATGCCACCAGTCTGAAGTACCATTCACTGTAACCCTTTGTGCCTGATCTGTGAACCAGTTGCTCACCCATCCCATGATGTGTTTATCCAGCTGTGTGCTGCACATTCTGTCCAGAAGGATCCTGGGAGAGGCGGTATCAAAGGCTTTACTGAAATCCAAAAAGATTATATCAACTGACTTCCTTTGATCAACTGGCTGAGTTACCTTGTCACTAAAGGGAATCAGATGCCTTATTTTGATGGAAAATTTCATATTGATAATCTATTTTCTGTCTCTTTGTAGCTTTTTTCTCTCTTGTATTTTACCTGTTAAGATTTTACCTACCCATGCAGCACTCTGAGGTAGAGGTATGGTTGTGTGGGTCTAACCTGTAAAGCTAAAGGCACTTGCCAGCAAAGCTGAACCTTACGGGTACTTCTCTTTGTAGAGATGTGATAAGGTTAAATCTTCAAATTTTCTTTTGATTTGTCTTACAAAGACCTCTTAACCAAACCTCTTGCTTACTCTCTCTCCATACCTTTCTTTCTTCATATTCCATGTTGGGGGAAAATGATGGTGGTTAGAAGGACGATCCTGAGGAAGAAGTCCTTGAATGTGGACATGAAGGTCTTCAGGCAATAATATATAATGGTGTGATATTAAACAAGCTTCAGTTACAACCTGAAGACCCACAGCTTACTTAGTGATAGGAGTCCAGTTCTTTTTGAAAAAAAAATTGAAGCATCTCTTTTCAAACAAACAATACAGCATATTGTTTTTCATGTGCAAACCAGAAAAAAAATGCTTATTTGAGTTAATAATTAGGATTTTATCCTGGAAGACTACACTATGTGTTGCTCCAAAACTGATTTTTCTTAGACATTGTTTACCTGAAAATGTGTGAAATGCCAACATAGTCTCTACTTTCTACTAATTTTTGTAATATTTGTCTTAGCTCAACTTTAGATTTTCAAGAGCTGTCAGCTTGAATATCAGTTCTTTCATTCTATTTTCCTACCTAAACAAGTTCTTTGAATACTTCTCTATCTCAGTATTTCAGACTGATATTCTGTGCTCAGTTTCTTTTTCAAATATTATTTATTGTGCATGCTTCTGAATGACAATGCAGTGACATTTTTTTTAAGCTTTTCATTGTTTGACAGAGTGATGCTGGATTCCTTAAACTGAGAAGTAGAAGGAGAAAAACCTCGCCTTTATATTCTGCAGATTTTTTGGAAGATGTTCATTAGTTTGTTGGCTTCCTATACAAGAGCCCATGAGGGTTTTATGTCACTTCCCAATTCCTTTACAGTGCAAAAATGACTTACTTGCTAATTAATTCATAAAACTCTATCTACTTCTATCTACAAGAAAGATGTCTTTCCATTATTCTTAAAAAAACATTTTCATTCAGTCTGAAATGAAATTGTTTAATTCTGCTTTCTTGTGAGATGAAAATGGTTGTAGTATATTCAACATGTATTCAGATAAATTAAAATATAATTTAAATATATATTTTCCTTTCTATACTAGAATTATGCTTCCATATTTTCTTAAATTGTGTGTGGTTTTTTGCTTGAATCCTTTTAAAATCTAAAGAAAATTAAAAGCTGAAAGTACATTTTTTTATCTCTTATATTTCCATTTAAAAACTTTGCCGCCTTGGGTGAAATCCAGGACTTTTCCATTGATTCAGTAAATGCAGATCTCAAACATCTTTATTACTCTGACCTCTGGAATAGTAATGTGTATCAGAACATATTTTTTTAGAGAGAAAAAAAATAATACAGGCATTAGAGAAGTTTTTAAAGGTCTGTACTTAAGCC
>WBNO01013076.1:1090-14148 GCA_013400575.1 Peucedramus taeniatus | reverse complement strand
ACTCTGTCACGGTATTTTCTGGGGTTTTTGTTGTTTTTGTTTTGCTTGTCTCTTAGTGCTATTACATTTGTATTTTTCTTTGTTTTGTCTAATATTCCTAGCAAAGAACTGTTATTCCTATTCCCAAATCTTTGCCTGAGAGCCTCCAATTGCAAAATTATAATAATCTGAGGGAGGGGGTTTACATTCTCTATTCAAAGGGAGATTCCAGCTTTTTGCTGGCAGGCACCTGTCTTTCAAACCAAGACAGTGCTTTTTAAAACTGCAGTATTCATCAGCTTTGAGATATAGTATATTTCACGTGGGTCAGACAATAGCTGTACCTGGATCAGGATAGTCATTTTACCTTTTGTTCTTTTGACAATGACACACATGTTCTTATGACCTTGCTCCTTTTCAGTAAAAAGCTAACCATGGCTGTAAGAACACAATTGTTTTTTTGTTGAGAAAGGAGAAATAAAATCCCCTCAATTCAATTATAATTGAATCCAAATAAATAGAGTTTAGAAAAAACAGTGCTGACTATAAAGTTATTTCAAGTAGTAAAGCACATCAATAAGTACTAGAGAGTATGCCTCTATCTTTTTCCTACATCTTCCAGTTTTCTGGACAGTTTAAGATCTCAATTTTTATGGTCCTGTTGAAATAAAATATTTATGCATTACAAAATTCTATCTACAAGCCCTTAATTACCTTGCAGCTTACACTGAAGAAGAGTAACAAGGCCAACCAGAAAATTCAGATTCTTCTCTCTTTTGGAAGAAAAAAATGCAGAAAAAACTCTATTGTAGTGTTGCTCCTCTTTAAGGTTTGAAATATGCCTCTGGGAAGCTGATCCTGGCTGGAAATATATATGTAGGATACAAATAAGGTGAAGTATTCTTGAATATCAAATAGACTGGACTTTTTGAGACTAGCTAGCATAACAATATATTCTCACAGGCAAAAGCTTTGGAGTAATGTTCTTACCCAGGACATTTTAATTTTGGGCTTCAATCCAGTTTGAACACTAACACCAGCGTTGTAAGTCCCTTCACTGAAAATATGGGCATATTCTAGAAATGCTGATTCAGCTTAACAACAGCAATTCAGTAACAGATGTTACTGTTCTGATAAAAGATAAAAAGAAAGGAGATTTCAATCTGTTTTCTGGGAGCCCTGAGTACATACACAATGATTTACAGTCAAGCAGAATACCAAATATCCTTTCAAGTAAGGGCACATTTTTCAACCCAGCAGTTGCTCCCATAAATGATTCTGCACTATGCCACTGTAACTGCTAGGAGAATATGAACTTTTTCTGGTAGAGTAAAATTGCAATACCAGATCAAAATCTAGGAAACTTGTCAACAAAAAAAGAATGACAATATGATAGAAAATATATCAAATGAAAATGACTTCCAAGTAATTTTTGCAGTGGTTATTTTTACAGCATTTTCTGTTTCTTTTTTTCTTCTCCTAAGTGAATAGGCTGGTACTGAGGTAATTTTAATATCTGGAGTAAGTACAGCAGGAAAGTAGGTGTTTGAGGCTTAAAGAGGAAGTAAGACAGCACAACTGTTACCAAACTTTGAGCTCACACTTTTTTGCCCCTGAGAGGCACTGGCCACTGTGAACATTTAAAACTCAATATATGAGAACAAGCTACCTTGAGCTGCTCTTGCTCATTGCATCACAATTTTACATCTGTAAGCAGAGCTAAAACATACTAAGCTACTAAGACAGTATTCATGACTGGGCATTACTGAGACAGAAATGGTATTGAGTACTTAGGAGCATGCTGGGTATTTCTTTCCATTAATTTGTCCAGTAATTTTAAACCAATTTCTGCTTTAATCCTCAAAACGTTTTGCAGTGAGGGAATCCATTTCATGCTGGATGCAGGAACATCTTTTTTTGTTTTGTTGAATCTACCACCAGCAGTATTTGATTTATAAAGTTACCTGTTTAGGAGAGACTACCAATGTCCCTAAAAGGAGGTATGTAGTGCATCTGTCTAGATGCTTTGTTCATGTAGGGGTGCAGAAATAATTAAAATATTTCTGAAGTTATATTTTCTTTAGATCATCCATAGCATCTTAACTCAGGTTAAAAAGAACAGCTGGCAAAGGTGTAGTTTCTTTTATAAAACTTTAATTTGAGCTTGAATTTAAAAGCTTTGGCTTAAACCCTGTCTTTAGCATTGGCGTCTCTTTCATTTTCCTTTCAATTTTTTCCCTCAATAATTTTATTTTTTAATTTAGAATTGAGACAGGTTTTTGTTGGTTTTTTTTTAAATGGATCTTTTAATTCAAGGAGATAGTATATTTCAGTAGATTTTCTCACATTCTTCTTTTTTGCTTTGACATGTAGCAGAATGATTGCAGTTTTTTTACATGATTCCTTGTTTAAAAATTTTGTATTTTCCACCTCTAGCTGTTTTTCCCATTGGTGACAGAAAAAATAATTTAAAAGTTCTCTCAGCTCTGACTTCTTAAAACTTTTTCAGTCGAAGACAATTGGAACTATACATATATTTCTTTCTTTGTTGATGTTTTAACCCAATTTTGCTCAACAGTCTGCTACAGTAACTTCAATAGAGCTAGCTCTATTTTGAAGGGTGGCATAAAAATATTACTAGTTCTTATAATACATAACCGTATACTGCATTTCACCAGTTTTACCCAGAAGTAAAAAGGCTTTGTTTTTTTGTCCTCTTCTGTAATAAATTATCTAGTAGTTAGACTTATAAAGCTGGGATAAAAGGAAAGGCTTTACTTGTTTCCAGACAGATTTCTACAGGAAGCAGAGATGTTTGCCTACAGGTTATATTTTACTGATCTTGGGACAAAGCTGCTAGCTAGCGAATCATTTGTTCACTTCTATGATTCATTCATGTTTCTTCATTTCCTATCAACCATTACCCCAATAATGTTGGATATAACCACACTTTAAAAATATCTTCTTGTCTATCTGGATGCTGGGTCTACGAGAACTTTCTCTAGCAGAATGATAAGGCTGAATTACAGGAATCCTGTGAATGCTAAAAAGGTTTGTATTACCACTGAACAGGGTCTGCCACAGCCATGATGGTGTTGATAAATTATTATCAATGGGAGAAAAGGACTGCTCTTTGTAGAATCCAGGAAGTATGAAGAAGTTATGAATAGTTCTTCCTATATATCAATGCCAAGAAGGCACTCCTGGGTTAAGATACTTGACTATACTGTATTTTAACATACTAAGATACTCAAACTCATGGAAGTTTCTGCCTGAAATTCTAGTATAACATTTAAACTGCCAAGTATTAACATAGTGCATATCTGCCTATGCTTTGATATGCATGTGTGTAGAATTCTGTCTGCACTGTTACAGATAGATTTTTATTGTGCACTACGAGATTCAGAATAATGCAGACACATTAGACTAGTCAGTCTGCATTAGCATAGTCAGATGTAAAATTTAAAGAAAAAAAGAAGAAACAAACATTTTTCTTTCTGAAGAGCTGAAAATTTCAGAGATAAATTTTCCTTCACTCTCTGTATTTTATTATGTTCACATAGTATTTTTCTTGTGTCATCTTTTATGGAGTCTCCCAAGAAAGCTTGGAACTTCATGGCTATGACACTGGTGTACAAATCTCACCCCTTTTCATATTATGATTCTTAGCATTCTCATGTGTTCTATTTAGATCAACATCTTAAGGGGCTGATATTTTCAGTTATTCAGAGATAAGTGACTTTTAATGGCTTTAATTCCACCTGTGCTGTGCTGTGGTAAATTAAAGAGAATCCAAACTGAGACAAGAATATTTGGTCTACTGATGGTTCAATGCTAGATTAATATAAAAATTTATATGTGAATGGTCTTACACAAAAAATGTCAAGGGTCAGGTAGCAGGTTTGAGTCTGATATTCTTGCAATCTTTCACCAGATAAAGAGTGCTGACACATATATAGGATATTACAGGTAAGTCCATGGGTATATTGTCATCCAAAGATGTTGAAGAAATTCATAGCATCAATATTGTACTTCTCTAACAGTATCAGTAAAAACCTGCTGATAAGGAGAGCTATTTTGCAGAAAATTAGATTACTATCCTAAGACTGTGCTGGAAATTAGTAGTACTAGGACTTCTGATAAAATTTTGGCCTTGTTGGACCTATTATCATATTCTTTCTTGCTGTCATAAGGTTACAGTTACATTGCACATTGTAGGACTGGCAGTGTATGTCACTAACTGTTGACAGGTTACTGCAGTATTTGACTCAATTCCTCAGTGCTAGACCTTCAGGATTTATTAATATATTTACAGATAGATAATATATATTTTTAAATGGAAACCCCTAATTTTTTAAAATGTTTGAGAAAATCAGACAAGACACCTTTTCCTGCTGCAAGTATGTTGAATTTTTTTGAAAGTAGAGTTTTCATAATTGTTTTCTTGAATGTACCTCAGACATATATAGTTAAGCATGCTGCTTTCAAAATAGAATACAATATATTTGCAGAGGTTGCTGTTACCACTTAATTGTTCTGTACTCTAAATAAATTCTAAATTATTTAGCTCCAGCATGCTTATAAAGGTATTTCCAGTAAGAAATCAATAGGTAGTCCTTGTAAAAGATGGAAACACCTGGGGATTTGGCTCCTATTTTGTCACCTTTTAATATGGCAACATGCTGAGAAATACAAGGCAATAAAGCTTATTTACAAGGCTATGTCAAGCTTGTCCTCTGATAAACACTTTTATGAAGTTTGTGGATATCATTTATTCAGTCTATTATTAAAGCAGTGTCCTCTTTCTGGCAGATGAATCAGCTTCTTATTTCTGGCCAGCTGTAGTGCATTCACTCAATTTAAGCATCACTTAAAGAGGAATGCTTTTCAACTCGGTGCAAATCAGCGAGTCAGACCCATAACAAACATTGTAAGGAAGGTACAACCAAGAAAATATTTCTCCACAATTAAGATACCTTTAAAAAATTAACCTGGTATAAAAGTATCAATTACTTTTAAAGATGTATAAATGCAAAATCAGTGGATCAAGCCTGTTTCCTGACTCTTTCTTGGTCCAAGGTTGGGTACAATTGTGCCTTTTAACCATGTTGAAAGCAAGCAACTAGATTTTTTAAACAAATCCAATTGATGATATAAAATTAGATTTCAATAACTGAAGTTTTTTTTACTTAGTAAGGAAAAATCCCCATTCTGAATATTCAGTTATGAGCTTTTCCTCAACATCCTAAGACTGACTTAACTGGGACTTTTTCCTATCTTTTTATGTTCAGCATCCATTACACAAAAATATTTAAATTTAAACTGATAAGGCATAGTGTGGGCCATTTGTGCTCTTGCTCCACTTTGATTTTGTGGTCATAGTGAAACTCGGTTGCAGGTGTTTTAGCATCACAGTGCATCCTACACATAATTCTTTTTCTCAGAAAAATGTTCAGAATCTGATTTGGAGGTGATCTATACTTTGATAAACAGAGACAGAGAAAAATATGTGCAACTTGCCATGGGTCTGAGAAAACAAAGGAACACATCCAGAATAGATTCCTTCAGACTAAGGGGCAGCTGCAAGGCTTGCAGTTTGGAGTTAATGGCCTTCTGCCATGCCTTTATGTTCTGCATAAAAATATGGTGAAAACTAATTTGCAATGAGTCCTCTGATGTGTAAGTCCTACTTGTGTACTTAAATGAGGTTTAACTAACCTGAAGACTTGAAGAGAAGGTCCAACTTGCATCTGAACTCAGATCCTTAATATATCATAAAAAACCCTTTTATTTTTTTTTTTTTTCTGAAGAAATATTTAAGATTTTGCCCATTGGGTTTTCTGTTTGTTGCTGAGTTTGCTGTTTATTCTATTGTGGTTGCTTTCTTATCAGAAAAGATAATCAGTATTTTGGGAAAGTGAATGTGAGTCTCCTAGTACAAAAATCTTATCTTCAGTCACTTATACTTCGTGATGCTTGCTTTTATAAAATCATCATTTTAACTTTTTAAAGTAGTATTCCTTATGTTTCTTGTGTTGATGACTCATAAAAATGAAAGATAAGTTTGCATGCAAGTATGAATTCTTCATTGTGAGTTCTTCATTGCAAGTTCTTCATTGCAAGACAGGACTTTGTGCTGGAGTTGCTTAACATTTTTGTTTTGTGTCTTATTTTAATATAATATCAATTTTGGTAGAGAAAGGTTGAGAGCTTTTCAAAAGTGAATATTGAAATCAGCTATTCTAATTGTATTTTTCAGATGACTTAAACTTTCTTGCAAGAAAGAAAGTATTTACTGTGAATTATGAATGGGTGGGAAATCTGTACTGTTAAGATGAGCTATAACTGATGTTTATTTTGAACTAGTTCTCTTTTTCCATTAAGAACTCATGGTGATATCACATGTTGCTATAGTTCCATATCTATTGTCCTCCGAAAGCAAAGCATATAATTTACTTGTAGCTTTCCGTTTTGTTTCCAGCTGGGATTTCAAAAGATCACAGGAGTTTCAGTTATGGAAACATAACTTAAGATATCTTGGAAATCCCAGTATCAAATTGTCTGTATCAAATTGTCTGTATCAGTCTGTATCAAATTGTTTTACATTTTTGTTCTTCTGGACCTGTAGTTAAAGCTCAGCTGTTGCAGAGGACTTGAAGATGATTTTTTTCCCTGAGTTTTCATTAAAAATACATCTGGTCAGTTCCTTATCTAACTGGAAGCTGAAGTCTTGCAACAATTTGCCCTCTAATATATTTTTGACTCAAACTAGCGTATTCAGTATATGTGTATGTATCCCAAAGGATTTTACTCCCAACAGTGAGAACATTTGTATTGTTGCTTGTTCATTTATGTATATTTCCTCTAATTGTGGGATATGAAGATTCTTTGTGTACCTTTTCTTATTTTTAGCTACATTATGATTAATATTGTATTGCACATAGTGTGGCTTGTTTAACTCAGCTCACCCAAGCAATATATGAGAAAGAGAATATATCACTAATTATTCCAACCCTGTGGACATTGACATAAATTTTGTGTAAAATATTAAGTGTTTAGATAAAAATAGGGGAAAATATTGATCTCTAATATAACCATGGTAAATTTAGCATTTCTTTTGAATAAATTTGATCAGGTTAATGAGAGAGACAATAATGCCGTTGGAGGCACTTAAATCCTTTTTAAAAGGGAGATCAAAAGTACATTGAGTTTCTTTATGCAAGAAAAATGGAGAGGGGAAGAGACTGAATGAGCTTGGTGACCGGATACTGAAGTTTTCTAAGCTGCAACAGGAAACATCATGATGCTGTAAACAAACTTACTAGTCCATTCCTTCAGAACATAGAATTACTGCATTTACCACTTGAATGAAAGAATCCAGAATATTTGCATAATCTCCTTTTCTTCTGCTCCCTTGTCCTCTCCTGCACTTTCCATATATACAATGAAGTATTTACAATATAATTCAACCCACCATGATTTGTTTCCTGGAATATGTAGCACCTGGTCAAAGAGAAATTCAAATTGTAGCTTCTCAGCATTTGATAATTTGTGACCAGGGAATGACCTGGGCATGGAAGGCCAGAAGGTTCACCTGCAGAAGGGGATGAACTGATGGGACACAAGAATGACAGGACGGAAAGACTCTCTGCACAGAAGTGAAGTTTCTCTTGGGAGTGAGGCATGTTGCAGTGCTGTCTTATAAAAACTGGTCACAGACATGAGTGCTCAGAGACCACATTTGGGCAGCAGAGCCTGGCTGGGGAATGGATCCAATGTCAGATATATGTAAGGAATTTGCTCCTGTCACACCTCTGCAGATTCTGTGTTAAACTGGAAATCAACCCAATCATTGTGCACTAAGGGTTTTCTGTTTAAGCTCAAATGTGTGCTGATTTCCTAGCAATGGAATTGATGTTCTGTCTTTTTCCCTTCTTTTGTTTCCCCAAATATGTTTTTTTTTTCCACTGCAGAAAGTACACAGTGGAATTCAAGGTAGCTACAAGCATACATGAGAAATTGTAATAAAACACAGAGATGTTAAGAGACAGTCTAAATATTTACTTTCTGGATTTAACCCATAAGGATTTGCAATATTGGATAGGTATTTTTGCTTGCTTTTCTGTTTTCTGATGGCAGACCAAGGTTATTAGATCTTTTAGATAACTGGAATGGATTTAAAAGCTGGATTTTTTCCTTGTAGCTGTCCTTTTGGAAGCTGTAGTTTGTTAGTGGTCACAGATTCTAATTTTTCTCAGAGACAGTATGAGAAAAAGCATCGACAAGCTGGTTTAATATACTTTCAGCTAACAATTTTCCAGGACCAAGAAATAGACAGAATATATTTGTATAGGTTTAGAGACAATGTTTTGTGACTTCTTGAAGTAACAAATAATTTTTTTTTAAAACAGCTGTTTTACAGCTTTTGGAGAAGCTGGATAAAAACCTAATGATGATATTTTCATGAGGTGATGGGTCCAAGCATGCTTTATTTTCCAGCTCTTGATTATACAAATTCACTTAATGCAGGAACATGATAAGTAAATTTTATGGCATCTTATGATTAAGTTTTTTTCTATCGCTCACTATTGTCTTCTGTTAATGGTTTTCCTACCATCTTTGCATTCTGCAAATTCCATGAGGTGACATGGAAATGTAACCAGTATTTTGGAAGCAATTATAAAGTTTATACTGAAGTTTTTGTACCTTTTAAAAGGATCTGTTCTGTAGAGAAAGAAATTAGCATTCCTACAGTGAATGGTTAAAAGCGAGACTCACGCACAGGGACTCTCTGACCAGTCCAAGTTCGGCAGTGCTGTGTTTATTACACCGGTGGGCGGCACGGGGGTCATCCCTGAAATGCGTGACCATACTGTATAAGGATTTTTGCCTTTTATTTATTTCCCAAAATAATACATATGCACAACCCCAGCACCTCCCATCCGCACTTTGTATTAAAATGAGGTTATTGCTCTTTTACGCATGCGCAGTTCTTCTCTTGAATTGGGTCGGTGGTCTCGAATTGAGTCAGGGGTCCCAGGGATGAAGTCAGAAACGTCTTCATCAGGTCTCTGTGACCTTCAGGTACAATCCAAGGCCCACTGCTTCATGAAGGATTGTCACAGAGTCCAGGTGCTGGGCATTGTTCTACTGGGTTCAGTATGTTCCTATAATGGTTCGCTTGTTCCACTTCCTTCTACATCTAAGCCCATAATATAACAATTAGCTTTAGCTGAAGCATCTAATAATCATTAACCTATCATTGGTGTGTCTAACTTCAATAGGAGTTGGTTCTAACCCTCAGTTAAAATCTTAACCCTTTAAAATCACGATTCAACAGTGCAAAGAGTTTGGAAATTGGTTATTCATAGTGTTGGTTCAACTTGCAGAAGCTGCATATCTGGAAACAGCAGAAAAATATATTGCCAAGAATTTTTAAGAGCAGAAATAGCTTATTCTGTCCATAGAAAATTTAAATTATGAATAACTTAATATTAAAAGCAAAATCTTGTGTTTAGTAGCAGAAAAAGCATTACAAAAAATCAGAATTCTTTTCAGGAAATAAACATTTAGGTGATAAGAAGGTGTGTTCATTGTTTGTAACAGTCTAGTTTATGGTGATAATTTTGTTACATTTTTCTGGATCTTCAGTTCAATATTTTATGTGGATTGGAGTGTTTGTGTGTTTTTCATTTGTTCGTTTTTGGGGTTTTGATTTTTTTTTTATTTTATTTTGTCTGGTTGGTTGGTTGGTTTTGTTCTTGTGGAGCACTAATGTATTATTATCTCTATCTTACATTTGGGGAAACTGATCTTCTGAGAAATTGCCTTGTGAATTTGGCTGCTTGTATACATGAAGACTTCTGCACAGGTGTAAAGCATCTGGCTTCTCATGCAGTAGAAAAGACATAACCATTGTGAACCCTGCTAAAGGAAGAAGGGAGCCACAACCTTCTTTTTGTTTCTCTCTAAAGTACCTTTTGTTGATTAATAACAGCTTGAAAATGTCCTCTTCAGGGTAAAAAAAGATTCCCACGTTTCCCAAGTTGTAGGAATCTCACCTTCAATGGCTGCAGCTCCATCAACATGACCCTTATTTCAAGAAGTGTTCCATATTGTCATTAGGCTTTATTTCAGAAGCTTTTAATTTGGATCTAAGGAAATGATTACCAGGAAATCTTAAAAGACATGATGTGATAGGAAAGGAGAAAAAAAAATAACCCAAACTATGGATAGCTAAAAAATGTAAGAAGAGGGGGAGAAGTAATGAAAACAATTGTTATACATGGTATTTCTGTTCTGGAGAATAAGCAATACAATGCAGAGGGTTTTTCATTTCTTCTTTATTTATTCCAATACAAAGTTAAGTCACTGCTCCTAATTTATACTGGGAAAAATGGAAGTCTCAGAAAGGCAAACCCTTAAATTGCATGGCTCCAAAATTTGCAAGCAGGTGTACAGTTGAGTAAGCACCTGCCATGTCTTCCATCATTCTTTTTTCTTTTGGATCAGTGAAAGGAAAACTTGACTCAATGCTGTTGTGAACAGTGATCTGACATTTGTAAAATACAGCAGGTTAGAAGCAGATATTATGTGCTTGGCAAAGTGGACATCACAGTCTCCATACTGACTGATTAGGCAGTTGCTAAGATAAAATTCAGACAGACTCATGTACCAGTGCAAAATACATGGAAATTGAATAGGAAGATAATCTGACTCAGACACCAGTCTTGAAGGTAAAACAAATTTATTTTAGTGAAGACACAAACAAACAAATAACTTCCTTGTATATAGAAAGAAAAGAAATATAACAGATTTTTATCAGTGTCTGTTTCATTAAACATAGAATTGCATTTAATGAAGCCATCAATTTTATTTTTTAAATACTATTCTAAAGATTTATGCATGTCTCATACATATATTTTGTTCCCTTAACATATTTTCATTTCTTTTTTATTACACCCTAATATCTGTGCCTAATGCTTATTTCAATGGGACTAAAGCTTCTCTTGTTTATACTCAGTATTTCTGATCAGTTCTTTAATTTCTTCCTAGTGTACTTTTTGTTCAGCAGTTACTGCATGTAAAAAACTACATTGGGAAAAAATTGGCAATAGTTAAGTCTGAGTATGTTCCCACTAGCAGATCTAACTTAGTAATGTTATAGATGAGTAATGCGATGGTTGACTCTCACAATTAAAGGGCAAATATTAAGTATCTGTTAAGAGAAGTTATGTAGATGTATAGTTATGTTTCCCCTGCCCCTTGCATTGCTCTCATGGGATGGCCTGGGTAGTCGGCGCATTTGGGCGGGTCAGTTCGTTACTACGGCAGCGCCTGACTTCCAATCAAGACGTAAGAAAGTGATCTCCACCCGTAGACAGAGAAGAAGGAGTTGATTGACAAGACTTTGGGAGGGGCCAAAGGTTTAAAGGGTGGAACAGCCATTGTGTGGATGAGCACATGGCGGTAGAATCCTTTGCTCTTGGTCCTTTCTCTATTCACTCTTGGGTAAGGTTTTAATAAAGCTTCTAAATTTTTTGAAAGCAACTATTATTTCTTACAGTAATGACCTGAAGGGTTTGGGGTTTTTTTTCTAAATAGCTGCAAGCACAAACAACTTATGCAGAATTTCTGATATTCTGATTTTAATTAACAAATATTTTACATGTATCATTGGATGTCAGAAAATTTGTATGAAGTTAACAGCAGAATTTTTTATTTTGAGGCTCATGTGAAAGACACAGATGAGGTATTAAAAAAGCAAGTCAGCAAAGGCAAACACGGTGGGACTAGAATTTGAAGGCAAAATCTTACTGAGGAACCCCTATTTTCAAAGTAATTATATATTTCAATGAAGTATTTGCTAAGTTGTGGTTTTGCAGTGGATTATGACACCACCATCACCACCTAGGATTTTATCCTAGGTGGATAAAATAGACTACTTTTTCAGTCTGTTTTGTCTGTCCATTAACAAACAAGACATGGAAAACGCACTTTCTAGAGTAATGTGATGTTCTCATAAATCTTTTAAGATAGATATATTTCTGAGATGAAGAACACAGGAATTTTTTTTTGGTCCTTCCCAACTGTTATGTTGAGCCAAGCAGACTATTTCAACATTTCTTCTTATATCTCATTTTATTTACCTATTTTTCCCTCCAGGTGATAAGTATGCCACATGCCAGATATATGTCACACCTAAATGAGTGGACTAATGGAATGGTGCTTAGAAGGGCAGCTGTATTATATACAGGGACTCTGTACTATTATTCACATGACTATGAATAATGTTCTGGTTTGCTTGTTTTTTTTTTTTTTTTTTTTTTTTTTTTTTTNATAATGAAGATTGGTTCTTTATTTCCATGCTGTTACATGGAAAGAAAGAAAGTGGTTCTAAATATCAGTGTACTGTAGTGTGAAACAATTAACTGAGTTATATGTTCATTAAGGATAATTTTCTATTAATTGTACTAACTCATAGTACACAGTAAAATATAAATTGAGGCTCGTGAGCACCTCAGCCAGGAGTAGCAGAAAAAAAAACCCTCATAAAAATAAACAGAAATCTCAATGCAGTACGTGGATCAAGAGACAGTAAAATTGTATGGTGAATGTGTGACTGTAAGAGAGACTGACACTGAAATGTGAATTTATTTATGTACTGGGTTGACGTTTTCTCTGTGAAAATTTCTGAGTTTTACAGTCTCATGGTCTCAAAACTATTTAGATTTTACTCTAGTTATCGTAAAGTTTTCCTGTTGCCTTTGATTGGACAGGTAGTAAATTCTCATTTTATGTTTTTTTTTTTTTTTTTTTTTTTTTTCTTTTTTTTTTTTTTCTTTTTGCCTCAGATCTGTCTCCCTGCAGTGAGTACAGTTTATGCTCTAGGATAGCTGACTATCTTGTACTGCAATCTTTTATCCACCTGCCTAAAGTTAAATTCTGGCCTTGAATAGGATCACTGTTCCCATAACATTGCACTGCAGTTAGGTAAGAAGTATAAATAACAGTCATACAGTTACCAAATTTAGTGAGGTGTTTTTTTTTTTTTTTTTTTTTTTTTTCTTCGGAAATAA
>WBNO01013074.1:95666-171605 GCA_013400575.1 Peucedramus taeniatus | reverse complement strand
TTTATATTATATTTTATTATATTTTGTTTTCAAATATAACATTTGAAATGTTATAGACAGAAGTGTTTGAGAGTTGGATGAGCTGCTTCTATTCACATTATTTGGGAGACTTCTAACCAAAGTTGAAGAAGTTTAGTAGCTTATTCCAAAGTATGGCAAAAAGCAATAACATTTCTCTCAGTAGCAAGCAAGCACACATAGGGAAAAAAAAAGCCAGTATTAAAACTAATCTCTAGACTATAACTATAAACTAAACATGGGAAAATTTGGGGTGGCTGTTTAATTATGATCAATGTATAACTTTTTCTTAGTGAATTCATTTTTCCACAAAAGCACAGGGTGTGTGAAACATGCCAAAAAGGGCACTCTGACCCCTTTAAGTTCTGCTATTAGCCTAATAAGGATCTTGTCCTGGACAGCTGATGATTGCATAGTATAATTATAGAAACAAGGATAATTACAATGTACATGTGCAGTAGGGAATCTGCTTTTCACTAATAAGGGCCTCAGCATGATGATTCTGCTGACTTCAGCTCTTAATTGATTTCAAAAAGGGTTAAAAATAAGCAGATTTTAAGATACATCTTTCTGCAGGCACACAGTTTGTGGTGATTGGGAGTGGGGCTGTGGAGCCTCATCCCCAGTGGGTACAGCTGTGAGAAGCAGGTGAACAGCACTGAAGGAAATGAGACCTTCAGTGCCCAGGGGCACTGAGCAACCACCAAAGGGAACAGAGGGCACACAGGGGCAATGCATGAACATGAGGGGTATAAAAGGTTGGGCTGAAGAGCAGGAAAGACTGGATACTTACAGCCTTATGAAGTGAGATGATGTTGCTCTGTATGGGCAGATGCCTGAAGCCTTCTGTTGTAGAATAGTGTTACTCTGTATGGGTTGAAGCTTTTTGAAACTGTATGATGGTACTCTGTATATTATGGCCATCTTGACTGTGACATATGCTGTGACACCTTTCCACAAGCAGAATTTTGGTCAGGTGAGATGATCCAATACATTTAGCAACCAAATAATTTTGTTTTCACATATCCCTTTATGTTCTGTTTTTTCAGCTCAGCCTCTACTCCAAGTAAGGACTATGTTATGATTTAAACAGGCACATAAAATGCAAAAAGTCTCAATGTTATGATTAGAGCAAAATGTTGTATGAATAAGTTAAATATCCATGGTCTTGAAAGAGCTTTATCCACTCTTCTGGGGCTGCATATCAAGTAAATTAAATAGTCAGCCACATCTGTTCTGTGTTGGAAAAAAATGGGCTAAAAAAGAAAGTACTAGATCCTGCCTAAGGTTTCCAAAGGAGAAAGTGGTTATACCTGGCTTTAGAGCTTTATTTGATTATAATTAAGAGTACAAAGTACACAACATGAGATGCTGAGGCTCTGATGAGTAGCAGCTACTGTGTCCTGATACCAGTGGTTGTAGAGGGAGGCAGAGATGCTGCTCAGTAAGTGTCACCCTGGCTCATGTTAGTCTGGTCTTGGGGCCAAATCCCTGCCAGCTGCTGAAGGTCAGTCATGAGGATGCCTAGGGCACATCTTCCTCTTTCCAGTTTGAGGATCTAGCTCTGCTCACTCCCAGACTACTCCAGAGTGTGAACTCAAGTCCTGCTGAGTAGCATTCAAAAGTACACTCTGGATCCAAGCTGGGTGACAGACACTTTTGAATAGTGTGCTAAAATAGTTAAATCCTCCTAAAAGTTAGGAAATCATAACTATCCAAGTCTTTGGAGTGGTCTTGCAAGTGTTAGCCTTCTAAATTATTTGGGTTTTCCCATGAATAGCTTCTCTGTATAAGAATAGTAAATGTGCCTCAATAGCATTTTAAATGATTTTTTACTCTTTGTGTTCAATATTCAGTTTTCCATGCAGTTTTGTGTTTCCATAGAGATGCACTGTGTTTGGAAAAAAAGCCTGCCAGGAGTTAATCTGATTAATAATATTAAAATTACTTAAACTGAGAGAAGTTTAAATGTTCTTTGCTGGTGAAAGTAACTCTTTATCTCACCTGGATGTGGAATAAATAGGAGAGACTCTGGCATGTGCTTGGGGGAGTGTGAGATACAAATCTGAAAGGCAGCCAACCTCGAGGAAAGTGTAAAGATGGATTCAGCTTTTGTTACCATGAGCTTTCTCAGTAAAGCCAGGCCTCGAGAGCAGATGTGTAGTCCTGGAGTCAAAGCAAATTGGGATGGTCACTGAGGAGGAAGAAAATTATTTTGCTGAAGTTATAAAATTACAATAATATTTTTTGAATATTAATTGTGAATAAATTTTGGCTTTTTGCTAAGTGGTTTGTAGCAGAAAAAGACTACTGTCCCTAATTAGGATTAGTAGAAGCAAAAACTAAATAGTTTTAAGATCAAGCATCATTAATTCACACGAGAAAAAAAATACGGTATGATTACTGTGATAGCAGAGGCTGATTTTCTATCAGCTTGAAATGAAAATTCAGGCTGATATTTCCATATTTGTGAACCTAATTAACTATTAAAACTATCTTAGCTTCCTTTGCAAGAGCAAACCAGAACTTCTCTAAACCAAAACTTTAAATGAGTGAATTTATTCCTGTGGTTATATTGTGTCTTTCTATAAAAACTTCTTCATTTTTAAATTTTAATTTTCTAATTGACTTATATGGATGTAGCATAAGCCTTTTTCACATTCCAGTAATGCAGAAAACCATTTTTATCCACTTCTCCTTATGTATGTGCACTAATTCTCATTGCATTTTAAACTGAAAAAGGCGTTAGCAAAGAGCACTGGATACAATACACAGATATGATTGACTTTGAATTATTTTGTTGTTTTGTATAAGCTATTTTTTCCTCACTGGGAACAAAAAACATCCCACAGGCAAAACCAGTATTTCAATAAAATTTTCCTCAGAAAAGGAACAAAAAGTTGAAATATCACCATTTTTTTCTAAACGAAATGTTGCAAAATAATTCAATTTGGAAATGTCTATGTTTAGTTTTGACTTACTAAATCAAAATGTTTTATTTTCTTGAACTGAACCCAAAGGCTGTGTTTCAAGTCAGTTCAGCATTAAGCTGTTTGGGCCTATTGTGCCTCATGGGAATGTGAGCAGTGCCCCCCGGTTCCCAGGCTTTCATATGGGCCAGGCTTCTTGGCAAAGTCTCTCCCATTGCACCACAGCATGTGACTCTAATGATGAGCCATATGGCTCAGACAGCTCGTGGTGCATAATGGGACATAAGCTTTAGCAAAAAACTCTGCATTTTCCCTTAAAAAGCATTTGACACAATTCCCAGCCCACTTTCTTCAAAAGCCGTGTTGCTAGAAGGGCTAGAAAAGGAGGAGTTGGCTTGCAGGTATTCTGCTGAAAATCTTGTGTACATGAAAAGACATGGAATTCCAAGAGTTAAGGAACAGGACTGCTTTCATGTCTGTTATAACTCCTTTTAGATGGGGAGGAAAGTGGCCCCTACATATCTTGACAACACAGTAGAGAGGACTGCAATCTACAGAAGTCAAGGGGAAAAAATGTGATAATAGAACAGATGGGGAATGTGTTCCTATGGTGACTAGATACACTATATTTTCTGCTAAGATATACAAATGAAAAGTAACATGAACTGCAGCAAGGGAAGACCAAACATTGATTTTCCCTAGGTTATAATTATAGTTGGGGTGCTGCTAATAGTGAGAGTCCTTATTAAAAGCTACATATCCATTTCTTGTTTATTATGTAGTATCTTATGATTACCAGAAAACATGAACTTGACAAAAGAAAGTGTAAAAACTAAACCATTTTGTATTTTGCTTTCAGATGCCCCACAAAAAAAAAAGAATCAATAAAGATCAGAACTGTAGTGCTCTCAGTTATCCCCATAAGCAGATGGAAATATCTGAACTTAGAGACCTAGACAGAGTGAGGACACGTCATTAAGAGATTTCTCATTAAGTTGCAGGAAAATACGTTGTCAAAGGGATCCTAAGTTTGCAGAGGCAAGGTACAAGATGTTAGGAAATGTCAGAATCATGGTTGACAGTGACATTATTTCTGTCCTTTGAGATATAAATGAATGACACTCTTTTTGTCCCCTTCATAATAAAAAGAAAAAAAATTTGCATTTTGCTTGCAAAAAATCGTTGTAACTTTTGCTTACAAAAATTTTTTTGCTGTACCTTTTTGCTTGCAAGTCGAAAGTTTTCTCTGCATAAACCTTGTCAAATTATGGCTTCCTTGGAAACATCTATTCTGACACTAACAAAATCTAAAAAAGCCCTTGGATGACAGCATGCTACTTTTTCAAATGTTTCTCAATCCAGGATGGTATCTTTGCTTCTCAGGCTTTATTTCAGAAGAGAGTGGTTCCTTCTGTCCTGGGCAGGATGTCTGTCTCTGGCTCTGGCATGCACATGCAAAAGTAGTTGCACTGAAATTGGTCAGCTGATGTTCAAGGCTCTCTGAAGAGCTGAGCTGCCTTTTCATGTGGATTACATGACTGGTCTTGGTGTTGTCTTAATGGCATTAGTAATGTTTTGATATATGATATGCAGTGATATACTTCCTATATAGTAGAAATAATAATGATGATATAATAAAGTGGGGAAAGATCTGTTTGGCAAGTGAAGCTAACTAAAATAATCTTACAATCACTCTGCAGGGTTATAGTGGAAACATGAATACAATTAAAAGGCACACTCAGTGATATTGTCCTGGCTGAGTCACTGAGAATGTGTGTGAATAGTAAGGGACTGGGATTATTGGGGGATATCCAGCTATTCATTTTGCCATGAGTCTGAGATAACTCACTTAATGCAAATGAAAGGCATGTTTGCCTCTGTGATGGTCTGTTACTGGCTTGACTTGCAAAAAGAACTATAAATTATGTTGAAGAACGCCAAATGTATAGCTCTGTGATTTCAATGGTATATGAGGGAAAGAACAGCAATTGTAAAAAAAAGCCCTTTTTGTTTTGCTTTCAGTGAGACAAGTACAGATGTAGTACATTCTTAAATTCTTCTTCTCAGAAATGCAAATTATTTTATCTGACTGCCAAGGAAGGTTCCAATTATCAAGTCAGATTGAAAAAGTCACATTTGCTCTCCCACAACCCCTTATGTTTGCTTTTCTCTAAACCTGCCTCAGCTGCACTTGCTGGGTAGTAGTAAAGAAGCTTGTCTGTAATTACAAAGGTGTTAATTTCAGCATTGCGTGTACTTTTTCCTTTTACTAGATTGGCATGAACATTTCACACTCTAATGCGTGCTGTAATTGGAACAAACTGCAACACCTACTACTAAAAAGTGAGCTCTTTGTAGCCATTGCTTGTCCCTTCCATTTAAAATTCCCTAGCCACACTTTTGCCTCCCAAGCTGCCTTTGAAGGCAGATTTATGTGTTTTAAGTACAATTCAAGCATATTGCAGGCACAGCAGGAAATTGTAAACAATCAGAAACCGAATTGGGTGGAGTCCTCAGAATCTCAGTGTGGCAGAACCTGAGAAACACCTGCAGCTTAAGTGTTTGCAGGTATATTATGGGTGATTCAGCATTGCCAGTAGATGTTACTGAGGAGCATCGGGCAAAACACAGAGAGCAGTGTGAACAGCTGATATGGATGCTCTCTGTGTACATGAATCACCATTCTTGAAGACAGGGTTTGACAAGCTCCCAGAAGATTCATCTGCTTCTTTATTATCATCTTTGTTTGGTATGGCTGACTTCACAAGAGGATATCTCCAGGCAATAGGGGAAACCAAACTCTGATTTGGTCTAAAATGCAGTGATTACATATGTATCTAGAAGAACTCCCACTTGCTAATTCTGTATTAAACACCTGTTAGAAAAATACTGGATATATGTATTTTACAGGTCTCATCTCTCTTGGAGTATCAGGTTCAAAATTATACTCAGCATGTAACCAGAGATGGGAAAAAATATTACCTTTTTCTCACCTCTCTCTGTGCAAAAAACTATTTAGCCCTTCTGGATATATCTAAGATCACCCTCCCACTGGAAGAGGAAACACAGATGCAAATTCTGGATATATTCTCAGTGTTAGTTGACTTGACTAAACACTGTGTACTTTGAACAGCAATAGCCTCAACAGCATTTAGAACTTTTTTCCCTTTCAAAAATTATCTTGAGCAGTAACACTGTTTAAAGATGAGGACTACTGTCATGAGGTAGCTCCCATTTCAGTACCATGTCCTCACAGGTATTTACTCAGGTTTTCTTTCTAATTTGTTGCATCTTTGGCACACTTCTGCACCAGGGATATGCAATTTTTTTTTTTACACTGCAGGCATGACTTTCTCTTTCTCCTGGCAGAAGGAAGTCTGGATGTCTTGGACTGGGCAAGGGAGCTGAAATCAAGCCTCCCTCTTCCTGGGAAAGTGCTTTAATCACTAACTAACAGTCACTAATCATGCAAACAGTGAAGGGTTACTCTTTCTGAAATTATTTTACTTAGTGAAAATGGCTCTGGTGCTCTGCTTTGTGCTAAGCCTGCTGCTGCTGACAAAGTGTTTTGGGATTCCTCTGCCAGTGTGTAAGACACTGGTGCTCTCAAGGGACTTCCAAATATCCTAAACTCTTTTAGAGATAACCTTAGTCAGATTGAGCTTATGATCCATGTAGACATGAATAATAGGAAAATGTAGGATGTGTAATGATTAAGGTTGGTTGTTTTGGACATGGAAACCTAATCTCTGCCTGAATTGCATGCTAGACTCAAATGCTTTTCATGACTCATAAAGTCAGTGTTTGTCAAATGACCATAACCACTATTATTTATAGGGAAACACTGCTCAAGAAAGTCTGGTTTTCACTGGAGTAGCAGAGGGTCCCTCATTCAAGACTTCAGGCAGCTGATAAAACCAGGGGTAAAGTTCCTAATAAGACGGTTTCCCCCAAGACATTGTTCCTATCGAAACTCTCTGGCTTTCTTCAGCTGTCCCCTGGCCTGATTGATAGGTCCTTCAGACTTAACCTAGGCTCATTTTGTAGAATATGACCCTAATTTTGTCTTTTCCAAATACATGAGTAGCTGCAGGCTTCCCATCTAGAAACTCTGAGCTACGGAGTAACTGCTGCTACAGCTGGGGAACTCTGAGGAGATGAGCCTTTAAATTGCATAAATCCTGAGGAAATACAAAGTACTAAAATCAGCTTGTTTTGTTTTTTTTTTTAATATTTTTGCCTTAAGAATCATACAAGAAACAAGACAGGTTATACCATTCTTGGAGACTTCTAAAAGTTGAACTGTGAAACACAACATTCAAGTTTTTAAACAGGGTGTTCCAGAACTGAACTTGTTCTGTTTATTCTTCCAAATGCCTAGTTGTATCCTCTGAAATCCTTCTGGAAAGTCTGTAGAGAATACCAGGAAATATTTGCTATACCTGAAACCTTTCTAAAATGCTGCACTATTTCACTAAATGTTTATCTGGGGCTGTGAACCTCAGGAAGGATATTGTAAGTGGCTGAAAATTTATAGTTTCCACAGAAGAGGAAAAGCATAATTTTTCAGTCTCTATATCTCAGAAATTAAACATGTAGAAGATGTGACAGAATGGTCATTAGTCTAAAAAAAAACCAAATAAATGAAAATAAATTAAATCCAAATATAAATTTAAAGAAAACAAAAATATCTAACAGGAAAAAAAAATTGTCTGCAAGGCTTAAAAATAGTTCTATACTTCAAGGAGATTAACAAAAACTTATGAATTTTCTTCAAAAAGCCTTTGACCCCATTTTAACACTCTGTTCCCCAGCAGAAATTATTTGCAATGTTGACATTTTCTCTATTATCAAGTCTAGTTATAAAAAGTTACTGCTGGCTTAACTGTTATTTTTCTTCAGAGACCGAAGGATTGTGTGTCTTAATGGCAGCGAGATTCCTCTCTCTCTCCCCAGTGGTGGTGTTTCAGAAGGAGCTTTGACACCAGTATTTACATACATCACTGAATGGCAGAGGCTGTGTGCCTTGCAAATGGAAGAAGTTGCTTTATGGCTGTTCATAAATGACCCATATGACTGATGTACGTGACAAGCAATAATTGACAGCATTTTACTGTTGATATATTGTTCCTGGTTTAACTTTGTTTTAATTTTTCCTCATGATTAAAATTAGATTATGCCAAGCTCACATTCCCATTTAAGATAAAAGGAACCAACAAGAAAAGGGTTTTGTTTTTCCTCTTTAAACTCCCTTAAACCTCATAGGTTAAGTCATGGAAACCTATAAAGCTCTCTTAGTTAAAACATATACACGTCCCATGTTGCTGGGTTTGTTGAGGTCATTTGATATGATCTATGTTCTGCAATGTGTGACTAGATCTCATATGAAGCTTTTAAAGAGTAGGCTCAAATGAACATTTTAAACATTTTAAACGAACACTTTAAAACATATTAGGCTCAGAAGCATATATCTGTTGCAATCTTTGCCATTCCAGTTGATATAAAGAACGGATATTTGAGAAAAAGTTAATGTCAAATACTCTGTTCAGTAAGTTGACCATTTATTCCACCTTTTTTTTACCATTGTGTGGAATTTTGTCATAAAAACACAGGGAAATTCTAGTTTGCAGTATATGTGAGCTAATTAGGTAAATAATAGACAAAATTAGGAGGAATATTTAGTTATATGGAATTGAAAAATAGGGTGAATGCGAATGCTGTCTGGTACTAAATTACCCTCATCATTTAAAAAACACCTGGATGGGTTCAAAAAGTAAAGTAAGTCTGAGCAAAATATGAATTAATGAATAACACATTTCCATGATAGAATGTTTTTGACTACTATATAGACCTATAAATAAAACATGCTATGTGCATAGTTGGCACCCACCAATTGGCTAATGTTAATGTGAGTAGACACAGATTTCTAAAGTCTTTTTATATAAAATGTGGCTAGTTTCTGCTTTCCATGCTATGTTAATGAATGCCAGGGAGTCTATGGGCTGTATTTTAACTTTTTGTTTACTTCGTCAGACTCATGCTGAGAGAGCAGTAAGTGCCATTCCCATAGCATAGGGCTTGCCACATGTACTTAAAAGTCCATACTTACACAATTAATCACATTTTAAAAGTTATTTGCCTTCCCACATTGAACACAATAGGCCTTTGTTACATTTAACACACAAAAGAAATGCGCTAGCTGCTAAAATACTATGATTGCATAGCAGTGGCTACAGTAAATCACTAATTTTTAATATGTCTGGACTGCTACAGGCTCCTGATTATCTGAGATGGTGGAGGATAATCTCCTGGAAGAAGAGAGTAGGTGTTTTAGCAGGTTTTTTTTTGTGTGGAAAGCTACTGAGAGATTACAGAAAAGAAAACTAATCACTGGCAGTTGAGGAAATAGAATTATCTCAAATGTTTCAGCATCATCAGCAAAAAAATTCTCCACCAAATGAAAATGGCAAAACAATGACAAAAATCAAGTGGACTGAATAAAGATGTACAACAGGTCATACATGGCAATGAATAAATGTCAGCTAATCCAGCAGTTTAGGAGTGGATCTGGGATAGAGAACCTGAAGGGGTTTCTGTGCTTGTTAGCATTCGATAGCAGAAGATGATGACAGGCCTAGGCTGCATTCTTCCCATATTGGTGGGGAGAAGGATTATGCATACCTGTCTTCTTGAAAAGGCAGAGAAGCAGAAGGAGATCATAGCACTATTTCCAGTGTAAGAGAAATGGCATTGAGAGAACAAGTAGTGTGGTGGAAGAAGTAGCTGACAGTGCCACATTCTGCACCTGACGGCATTTGCTTGGAATAGCAATAAGCACAAAGGGTATTCTTCACAAAGCAGCTTCTCTGTGCTTAGTCAAGCCTAGGGAAAGCTTACATTGGAAGAAATGTGATTTAAAGAGTGATAGCTAGTGAGAAGCTCATGATAAAATGGTACCACTAACCACAAGAAAGAACTCCGTGAACCTTCTGAAAAAAAATTCCGAGTATACATGGCAACATGGAGAGAATTCAATTTGTGTTCCTGACAAAACATGTTTGTCCTTTCAGATAAAGTGTTTAACATCTATTGGTGTATACTTTTAGTATCATCATGGAGCTTGGTTTTTTTGATGTCACAGAAGAGTAAAGACGCAACTTTCTGCTGCAGTTCCAACTGATGCTTTCACCTCGCCCACAAGGGCTGATATGAGTGCAGCGTATTCAGTTGTCAGTGCAGACAGTAAAAACATTGTTACCCAAAGTGTTAAAGTTCTAAGATATTTCAATTACATTAGATATGTGCATGGTTAAATGAAAATGAACTCCTGAGATGTCACCTTTAGGCTGGCTACTGTATTTACTGTTCTGATTTGGAAAAATGTAGTGTGCTATCACTGATTACTGAAGTATGTTCTTTTAACATCTTATGTTTTTTGTCAGAATCTATGACAGCAATGCCCCGTATAATGAATCCTAGATCTTCAAATTAAAAGGAATAATATAATTTCCAGGCTAACAGACTGCACAAACTATATCCATGATTGAAATCTTGGGCATGTTCTACTGCTGACTAAATGTGTGAAAAGCCAGTCAGATAACACTGCAACTACTCAATTGACCATGGCTGCATAATGTCTGGGCAAAATCAAAGGCAGCAATCAGAGATTTCTAAGTTGGATTGACAGTAGTTAGTTTCCTTACAAATAAAAAATGCTCCAGCCTTTTCTCAAAATCTCTATTGACAGCATTAGGTGACCTTCCACATTAGATGAGAATGAGGGAGAATTTGAGCTTAGCTGCTGAGAAAAGGAGAAACAGTAAGGTAGAAGGCAGAGGTAGGTAGACACTATTTGGACTATCAAGGAATACTGGACTAAACTGAATGCAAACTCTTAACCCAACCTGACAGAAAAGCTGTTTTCTGCCTTCTCAAAGTGGCAAGCAATCCACTGCACATATTTGGAATATACACATATTTGTATAAGAAAATTCAGTGATTATTTGGGTTTGGCTAGGTTTTCTGCTATGTGTAAGTGAGAGGTAAGACCGAATGGCAAAGCAGTTTGAAAGGTTCCTGTGAGTTTACTATGAAAGCACACTCCAAAGGGTTATGAGATCTTTGGGATCCATTGCAGCATTGTTCACAATGACCCTTTCCATTATTTTATGGAACATATGGACCTGGCTGTCAATTTTAATAGAGATGACGACTTTGTTTAACACAGAAATGTATCTTTAATGGCCAAACCTGTAGCTGTGAGCCTTCTGTAAAAGTTTCAGGCAAAGATGTTTGTGGAAATACCCTTGAATTGAGTTCAAGTCCTGGAAAGGATTGGATGTCAAGCAAATTTTTAAATTTATAAACTACCCATGTGCCCACGGATTATAAGATTTCCTGATACCATGGAACAATGGAGTTATAAGAAATCACAAATGGATTTGGCCAGTAACTACAGGGAGAAGGCTTTTTTCACTTTCTTTTGCTATTGAAGGATGGTATTAGGAAGCAGGACTTAGTGAATTCCATTTTCATCTCTGCTGTTCATGGGTTGTGTAACTGCACAAACCACAGCCATATTAGTAAGATTTGGCTTTCTCTAGCTTTATTCAGCATAGACCCATAGTAGCACTCTGAAAAGCCTGTGGTCTGGGTACAGCCTAGCAATCAAATGAGCAGATTCAGGCTCTGCAGCCAAGCTGGCTCATTCTCCATCCAGCATTCTGTGGTCACCAGGGGAAATATTGCTCTTGGAGTCACAAGAAGCTTCTGTAGCTGCAGGTCCCCAGTGGCTCATGGAGTTTATTTTCTTTTTTAATTTAGTGTGGTCTGGCAGCCATGGAGGCTACATTCACCTGGGTCAAGCCCTTAATGATGCAGGGAGTAGTACTGGATTGATTAGGAGCCATCGCCCAGAATTCACACCCAGTTTATTGGTGGTGGTAAAGTCCTCAGAGAGTAGTAAACCCCAAGTCTAGTGTGCTGTTTAGGTTCCCCACCAGCTGCATCAAATAGGCCATCAAATTAGTTTGATTTTTTCCTCCCATCATTTTACAGTGTTTACTTCCCGGAAGGCATTATCTTCAATAGGATCTGCACTAACTATTTTAGATGAGTTTCCCTATTTGTTACCTACTGCTCACAGGTCCATTTGCATTTAACAGTGAACCATCAGTAAAATTTATTACCAGTTCAATAATGTAGGATCAGCATTTTAGTTTACTTTGTTTGTTGTGTGCTTGATTTCTTTATTACTCTTTGGTAGTGCTGCAATAAAGAAAGCATCCTGGTGGTTTTTCTATTTGTTTTATTAAACCTCTTTGCTGCAGGGTATTTGGCAGTTGTCATGTAAGTTCCCTTTAATATACCAGCTGTACTTCATGCTTATTCATTTCCTCTATCCTTAAATGTTCCTCAATAACCTAACAAACTGCTTATTAGTAGTAACTTAAAATGTAAAATTTGTACTCTCCCTTCGTGCATTGGAAGCTGCTATACCTTAGTTTTCTTTCTGATGACAAAATCCCACATTTTATAAACACTGTAAATGAGTTTTTCAAAACATCAAAATGTACATTGCTACATATTCAAGTACGGCAGCTACACTTGCTTTTTTGGAACAGGTAAGCTAAAATAATTGGCAGTCCTTCACTAGACTGTTCTTTCCTTATTTTCAGCATTATTTACATGCATTAACTATCAACACAGCTTCTGCGTGAATAAGCACGTATTAAGCAATTTTGAACAGACATGGATAAATCATTTTTCCCTCGGATTTATTTTCTAGTTGGTGAAAGCTCCTCCTAAATGAAACAATTTAGAGTCAAAATATCATTTATCATGAAATTCTCTTTATTCTGAAAATAAGTGCAAAATTCCTCTGGTGCTAATTAGTCTGGCCTTTGTGTTTGTAGGGAGTGGAAATGCTCTTTGTACAGTATTTAGCACAAATATAATTATGAGGTGGGTAATATACTTGTGAAAATCCATAATTCCCATTATAATATTATTTCCCTAATATTTGAGGCCTGTTGTATGAAAGTCTGCCCTCTGCAGAGGCTGAGCTTTAGGCCACAAATGCACTGCTGAGGGCCACCTGAGCACCTGCCTCTCCTGCTGAAGTGCCCTCAGGTCCCATCTAGCAGCCCCATGTGCCAGCTTTGAACTTCCTCAAATATGCCCACATGGACACTATTTAAAGATTCCTCTACTTGTTCTAAAAGTCCTTGAAACACTCTGAAAGGCAAGTTGTTTGGCAGTCCTATCAATCACAACCCACAGTTATATACAAACAGTGTGGCCTATGTTGAGCTATTTTCGCCATTACCTTCTAACAGGATAGGACTTTCCTAACTCTTTGCCTAGGTCAGCCTACAACCACTCTGCAGCCACCCAAAGCACTGGACAAGGTAGGTTTCAAAACTGGTCCCTGGCCCTCAAACTTTTTCATGAAACTCTGCCACTCTAAACTCTTTAAACAAAACAGNTCCTTTGTTTAAGTCAAGTATCCATAAAGTACCCAGCAATTAGTTACCTAGCAAACCACCAGGAAAAAAATTCCACAAACACAAAAGAAACAGATCCAACCCCCAACAACAGGATAGTTCACCCACCTGACAACAGTCTCAGTTCCTCTGTGTTTCACTGCTTTTAGACCCCTTGAGACCATGCCAAAAACTTTACTATCGTAAATCTGTATAATACCCACTGCTTGCTCCTATTCAATGCCATTAGAAGAAAGAATCAGATTAATATTTCTTGACAGTAATTATTCTTGAAAAATCCGTACAAGTTGCTTCTTATAATCTTGTACTTTTATTTCTGCTTGCAGACATTGATTCTGGTATTTTCAGGAAATGGAAGTCAGGTTGATTGGTCTATAAATGCACAAAGCCTCATGCTTAGAAATATGGCTAGCATTGTGGACTTAGGCCCAGCTGTTGCAGTGAGCTTCAGTATCCATGAAGACTTGAGATGGACACAGAGTCCTGAAACCATAACCCACTGGTGTGATCAAAACACAATCTTTTCTCCTCACCCCCCACCATTCTGCCATGCAGACAATTCCCTGTGCCTGTCTGCTCCCTCCCCTTTTTTTACTTCCTCAACCCTACTCAAGAATTACCTTAAACCTGTTTCAGAGAACATTTATGTAGGATGGTTGAGGATATTATAGTATCCATCCTCCTTAGAGGATTTATTTTTTACTTCTGGAGTTTTCCCTTCCCCTTTTCTCAAATCCTTTTGCTTTGTGGAAGACCAGGATCAGAGAAAGCAGTATCTACATATGAACTGAAAATAATGACTCCCCACGTTGCTCTTCCTTCCTGGAAAAAGGAATTTTGTTATCTCAGGCAGTCTGCCAGGAAAGACCAAGCTCCACTCCATTGAAAACATCACTAAGAACGGAGAAAGCTCAATTGCTGAGGAGCTGAGAGGGAGAGCATCAAGGGGGAGGCTGCAGCTTTGAGAGGCAAGGTGGCCTCTTCAGCATCTTGGATCCATTTCCTCAAATTATATAGAAAGAGGGAGACTAAATATTCAGCTGTGTGCCAGTGAAGGAAACTGAAAACTAGGGTGATGTGTACTACGATCTGTTTTGGTGAGTGGGAAACAGAGGAAAGAGGGAGGCATGGGATTGGGCTGCTGTTGGGCCAGTGACTGTTCATTCTGTAGCCTGGTTTGGGATCTTTTCTTAGGGGAAACTGTAATGTATTTGTTATAAGTATTTGAGATAAAGAAATTGCAGAACAATAATTAATATCCCTGTATATTTGTGTTATAAAAAACTAGTATATTTTTTGTTTAACCTCATTGCTCCTCAGTTGCTTCTAGACAGAAACAGGGAACAATGATCAATGAGTTACTTTGCTAATCATTTAATAAACATCCTTAACCTAACCTTAAATGAATAAATGACTAGTGAAATGACTGGAGCAAATGTCATCAATCAATCTCATATACTCAATATGTAAGCTGTTTCAATGGAGAAAAACATATGGTTGTAGTTTAAAAAGAAAATCCTTTGCAAAACTTCATACAACATTGCTTAAATCGAAGCTAATCTTTGACATAATCCAATATGAAGAGAGTGAGAAAGATTTGTTTCCTTCCAATGTGATTAGAGAGTCTAGTTTTGAAAGAGATATTTTCCAAATATTTTGTAAGTCACAGTAAAGTAGTTTGGTGGGACAAAAAAGTAACGGGGCAAAAAAATTATATAATATGTAACAATTGCTATGCTTAAGAAAATTCGTGTGATTGAAAAATTACCTCCTAAGAAGCAAGAGCCCATAATATCTGCTATCTGCAGTGTTTGAGGTCTAGGAATACCAGTTACCACTAAAGATTTAGATCACAATGCAAGGAGTTATATAAAATTCTGTGGAAATAATTACCTGTAGGCTGGGCTGCAGCATCGGTAGAAAGGCTGACATCAAGGCTTTCCATGCCACCACTGCCAGCAGAGGGGTAGGAATATGTATGAGATACTTTGCACTCTCCCCAAAACTGCTTGTCCCCAAGGCAGAGAGAGTCAAGTACAGCACACTGCCCATGGCACTTACTGGAAAAGGCAAGAAAACCATTGGGAGAGCACAATAACAAGACCCACACTGGCTTATGAAACAAAACTGGAATTGCATTTTTCCAGGCAGATGAGGATATTTTCACGCAAAAAAAATTCTTCATATTAAGTGAAAGCATCAGTGTACAGATTTTCTCTGTTGTTGTGCAATGGAAAATATTTTTCATGAACATCTGAACTCATTTCTGCTCCCTTCTACTTTCAAACTTCATAGCTCAGGAGAATGATATGTGGGAAACAGTTTTAAATGTAGGTATTTCTTTTGTCTTTGTTTGGAAGTGGAAGGAGACCAAATTAGAACTGAAATATGTAAAAATGGATATGAAAACTGCAGTTGTGTGATGTATGATGTGCTTTGAAAATGACCAATATTTATATGTGCTCTACTGAGATTTATGCATCACAGTTGATGAGAAAATTTCCTTTACTATCAAAGGGAATGCCTGTTAGGATACAATCTCATAAATTGACTCATGCTTTCTTTTTAAACTGCTATTCTTATTTTTATCATAGTATTTCTTGGGTATTTTCCCATCTATATATATCCTATACAGAAAATCTAAACAGCAGAACAATTTAAGTAGTTTAAATAAAAACTTCATTTATAAGAACAGAAGAATTAGTACATAATTTAAGCAAATCCCTGAAAATATGAAAGCACAGATATTTTAACCAAAATTTCCTCTGTGGTGCTTCTGCTTCAAGTCTTCATCTTGCTGTTGAAAGTGTGTAGTGCGTTAAACAGAAAATGGAAAGTTGTCACCAGTGTTAGTTCTGCAAGATTTACTGCTGCAGTGAAACAAACAGCAAAGCTGATTTGACTAAAAGCAAATGTCACTTCATCATATCAGATCAGTGAAATCTTAAACAAAAAAATAGGGGATTTAAATCTTAACGTTATTATAGGCCAAAGTTAGTTAATTTCCTGCTAAAATTGATTTATCTCCTAAGTAATTTGAAAATAAGATTGTCACATACCTAGACCACTCAGGCTTTGTCTATCAAAATCTATCTACATCACTTTTTAAAAATGCCTAATTAATTTTTAATCTGGTATTAGCTGTCTGGAAAAGTGTTCCATTGTCCCTGCCTTCACATAGTAAGAAAAAGTCATCGTTTTATTTTAAATCAATCAAATGTTCATCATTAGAGCAAACAGACAATAAACATTACAGCAAACAGACAGTCCTCTTAAATAGAGCTATTTTTAAATGTGCAAATTTGAGAAACACAACATTTAAAAAGAAGATGAAAAGGAAAATGGTCTGATACTTCTAAGCCCATGCAACTGTGAAAAGCAATATAATTCATGTGTTAATTTACAGGTTTCCTTCCTGTCTCACGTTGAGCCGGAGACACAAATTCTCAGTTGCTTGGGGTTTCAGATTATAACTTTTCACACAGAAATAGGATTTATAGCTTTCTTACAAACAAGAATAACATGTAAATTGGATTGCTTTAGTGGAATACAAATACTTGTGAATGTCCCAAATGCTTGAACTTCTTTGGTGAACTTTGGAAAGCTCTGGAAATCATGATTAATGTCTAATCAGAGTCATTGTAAAGGGAAAACTGAAACCCACAGGCCCTATTCAGAACTTTCTGGCATTCCCCAGATTGGGAATGCCATCGTAATTGTTGCTTGCCTAAGTGAAGAACCTTCTCAGGAGTGTTTGGGAGCAGGGCTGTCTGCCACAGCTAATAACTCACTCAGTATCTACCCCTCCAGAACCGTACTGCTGCGGCCCCAGCCGCGCGCCTGCTCTGTGTGACAAAGAGCTGATGAATGGTAAGAGCGGGCAGAAATGGTAATGAGCCCTGGGATTCGGGGGGACACTACCCACCTTATGTGTTGGAAGAATTTATGAAGATAACATGACATACTAATATATTTTTACAGCCCAAACAAGATATTTTATGCCAGCTGTGGGATCCACACATAGTTTATCAATATAACTTCCAAGACCTTTCCCCTTTTTTCCCCTCTGTGCTTGAACATTATGTTATTATCAAAGTAGGTAAAGCAAGTTGCTAAATAGAAAACTTGCTAGCATTTTGCTTCTTTTTTTCCTATCTTTTTATATCCATTCTGAACAGTCACATAGAAAGTACAATTCTTTTCCTGCATAAAATCTCTTAGTTGCAATTATACTCTCTTTATCCTGCATTTCTCTCCTGGTACATTGGTGCATGCAAAATATTCTGTACAATCACATCATTCTATGTTGCACAACATCATTCTATGTTCTATGTTGTCTTCAGCATTTTTTTTAAATAAATACCATCAGATTCGATTTTTGCTATAAAACTGGTGCAGCTAACCAACCTGAAATGATGTTTGCAAAATTGTAACACTAAAATTAAATTCTTGACAGTCCTTTGCTGCTATGAAATATCAGCCAATTATCTGAGGACTATGTGAAACATATTTAATTTACTTTATGCTGATCTATGAGCTCATTTTCAAGTAGCTGACTTCCTGTGTTAATGGTTTACCAGATGTAATACTCTTAAAAAATAATATTTTTTAAATGCAGAAAAACTATTTGACCACTAGGCAATGAAGTACATAAAAAGTAGACTGACATTTCTGTGGACCATTTTCTCTAATTCACAAAACACAGAAGCTATAACTCTGTGACAGTGAGGAATTTCAGAGTAACCATGCAAGCAACAGTGACACTAAAATCCACATCATACTTTAAAATATGGGTTTACTCCAAAACCACATGCATGCCAAATTTAAAGCCTTCCTAACTGTTCCTTCCCAAACCCCTGATCATTCCACACCTCTGAGACAGGCTCAAGAAACTGGGTTACACTGCATAGGTCAGTATTTTTTGGTGTGTTTTGAAGACTTGAGCTCTGGGAGGGAGTCTTCATGTTTAACTATTACACAATCAAATAAAAATAAAGATGCAGAGTATAAAAAAACCTTCCAAATCTGATTAATATACTAAATTTATTTAAATATTTATTTCCACTTTCCTTTCCATTTCCCTTCTATTATCTTTCCTCATAGAAAAGAGACACTAATGAAAAGAAACAAGAAAATAGAAGAAGTTGCTATGTTGCTTTTCAGATTGATGACAGTAAACACACAGACTGTCTTTGTTTGAGTTAGATAGAAAGGACCCAAGATTTTAAACAAAGGAAATGAGTAACTCAGCATGACCAGGGAAATGGATACTTTGATACATACCTAATTTTGTTTTATGGTGCTTTATAATGCATAATCAAATTCCACAACAGTAAATGTAGATTAAGTCAATGGTGAAAACAGATTGTTAATGAAAATATAATAGGTTTATGCTCATTTCCCATGGGATTACTCCTTCACTGTACAACAGGTTATAAATTTATAGTGATCTAAAGTGAAATTATATTTCTTGGAATTTTCAAAGCCAACAATGGTATTCAGCCCCAGATTTAAAGGAAACCATTAGTCTTGGTCTGTCATGTGCATCAAGGTTTAGAAGGCAGTACACTGTTACATCACTGAAGCCCTGCCAGATATCCCAAAAGGAAAGCTGAAGAGCCATACATCTGGCCTGCAACTTTGCCAGATACACTGTCATGTCTGTGGCGAGGGCAGAAATGGTAAAAGGCACCCCCTGAATGCATTCACTCGCACCACAGAGGTGAGAATGTGATGGCAGAATTACACCGAGGCCCCTACAAATTTCTGCTGGGAAGAGTTTCAATTGTAGCTGACCATGGCCATGACCTGAATCCCACATCAAGGCTTTACCAGTGCTCAGGAGTGAGGCTACACATTTCTTAGTGTGGGATTAGAGTCCCAATACAAATTGAAATTTGCTCTGTCTTCCTCCATAACCCGTATGTTTGAACCATATTGTCAGCATGTGTTTAGATGAATCTAGTGAGTCAGGAATGTTCCAATGTAACCTTGTTTTACTAGAAAGACAGCAATTTATCAAAACTGAAATTTTGTGGCACTATGCCAGATTTTGTCGAAAAGCTTTCAGGTGCTTGATAGTTTTCAGTGAGATAAAGAACCTGCAGACCTGAAATCTAGTCCATGTCATCATATCTACTGTAAACTGGGTTATCATACTACTTTTATTTGGAGGACAAATCCTCATTTTTAGTCCACAAATTTTATTTAATTGAAGAAGAGTTTGTCTGTTTCTTTGTACATTCTAGACATCTGGTACACACAAATAAAAAAGCCTCAATAATTTAGCTGGGCTGTTGAACATATGAAAATTGTGAGCAAATGACCACTATATGAGAACAAATGAACTGCTTGAACACAGATTTCTACCAAAGCATTACCACAGAAATTTGTGATGCCCAGTTCCCCATGGCAACATCTAGTATCCATACCCAAATGTGTTGGCTTTTGTATCTATACATTTCCCTATTAAACTCTATCATTCTTCCAAGAATAAAGTGACTGCAGTTGGATGGATTGAAAAACATATCTTTTGCTCCTGGATATCCGAGACTAACTTATGGATCCCCATGGACATCAATGCTTCCAACCTGCAAAGTCTGAGGAGCACTTTCCAGGCAATCTGGTGGGAGCTGTCTGCTGTGAGCATTGCCACAAGGCACACCTGTGAGTTAGGCACACCTACAGTTCTCCTATATTCACAACTTATCAAGCCTGTTAAGTTCACGCTGCCCTGCTTTCAGTAATAAATACCTGCAAATTTAATTAATTTCCCTGATGTGGCAAATGTTTCAAGGAGGAAAATATTTTCAGATCCTTCTAGTTAACTCTTTGGAGCAAGAATTATCCATGAGGCCAACAAAAACAGTCTATAAGTTAATAATAAAACAGTAACACACAAAATTAGAAAAAACTTGAGTCTTATTTCTATAATAAACCACTTAGCAATTTAATATAAACACTAGTGAAAGCCTCTAATACCTCAAAAATCTTGAAGTGGCTCCCACTGTAGGACAACTATTTGAGTGAATGAAGATCATTCATTCCTGTTGATGTGTGTTTGGGTTTTTAGTGGTATAAGCTTGTTGGAAAAATAGGTCTCCCAGAAATGTGGAAGAAGTCCACAGATCTGGAGTAGCCTCTTTCTATCTACCAATCCCTGCTAAATCTCAGGCACATCCACTTAAGTCCACACAGGTGCATTGCAATAATATTTTATTGACAAATTTCCAAAGGGGCTGGAGCCCACACTGTCATAAGCAGCATTCTTGTATTTCCCCTGTCCAAATTCCTCAGTGTATAACAACTTTAAATAGATATGTGGATTACATCTCTCGAGCAGGCAGAAGGAGTGTAGGTGTTTCTGTTGTGCAATGATGTCATATGCAACCTCCATTTACTTGCTTCAAAGCTTGTAGTTGAAGAAATTTTCATATTTCTTCCTACATGCCTCTTTGATAACTTTGTCATCTAGTTAGCTTTTATTACGTTTGTGATATTTATTCTACTGAGAACATAAGAGTTACTAATATTTCTAAGTTTAAAAATATTTTATGCAGATATTAAGGAAGTAAAAAATCATTTTTTGTATAGTTTATCCAGTATTTATACACAGGGTTTACTCAATTTAAATATAAAAGGTAAAGAGGCCTTTTGATTTCATGTATAAAAGGAGAAAAGAAAATCAACATTAAAATACAGAAACACTCTTGATCTAACAGAAGAATATTGTACAGACCACCAGTTACTACATCTGACTGTAAGAAATGTATGGAATTTTCTGCTAGTTACTTGGCAGAATATTTTCTAGATTAAAGGAAAGCTTTGTTTATTTTCTGGGGACTACAGTTTTATAATTGAATGCTATTGGCAGGAAAAGAAGTATGTACATTTTTATAGCTAGTGTCAAGGTGAGTTCTGGACCCATAATAAGATCCAAAACAGAGGAAAGAACAGACAAATATCATAAGAAATAATTTCTACACTCACACAAAATGTATATGAAGAAGCTTCTTCTCAGTTGCAGGCAGAGCAGTGCTTGTGTGAGTGAGCGAGCGAGGGCACTTCAGATGTTTTGCGAGACTGTATGTAGAAAAAAGAAAAACGGATGCTGTAGGATGAAAAATTCTCTTACCAAAAACTCAAGAGACACACCCCCCAGAAACACCTAGATAACAAGGCAGAATATTTTCAAGAATTTTATAATGGTGGCGCTATATTAAACACAGCAGGAACTTGACTGTGGTCAGATCCAGATGGGTTTTGCCTTTCACCTTGAGGTGAAGGAGAAATGTGGAAGTCTGTATTATCAGTGTCAGAGAGTGCTCCAGTGCACTGACTATTTGTCATGCTTCTTTCACTCTGGATTGTCAAAATAATTTTTGAGCTTTTGAGATTCCAATGTTTCTCTGTAAGAGTTGGATTGTTTGTGAACCCGTTTATCTCCCTGGCACTTGGTTGCTGTGGTCTGATAACACAATTTTTCGTAGTACTGTGCTTTATTGGAGGCCAGAGACTTCTGCAGTGTGGTGTTGGCACTAGGACTACCATAAAGCCAGGACTGTTTCAAAGGAAATAGTTCTGTGTATTTCAATTCTCCACAAAATTGGTAATTGGCCATTCAATGAAAAAGTAAAACTGTATTCTTAAGATTTTCAAAACTATTGAGATATCCCATTTATAGTCCTAGGCCAAGATTTTCAAAGGTCAAGATAACAAAAAATCATTGCTATCAAAGTTGGATATATATACTATTTTCAATTTTGAGAGGCAGAAATAAAACAAATTTTCTGCAAAACAACATTTGAAACAAATATCCTTCAAATGGTGTTTGTTTTAGTCACTGTTTTCCTACTGTAATATGAGAATGATCTTTCAGGTAATTGTATCTTTCTGATACAATTCTGATATATATATATATATATATATATAAATATTCTGGTCAAATCTATGAACGGCTGCTGCAGCCCATGGATCCTACACCTGTCAAAAGCTCAATTGCCACAGTATTTATTGTGGTATTATAATTGTGTGACAGTATAATATTAATATTGTATCTTCTTATAGCAATAAGTGACAAATTGTATTTGTATACATCCACAAAAAAAAAAGTAAAATATAAAACACATACACAAGAAACTTCAAAGGAAAAACTCAAGGAAAGTGAAGCACCAAAAGAGAGGAATCACCACCATTCCATTGCTCTTACAAATTTTTATTTTGCCTTTTTTTGGCTTGTGCATTACTGAATAATTTTTACTATGCAGTAAAAACAAACGTTTTCTTTACAGTATCAGCTCCCAGTCTTGCCCTCTGTACCTTTGCAGTCTATTACACCCAGATGAGTTTTTCTTTTCATTACAGTGAATTTCTTCTTTTTTCTTTACACTGCCTAAGTGCAAACGGAAAGAAAACTAGTGAGGTAGTCTCTGCTTCCAGTCCCCATACTCACATTGTCCCACAACAGCCAGATTTTGCAGTTCCAGGGAAATCTGTCAACCTGCCAGCTCTGGCCTGGAGCATACTCAGCTCCAACAAAATACTCAGCAAATTAACTGCTAAACTCTAAGGGGGGATCCCAGCAGATAGAGTTTCTTTGATGCTGTTGCTGAAGTGGAAGGTGTTGAATGTGCTTAGCTTGGCCAAGTTTAAGCATATCATTAGAAACCCAGTAAAAGGCACTTTCTGAGCAGCAGATGCAATATTTTTCTTTTCCAAATTTTAAGGCTGTATGGGTTGGTTACAGGAGAGATTTTCAATAAACTTTTTTACTTTTCCTTCTTTTTTTTTTTTTTTTGAAAGAGTTAACTCCCTAATGAGGTATATTCCAGCAAAGGTGAAAAAAATAACCCAGCAACAAAGAAGAATTTTGTGGTTAGCTTGGCATAATCATATTGAAGACAGAATATTCTGTGATTCTACAGTAAAAGTGGCATGAAAATGGAGGTACAGACAGCACTGCCTGTTCTGTTGACAATATTCATGGAGTTAGTTAGGTTTCCTACCTCCTGAACTATAACTTTTGAGAGTTTTTGTCATCCAGTCTCTCATGAAGAAAGTTTTAAGTTCCCTTTGGGATAGTGTATATATATGATCCCAGCTGATGTATTTTCAGTCTTGAGGAATGCATAGCCTTTTCTGGTAGCTAAAAATACCTTTATGAAATGAGTTAAGTTGTAACAGGATCATAAAACCCCCAAAAGCAAAGAAAATATACCTTGAAACAAAAGACACCCATGTTAACACTTTCTAGTTAAATGGATACAGCCAGGTGCCTATGAATAAAAGAGGAATCATGCACATCAAAAATTCAAAGATAATGAAGTGTTCCACATGCTGCATGTTAGGAGCTGGCTTACTGTGGAAGCACCTACAGCAGGATACAACTGCAAAACTGTGGGTAAAGGAACGTTGTTCAGCACAAGTGCAGAAGGCTGCAAGTATGAGAATAAATCACCTTTTCAGAGAGATAAGGCCCAGTTGTCTCAATGGACTCCTAGCAGGGTCTGGATTTGGGTTTCTAGCACAGGCTGATGGCACAAGTTACTCCTGGACACCCTTCAAGCACCTTGCTCTCTGTGCATAAGTGTGCAACTACTCTGGCAGCACTCAGGCTGGCAGCCCAGCACTCCTCCTCACTCCTGTTCCACAGACAGACTAAGACCAGCACCACCCTCAGGGTGAGGGATCTACTCCCAGCTGTTTCCCCTTATTTAGGGAAGTAGAAATAAACTGCCTCCAAATAGTTCCCAGCTTCTCTGGTACATCTCAATTCTTCCTTAACAATTATGGAGTTCATACATCTTATCAAATTTCCAGAAGGTAGAAAACACTGAAGGCTGAAAAAATGTTGATTTTTTTTTTAAAGCCTTCTGATGTTTATATTTTTATATAGAATTTTCTTATATACTTTATGTAAATAACTTATTATTTGCATTCTTTTATGGGGGACGAACAGCTTGATAGACTGTTAGGTTGCCTAGCGGCGTTGAGGAGGTGGCACTGTCACCTTCCAATGACACTGGCACTTCAGAGATCTATGAATTAGAGTCAGAAATTAATAAAATGCTTTTTTGTCTTGGAAAGAGCTGCTGTCCTACAGCAACAAAAAAACACCCTTTGCAGCTGAAAATTTTGCTTCTTATTTTCAGATAATGCCAATGTATATCTCTATCCATCTATTTTTACCACTGGCATTAGAGTCAGGCTCTGCTGCTGCCCAGGTTAGAGGAATGTCTTTACACCACCAGCCACACAACAAATGAGAGCAAGCAGGAGCAGGAAAAGGCTTTGCCTGCCATTGCACAGCCATGACAGGAGTTCACCAGATACATGACAGAACCAGATACATGACAAAACAGAAAGATGGTGTTGTTCATGTGAGTTCAGCCTGTCAATATCTGGCAGCACATGACATCCCCTTCATGCTGTTCACCAGAAGGTGAATGTAGTTGAAAGGATTAGCTGGAAGGCCAAGAAAGCTGCTAAACCTTGCTGAAAGTCCTGCATGAAGTCTGAGCCTGACTGCTCTCCATTCTACCCTGCTACAGCTAACCAGGCAGAGATTCAGACTGAGAACAAAACTCTTCCAGTGGTTGAAGGTTTATGCATCAATGAGAGCAAAAGAAAAAAGTATTCTGGCACTTGCAACAAGTGCTGATCCCTTGTTCACAATTCATAAGAATGACTCCACACTGAGACATTCAAAGGGCTTAAGCTCCATGAAGGTATTCCAGTGCTTGGGGGCATTCTGCCAATACCCATACAATCTATTGGAGGTTTTCCTTAATTTTGAATTGTTAAAATCCAGAAAACAGGTAAAGGTTTCCAGAAGACAAAAATAGACAACAGTTCTCTAGCACGAAATGCGTGCATTAAAAGTGGCAGGCTCCATTCAAATCCTTTGGGAATGGGGCATGCCAAGTTTCATCTGGCACTCAACCACACTTGTCTATTTAGAAAGCTGGTGTCAGGGATTCCTAACCATGGTCTCAGCCATGGGTTTTGACACAAATCCATTTATACTACATAAATCATTAATTCTTTCCTTCAAATACCACAGTCAATTTTGAAATCTTATGTTTATAACGGTTCATCTATATTCATCAGTACTATCGCCTTAAAAAAAAAAACCCAGAAACTTTTAACTATATTACCAGTGAATGCAATGGGAACAGAACACAAGATTTTTTTTTGGTTTTAAGCTACAAATCTGAAGTGGAAGTGAATGTTAAACGTATGCCTCCTACTAAAACTTTATGAAAAATGAAATGCAGAAAAAGCTGGATCCTTGCCATGACACCCATTATGGTGAAGTCTGAGACTCTGACCCTTCGTGTTATACTTATTGTGTTTTTGACACATTTAGTCAATTAAAATGGGTGAAGTGTAATTTGTTTTTCTTAAGTTTAATACAGCATGTCAATAGAAGCTAACCAAAATTTATAGTAGGAACACTAAAACTGCCACTTGCACTTAAACAAATGAACACAATTTATCATGGTTGAAATAAAAGGAACATCATGTGCATTTGACTTTATACTTCACATGAGCATGTTGCCAAATATAGGAAAGCATGTTACAGCTGACACTTCCAATGGAAAAGACATTTTACTTCACATTAAATATTGGTGTGAAAAATTTGGACCTTGTCCAATCCTAAGAAGTGTTAACGTTGGCACTTCCACTGTATACTTTTACTGTAAATTGTTGTAACATTTATTTGACATGGAATACCCAAAGGATTGATGAGTAAAGAAAGGAAGACTTTTTATTGTGCCATGTTCCCTTTTTCAGTCATGCATACTAAGCCTTTACATCTTCAGAGTTTAAACAAGTCACCACCTGTACTCAATCGGTGAAAGTTATTTTTCATGCAACTGGAGTTTGCCTTTTTTATAAACCTATAAAAGCACACATTTTCCATTTTATTGGTCAGCAAAGCAATGGCTGATTTAACCATAAAACTTACAAATGTTGTTTCTTTATGGAGATCTATGTTTTTTTAGCCTTTTATAATTCCTTGGAATATAAGCCTCCTTCATTTCATTTGTTGTCAGAGAGTGAAAACACAAAACAAAGTGGAGTATTTTTTCTTTTCATTAAAAAAGTTCACCTAACACTACTACCACTTATATTATTACCCACAGACTACTAAAGATTTAGGAGGAACAAAGTACTGCTGCATAAAAATTTATCCGCTTCAATTAAGTACCTGCACAAGAATTCTGTGTTCGTATTATGTGAACTATAACTACATTTATCTGCAGTAATGAAGCACTGTAAAATGTTGGAAAAGTGCTGAGGGGCACTTCTTATGATTTACTGAACTGATCTCTAGGTTAAGAAAGCAGGCCTAAGACAAGGGAATTACTCTTTTCATCCATATTTTTCAAATTAAGAAAATCCATGGCCTTTTTGAATTATAAAATTAAATTTTAGAGACACAAACATGAAAATGATTGGGATATTTTAACAATCTTAAATACCCAGTCCAAGACCTTGAGTTTTGATCTATTTAAATACAACACTTCAAGCTTTCTGCATTTGATTACAATTAAAAGAGAAATTCATACTTACAAATACTGGGAAAACAGATTTTTTTTCAAACTAGACAAGCAACACAGATGTCCTCTACCAGGGAGAAACCTCAACAACCATGTGAAGCAATGAAACAGGAGAATGTAAACAGCAGAGGACATGAGCTGGTGCTTAGGGTTACATCTGCTGGCACCCAGAACATCAGGTAGTGGCACCCTCAGAGCACCTCTGGAGAGAGGAGTAAGTTTATTATTTAAAAATTTTAAGTACTGACATGAGTATCTCTCCATTAAATGGGAAAAAGAAAATCTACCCTTTGTGTGTTCTTCTGGCCTACAACTGAGAGTGTGAAAACCAAATCTAAGTGAATGGAAATTCCTAAGAGAGGGACTTGGAATAGATAATCCATGTATCAGAAGCCCATCAAGCCCACCTTCCCCTTTGCTATTTCTAAATTGCAAACATGCCCTTTAGAAAAGACAAAGGATAGAAGAAACACAGGAGGGTAGAAGGGATTGGAGTAGCGAGAAAATAAAATGTTTGGTAGATTTTACAGTGCTAAAAACTCAGTCAAAAAAGGAATGTCAGCAAAAACAAAGCCAGCTCAATTTTCTCTCAGCCAGGTATGATCAAGCTGTGTTGCTTCAATATCATCCTCAGTCTTATAAAATATTTTTTCATGACAATCTCATCTCTCTGCTTACCAATAGGGAAGTCAAAGACATCACTGGCCACAAGCAGTCCTGTGGTAGGAATATATTTCCAAAGAGATTGTACATGCTCCATCCTTGAGTGTTTTCAAGACTCAGCTGGATATACCCAGAGTAACTGGTCTGATCTCATGGATGACGCTGTTTTTTCCCCCCTTTTTTCTGCAGGATACTACACTGGATACCTCATGAAGTTCCTGCATAACCTATGATGGTGTCATTAAATTCCTTATTTCAACTGAGAATATATGACTTAAAAGATGTATTTTGAAGACAAAACAAGAAAACAAACAGCCAGCTATTTGATTGCTAGACAGTAATAAACTATAAAAAGTTATTGTGCTGTTCCCAACACAATGGAACCACAATTTCTACTAGAAAGCAGATAAAATGCAGGCAGATATTTGTATGAGTTTCCCTGTTTGCATCTGGTTTCGGGGCAAGAACAACTATAGGTATTATAGAGGCTGCCTGGATTTTTTTCCAGGTAAAAAAGTTATCTTTTCCTTTTGTGTGGATGTAATGTCAAACCTGGACAAAAAAAGGTTGAGTTTGTGCTACTCCAATTTCTAGCTGGAGTTAATGATGAGTGTGTGGGAGGAATACTCCATTTTAAAGTAGCACTACCTTTCCTCCCATGTCGTGCTATCATCTTTAATGGCAACAATAATTCACTTAAGCCAGGAAGACATTTTTTCTGCTTTATCTATAGATCATTAGAGCAGTCTGCCTGCTGCATTAATGCCTGCTAAAATGGCATGCCGCTTCCCACTTTATGGCTCTATGTCAAAAATGTCTCTGATAGCTGGTTACTCACTCCACTTTGTCGGTGTTAAACAATCCATCCCTTATTGGATGAGCCACACTATCACATGGCAGTTACTTGACTTCTATAATATCCTCTATAGGTGTCAGGTCTCTGGAGAACTGTACGTCCTCAACTCCCACTGAAAGCAAAGGTGGATAGCACCTTACAGATCAGATGTTGTGACTTTCTGAAGAGCTGCTTAAGCTTTTCAGTTAAAACTCAACAGCTGTACAAAATGCAGGCATTATTTTTAGCCATACATTGCATCTCTCCATTTGTGATAATTTACTACCACGCAAAATATGTTGCTATGATATTGCTCAAGAGATAATAGCAAGGGAGAATTGGTACAACTATGTAACAAACCAGGGCCAAACACTTCTAGGGACACAATCTAGGTTTCCTACACCGACTGAGAGTGTTGAGAGATGGGTTTTTATATTCTTTAAGCATTTGTTTCTCTGCAATATAAATGATATTACAAAGAGTCAAAGTGTCTTATGGCATTTAGTGATTCAATTTGGCTTAATCAAATTCAAGTATGTTTGTTCACTTTTATTGTATATACTCTGGAGGTTGTTCGCCCAGAATGGTTCCATTTGAGATAAATACAGAAGTAAAGGAGAAAGAAAGAGAGGTAGAACAAAAATATTTAAAAGTAATGACATAAAATAATGAAAGATTATTCTATGTACCAAGTGAAATTAAGAAATCTGCTTGCACAAGTACATGCAAATGGCACAGAAGGGGTTGCTGCATCTATCTATAGTCTTGGAATACAGTAGCTAAATCATCATTCATCATTCTGTTTGGATGTCATAATATTTAACAGATTTTGTTAAGTAATATAATGCACCTAAAGCTTTGCACAGAAATAGAGACTCTTTATGAATTTTATCCAACATATAGATAGACACTTATATAATCTTCCCTTATTGGTCATTTGTGATCTACATGAATGAATCTGCTCAAATAGTTGTCTTCTCTGCAAATGTAAGACTCCAATCTCATGTAGACTCCCTCGAAACAGCCTTTCACCATGAGTATTTTGAAAAAACTTTTCTGAAACCGAAATAGTAACTTATGCTTTGATTCATCCCTGACTAAGAGGCTTAGAGTATGCGTGGCTTACCTGAGGAGCTTGACCTGGTCATATGCTCCAGTTGTAAGTGTGCTTAGTGTTGTACAAACATAAAACAAAACACCTGATTACACACTTTGTTCACTAGGTACATTGCACCCACGCACACTACATTTAGAACAACACTACTCTGAGTAAGAGACTGTCACTCATTTCGTACTCAAGAGAGTGATTCTGGATACCATATATGAAAAATCCTGGGTCATTTTGCCAAAGATGGAGAAAATTTGCCCCTTTGCAAACCAAAATTTTCTTTTTGTTTTTCCAACATCAGCATCATACAAGGTAGTATTTATTTGACTGCCTGTTGCAGCCCCCTGGGGCAATGACCAATACATTGCATGCTGTTTTAAAGATCTTTGAAATTTTAGACCTGCCATGAATGAAAAATGTTGAAAAGTACTCCAAAGCTACCCTTTAGAACCAAAAAACATGGGAACTCAGGGGCCTGTTGTGCTGTGCACTCTCTATTCCTGAATCTCTTTGTCATTGTTATTACAGTTAGCTTATGGGCCACATTATTCCTTATAATAGTCAGGGAGGATAATGCTGATGAAAATGAGAAGTTTACAGTGAATCATACTAAGTAAGTGCCGCCTCTAAGGCTGCAAGCACTCGGGAAATGGTTTGAGGCTTCTCTTTTCAAGTTAGAGGCTAGGCCGTTACCTCCCACTTTGGACTGGAATGTCTTGGCTCCATTTTGATGTTATATCTGTTAGGTGCAGAGTGATGAGTCTATCTTACTGCTGATTCACACCGGCTGTTCCAGCGGCAACATGTGACTGTGATTCCTCTGTGGCCCAGAGGATATTTTCCATCAGTGGTAACAGATGTTACTAATTCAGAAGGCCAAAAGAAAGAATAAAATTATAAGCACATAATGCATATAAACATTTCAGTCATATTCTTTTGACGAGAGGACAAATAAATGCAAAAGTTAAAAAGAAATTATTGGTGCTGCTGTTGATATTTTTGGAAGACCTGGATGGTCAGGAAAGATTCCTACTGAATGAGGACTGAATGTAGTAAGTTAAATTGCTGATGGAAAATATAAAATTAATTGTGATCCTTCTTTTCTGAAGGTCTCAATAGAAATAAATGTAAATCACCTGAAAGAATATATAAGGGGATGTGTTATGGTGAGGTGATGACGTATCAAATCATCTTAGTTCTCAGCAGACAGGGTGGGAAATGGAAGTGTGTTCCTCAGGGCAGTGATTTCAATGCAATTCTAATAATTTAAGGTAAGTCATTAAATTGCAACTTGTGCCTGGCCAATGTTAGGACCAATAAGATCATAAATTTGCTGATATTCCATCCATGCAAAATGGCACATACATTGGACAACTTCTCTAGCAGAAATGATTGGTACAAATCTCATCCCTTCTCAGTCTTTGACAGTAATTCTGTCATTTCCTGGTGGATCATACCCCACTTAAACACTATTTTCAGCTGGAAATTTATTATGTAAAATCTTTCCAAAGTAGACATTATACTTCATGTAATCTATTGAGCTACAAACGTTTAAAGGGAAAAAAAAAACACCTGTTCCTTCAGCTCTTCTTCATATCTTTTTCATAACCAGTCACCACTACAGACTGTTCTACAGCTGAACTGTGTTGTCTTTGTCCTTGGTATAAATTACTTGCTCAAACAAAAAAAAAAACAATTAGGTGCCCTTTTTTTCTCTTGAGTTTGGGGTTTTTTTGTTTGTTTTGGTAAGGCAATGAACTCTATATAGAAATAAACTTACATTTTGTGTATTAATCAAAGGCAAATAGCAATACATTTAGGCAATGGGAATGAATCACCTCCTTTTCATTATATGAACTGGGACTTTGTAAATTTTTCAGGACAAGGATCATGTCTTATTCACCGGATAAACTTTGTCATTATACACACCTATGTTATTTCAAGAAATATGGATTAAATAAGAAAAAAAAGTGGCCATTTGGAACACAGCCTGAAACTCGCTGAAGTCAATGAAAATATTTCCATTAGCTCCAGTATGAGCTGGATCAGATTCAAAAGGTCCTGTGAACAAAAACATCCATGATAATATAATAAAGACTTCATCACTCAAGGGGACCAAATTAAGATCACACAGATGACCTAAACTGTTGTATTTCCTCATGGGTTTGAGCACTTGATTTTACTCCCTTAAAATTTTTAACATAGCTGTTTTGTCTGTGTTACTGGCAGCATCACATTACACTGCAATGCAAATCAGCAGATGTCCAGCTTTTGAATTTTTTCTTTTTTCCTTTTTTTTTTTAACAGGCAACAGCCTTTTCTGCAAGTCACAATGCAGAGTTACTTTTTGATCAATAAAAGCAGTATAGACACATGAAGCAAAGTTCTTCAAAGTCAGATATAATTATCCCTTCTATGCGGCACTTTATATATTTATTTCCATTAATCTTGGAATCTATGTCTACCCTTTATTGAAAAAATGAATGCAATGTCAAATACAGAACCTCACAGGGGAATACTTTGGAATCCTGGAAATTTTCAAACTAATTCAACATTTTTGCCATACATGTATTAGGAACAATCCCAAGTGTAAAACCTAATGTCACTGAGTAAAACTGTCTTCTAAAAGTTTGAAAGTCTGTCATCTTTCTCCATATACTCACTTCATTAAATAGTTTACAGCTTGCAAGGGGATCACAATGTTGGAGCAAGAAAATGACTGTCCTGACAGATTCAGACAATAAAACAACCAGATTGTTATATGAATGTTTTCTCAGAGACTGTTGCTGCAACACATAATAAATACAAATATTGAAACACCTGCATGATAAACATAATACTTTTAACAGATGTTAATCCCCCCTGAATGCGACCAGTGGATTTAGATCACATAAATGCAACTTGCCCCATTCAGGTCTCCCTGGAAAATTGCCAATCATATGGTTGCTTTCTGACCAACTGCTGCAATCTACAGGCACGTATTTGCTTCTCAGTTCTCCTAATATGAGCATTTTTAAAACAATCCATAAATATAGCAATATGTGTGCATGACACTGAAGCTCATCTACAATTTAGGTAGCTTGTCCGCTGCCAGCATGAATTGGTTATATTATTTTAGAAAAGAGTGTTCCAAGTTAAAAACAAACTTATTTTCTCAAAATCCTGACATTCTGGCAAGCAGGGCAGAATGTTTTTTCCCCTTGGTGGGACTTGCTCTGCTTCAATACTCTCCGATCATATGCAGCTTCTGTTTACTTCAACAAATTTAATGGAGGTTCAGCATATTTGAAAATTAGCTATTAACCCTATCAAAACACTACTGAGGTTTTGATACCCCTAGGGGAGAAGCATACACTTACAACCCGTTGGCTTAAACTTAAGTACCTGCTTATGCACTCTGTTGGAAAAGGGCCTGAATTTACATCTGTCTTTTCACCTCCAGAATGTATTGAATGCCTTTCGTTGTACCTTCAGTTTATACAAATAGCCCTGCACCCGTAGGGCCATCTCTGTGCTACCAAAGATGACAGTGTGCCTTTGCACGGGAGGGAGTGAGTGGCATTACTCAGTGGTGAGCTATCCAGCCAGCAGGGCCTGACCTCCTGACGTGTGTGTAACTGAAAATAAGCAACGCTGGGAGCAGAAAATAACTGGCCAGTGATTATTCATGGGAACTGAATGGCAAAGGAAAACCTGCATGTTTCATTTCATGCCTCCAGTGGCTGTGTTAATTCAGAGAAAGTGACACAAACAGAGCCACAACAAGGATCGGTGCAACAGAAAAATATCAATTCTTCATGGAAAAGCAAAACTTTACTCTCAAAACTGTCAAGTAAGCAAAGAAAACAATAATATAATTTGTGTACGAATTAACTCTAACTTGCCGCATCTCCATGCACCACCTAGGGACATCTGAGTTTAAAAAAAAAGTGGGATGAGTATTTCAAAAGATAGAAAGGTTTGCCTGGTAAAGAAGTTCCCCAGAGCAATTTGTTCTGTAGATCAGGAGAAACAGATGCAGCTGAATAGGAAGCAATAGAAGTGTTTACCAAATAGCTCTGGTGAATCTTCAGAGTTTCTCTTGGTGACAAGGAAGACATAATCATATCTCAGATGCATGTTCAAGAACAACCATCATTATCAAAAATTAAGACAATTTATTCCAGTTCAGTTGTACTCTTGCTGAAATAATTGCAGAAAAAAGATTGTGGCTGGTCATAAGTAATAATAAAAACCACCAAGAAGATGTATTGTTTGGGATATGAGCAGCTACAGGGAGAGAGCTGCTCTAAGACAGATAGACCAACAAAACTTTCCAAAATGCTACTATTCAGACATGAATAAATAGATCTATTTGCTTAATGGCAAAGAGCTGCATTTTCTTACTTCATCTAGTTGATTGTGCAATTAATTGCAATAAGTTGAAACACAGAACACAGGAGAAACCTTTCCATTGATTATAAAGTGAAAAATTCAGCTGATTCTTCAACTTTTTAGGATTATTAGCTCATCATAATTAAAACAGAAAAGGATGGTATTGCATAAAAATTGTTCCAGCTGAGCCAATGTGATCAAAAAAAGTGAATAACTTGCTTGGGTGGATGAACAATAGGTTAGAAGAGAACATGGATTTTCTGAGATACAGATATTCATGATTATGATTATGGTGTTCAGTGACTGTGGTAACCTGAGCAGCCATGTTCAAAACCTTTTTAAAGGCTATTGAAGAACTAGAATGGGTTCATTAACAATTCTAAGTGCTGCTGTTTGCAGGAAAACTCTCATATAAGGAGGAACTGGCAAGATTTTTTGTATTATTAAAAGATGGTTGAAAAATGCTGAAAAAAACATCAACAAGATTAACTAAAAAGGTCTTTTGGTCTGGTCTCAAATGATATAACAGCTAGAAAAGGTTCAGTGAAAGCAAAAAAGTAGCAAATTATAAAGTGAGGAAGGGTTTACTCTTATATCCACCCCATACTTAAGACTGAGAAGTAATTCTGAGTCAGAATCATCTGGTCTCATCTATGATTCACAAGAGTTTTAAGAATTAATTATAAAGCCCATTGTTTTTCAAAGTTTTGCATTCTTTGTTCTTTTATTTTGTTTTTATTTCATTTTTAAACTAAAGCACTAGGTTCAGAGCAAGAAGAATAAACTTTCTCCAGTGTAGCTTGTTCTAACCATTTTAAAGAGTACATCAGATGCAATAATTATTTTCCCTGGTTTCAAAACTAACTTCTGGTTGGCTATGCCTATAGCAGACATTTTCATGCTTCTATATGGTGGTGTCTTGGCACCTGACTGGCTTTGCTGCTGTTATCAAAATGCAGAGAATGGAGAAGCCTGGATGCAGACACAATTTTGCCAGGACTGTCTCTTCTATTCATTATAATGCTGCACATTTCACTTGTGAAATTCTGAGCACATTCCAACTTACAGCTACATTAAAACTTTTCTATAAATTAAGAGAATCCTAGAAATTAAACATTTTTTCACAACTGCCTAATTACAAAGTATTTGCTCTCCCTTTTCCCCCCACAAATTTCATGTTAGACATTATGAGCTCAAGCTCCAACCTAACCTGAGCCTGAGGTGCACCAGCCATTGCAAGTCAATGAGGTTTTAGCATCAAAGTCAGGGGTGGTGGAGGAGTTTTGCCACTGCCATGCCACAGTTGCCACTGCAGGGAGAGACAGGCATGGCCACAACAGGGATGGGGATAGCCTTGAGGGCTTTCAAAACCAGATCCCACAAGAGGGATATTCCCAGTCCCCGCAAAACTGACCAGAGCAAGCTGAATGCAGAACACCTGAGTACTTCACAGCCCTAAAAATCACTGATACAAAAGCGTCCTGGGTTTTGAAAAATAATGTCCAACTGCTATACACACAGATTTGCTGTAGCTTCTTTTTGCTGCAAACGGTGCCATCAGCAGACTGGGGGACTCTGCTTAGGGCTGTGCATGGGCTCATCCTGGCTCACCTTCCTCCTCCTCTCCACTTTGCAGCAGCTGAAATACTTACCTGAGGAGACTGTAAGTGACCAGTGTAAGCCACACTAAGAATATCAAACCCTCACTACCCTCAGTGGTGGACAAAAGACTGCTTGGGCCTTCAATTCTTTGTGTAAGCTCATACCTAACTGGCCATGGGGGCCCCTGCTTGCCCAAGACTCAAACTTCACCCTCCTCCAGCCCCGGGCTCCTCTGGCTACACACGTGCATTTATCTATTTTCCATCACCTCCCACACAAGTGTAAAGGCTTTCAGGTGATACTTGAGAGGACCTGTGCTAGGGCATTCCATTGTGCAACAATGCTCCCACACAATGTGATTGGAGTAAACCATGAGTACTATTAACAACAAGCAAACAGCCTTAGCATGTTGAAAACAACCTTAATTATTCTCATTCTTAAACCTTCTTTTCCCATGACATTTATGTGCTAAGGTTTCAGCTGAACTTAGGTTATTTAGGCATTTCTGAAAAGTCTACACTTTAATGGGTTCAAATGACTAAGATGAAAACAAAATTTCAGTAATTAAAGTTCATGTAAGGGGAGGTGTTTCATTTAGGTTTTTGTTTGTTTGCTTTCATCTATAGGCCTCCAGTGTTTTCGTATCTATTCTATAAACAGGATAATATAAAATCATCTATTTACAGAAGAAATGAAAAGTTGAATGATTCGTTATATTTATATGACCTTAAAACATGTTGCAGAATTGCATTTATTACACACAAAAAAAAAACCTAAAACAATAAAACATCTTATTGAGTAGTTGATTATATGGTATTACAAAAATCTGCCTTCCAGTGGAATCCTTTGGCCTGCATATGTACAACACTATAAATCTTGCTAAATATTTGTTTCAGAAATTGTCCAGAAGGATGAACAGATTGATTTTCCAGACCTAAATCACTTCAACACTAAATAGTACTCTGGAGAAAACTGTGTTTCTCTTCTTGTTGTTTGCAGACACATTAAGATCACACACTGAGCTGCAGCAGTTCAGCTTTCTGGTCCTTTTGCTGTTTCAAAGCACCAAGATGGAAAAGGCACAGCTTTGAGACTACCTAAATACAAGGAGTTAATGAAATCCATGGTAAAAATAAGGAATTACTGAATGCATTTCATTAATTTTGAACTTAGTAACAGACTATATATCTAGCCTGTGGATTTGCATGAATTTGAAAGCTTGAAGAACAAAACCAACATGAATATAGGACTTTTCACAAAATAGCTTGTAAAGGTTTTGGGCTTTTTACAACATATATTCCTACATTTTTACAAAAAGTCAGCAAAACATTTATTTTTCCATTAAACTTCTTGAACTGCCAAGTCAACATTTTACAAATGAAAATTTTTCAACTAAGAAAATTTTGACTTGTAAGCTGTTTATAACTTAATACGTCTATTTAATGGTGTTTTGATTAATTTCCCCAAAGAATGTGCTGTTCCAATTTAAGGTCACTGTTTCCATTTATATTCTGTATCTGTGATTTTTAAAATGTTATAGAATGCATTTCCTCAACTGAAGATAATATTTTTTCCAAATATGAAAAAGGATATTCCCAGATATACCTTCTTGTTAAAGACAATGCATACATGTGACCTAGGCACTTAATGGTGTATCTTTAATTTTTTGGTGAAAGCCTGATGCCATCCTTCTCCATTTGTACTGCAGGCTCCTGCCCGAAACACCATGCTTGCCAAAGACATTCACAGATCTTTGATTTTTTATTTTTTTTTTAGATGTACATTACATCAGAGCCCATTAAAAGCTGAGAAGGACTGCTTTTTCTCACTTTTGTCATTCATAACATGCACCAAATACAATTATGTGTGTGTGCACTCATCAGCAACACTTCACAATTGAGGTTTTACCACACTTCTAAGGCCTAGAAGGACTGATTCCATTTAGGCTGGTTTTACATATGTGATCAGTTTTAACAAATCTATTTTTAAAATATGGAGTCCTGAAAGGTGAAGAGTCATATCCAGTGTGGTCAAAGATGAATGCTTTGTACAGCTCTTATGAGACCATCCTTAGACCCTTTGTCATGTCTGCTAGATTATATTCTCCTGAAAAGCTACATAAAAACTTAGGGCTCATACATATTTTCTAGATATTTATGTCCCTTTAAAGCATGCAGCCAGCTAAATTACTATGTAAAGGGTACTAATGTCTGTTTATACATGGTATTGCTTAGTATAAAGAAATTTTGGAGCGAAACATCTTTTTCTTTACAGAGAAAAAGAAACCTGTGGGTTCACCTGGCAAGTCACTTCTCTGTCCTCAGTATGCTTTGGGGGTTTTTGGGGCTTTTTCTGGCAGGCTTGGACTAAGAGAATATTGGTAATAAATGCCTCATGAGAAGTCTCCTTGCAAGCACAGTACAGAACTGTGACATCTATAGAAAAAGGAAGAGAAAAATTTCCCAAGCACAGCCAGAACCTCTCTTGTTTACATTCTAAACCTCTTTGGATTGCAAAAGACTCTTGCATTTAATGCCTAATTCTGAAAAAGAATTGAAACATTTCAAAAGATCCTAAAAGCCATGTGGAAAGGTAGACTTTATGCATCTTAAAAAAAAAAAAAAAAAAAAAAAGCCCAACACCTATTTGTCAAAACCCATTTCCTATTAATTAAAAGAAATTGAATTGGTGTTTAGTGGTTTGGTGAGTTTCTCCTCTGCTAAATGAACATAACCTGCTGGATCCAGCAAAATAATTAAAAATGTGCTTTTACAGGATAGAGGGCTTTAGGAGCTGCACAAACCCCTCAGACTTTATGAGTTTTCAAACCAATTCTATGCACAGGGTGCGAGTGAATATCTCCCAGTTCCCAGAGAGCCTCCCTTCACAAATAAAAAGAACAGAGATAAGCTGACAGACACACAACATGAGCATAAAATATAATTAAAACATACTTCCATTTTCAATCTATTGCAGCTGCTAACCTTACTGATTAGCAGTTCTTCCATCTATGAGTCATCTCAGAGATCTATTCACAGGGGTTCTGAGCCTGAAATCACTCTTGTTTCAATGGATTACAATGAGAAAATATTCAGATGTCTTTCCATGTAGGCTGAAGACCAGTAAATCTACAGTATGCAGTGACAAAACATGTGCCAACTTAAAAGCTGTTATGATAATTCAATCATTTGCATATGAAAATTGCATAATATATACACTCTCTTGGTCAACAGTGATGTTCTTTTCCATGCAGGATTTTCAAAACCCAAGACAAGCAAAATAGGCTGCTAAGCACAGGTTTCCTCCACGTGATATCTGTAAGATACTCCCTGAGGCCAGAATGTGAACATAAAAACTGGGTAAATTCTGTGTAATCAATAATATCAGACAGCTCATCATAATTTTCCCTTACATCCCAGTTTGCACAAGTGTTAAATATAAGTCCTGCTGGTGTTTTACGAACTTTACTCATAACAGTTGGCTGTTCTTTACACTCCTCTACTTGTACTTGTAGGTTATACATTTATAGGAAAAACATGCCAAGGTGAAACACATGCCAAGGTAAAAAACTCCATGCCAAAAAACCCATAGAAAACAGATGCTTCAATATTCCAAGGATGAGCAGAACATGTAGTGCAAGATACTCCTGAGTGCTCAAGTTGTCCTCCCCCATTTCAGCCTGACTTTTCTGTACTGTATGAATCCATTGTCCCACATCAAGTCTTTCTAAGTGCAGTAGCTCCCCAGCCAGTTAGCAAAAAAAAGAAAGCTCTTAGCAAATCGCTGCCCAAATTGCCCATATCACATGATGATGGGCTTGACAGCAGTCGCCTCCTTCCACATATTTACTCCGTACATCCCAAAATGATAGGCTCTTTTGTCTCTGCTTAGGGAGATCTGTAGCAGTTTGTTCCCTTCATATCCTCAGGGTGAGTGTCTCCCATCCTTCAAAGAAATGAATCTGATCTTGGAAAAGTTCCTTCTCAGCATTGTGAAAGAAGGGAGTGTTGAGAGAGTTTCACCCTCCATATCCGTATCTGATATTTCATATCTTAAGTTACTGCAAGTCTAAAGTTGTTTATACACTTCTTTATGGGTCAGCCTTCAAGGGCACTTGCAGTAAATGCCTAATACAAATTCAGCTATATGGGAAATATCGTCCATAGGAGTTTGGCTGGTAGTTGGGATCACCTGCTGTTTTGACATGCTTTGTTTGGAGGAGGTAGACTCTCTCTGGAGGGTTTTGAGCTGGTGTGGCATTCTGCCTCCCCAGCAGCTGAGTAGCTGCCGTATCCCACCACACTTTGCTATCCAAGGCCACCACTTGCACTTTCCATGCAATAGTCATCTGGTGACATGGCGACAGCTTTCCCCTTGTCTATCCCCAGCTGGAAGACTGGGGGACCGCTTTGATGGCTCTGCCATCCACACTTTTCAGGGATAAGAGACGGGTGCAGCCAAGATACACGTTGACGGATTTCTGTGTGGTTTCAAGAAATTTCATCCCAAATCTTTTTCACATTTTAAGTATATTTCAGTGCTGTTAAAATCAAAACTTCACAGATAAGAGAATGCACACAGCCACCAGTCAAGTTAAATAAATGCCAAATGCAGAGATCTGTGCAGGCATTTCTGGGTACTTGTATTTATTCCTTCATGCACACCTACCAGGGAATGTTTTGCATTCCCAACTCTGAAAGCCATGCCCAGATATTTGTTTCCATAGATATGGCCATGAAGGTCTCCACAACATAAACATTCCTATGTGCAGAAGAGGCCTTAGACGGTAAAAATTTTATAGCTCACATCTTCTCTGTCATAAGCTATTTAAGATTTAAAAGTTCATGACCAATTTCTTGATTTTTAACTACTGTATGAATGACTTTACCACTGTAGCAAATGTTTCCAATGTTTTTTCAAGCACAAATCCTCTAAACAATCTTTGTATTTATTATGTTTTCCTTTAATACATAAATCAAAAGACAATAACAAGCCTAATGTCAAAGAAAATTTTTGACACTTCATACATTAAATAAAAGCAGCCGATAAACAGTTTAGACGAAATTATGGCTTGAAATGTAGTTCCCAAGAGGAATGTGGTTCATAAATTGATTTTATACTGCTTCTGTCGTTGTTGATTTGAGATATGCACAAGACACCCACAGTCATTACCAGTGCTACCATTACTTAGCCTGCCTTTGCTCTGACTGATATTTAGACACATGGAGACTACCCACCATCTATTTCTGTGAAAAATGCTTTGTTTGGTTGTCATCACATGTGCAGCATGTTGCCTTCTATTTGAAAGCTTGACATCTAATAAAAAATTTGGAAGAAAATCAACCCTTAAATTTTGACCATGCCTGAATCCCAGAAACTTCTGTAACTACTTTGGGTATTCAAGAGGGAAGGGTTTTCCAGTCAGAAAAAATGAGGTAGCATTCGATTGGTAATTGACCTAATGTCATTGAGTCTCAAAGGTAAGCCATTTAAAGCTCATGAGTTCTTTACTGTATCCCACCTTTAAAGACTCCTTGAAAAAGATGCTTCTTTTTTACTTTTGCACTTCACTTTTTCTGTAGCTAAACGTTACCACAGAAATCACTGCTTCAAAGATTCTAGTGAGTTTATTGCCTGAATATTTATAATTATTTGGAAATTAAGACACCAGTGTTTATTTTAAATATGGGAAATGAGAGACTAATTTATGTGGAGCAAACATTTAGTTTCTCATTCAGTTCTGTTGGAAGAAAGTGTTTTCCAAAGCACCTGAGATTATGTAATACTGTGCCTTTCACATTAAGTTCTTGATTTTCAAAATTGCACTCTCCATTCATTTTCCGCTCATAGGAACAGAACAATTCATTGAGCTGTGCTCTCTCTTATTCACCAATGAGTGCTTCAAAATAGAGTTAAGGGAGAGCTAAGAGTTAACTGAAGCATTCATCGTAGAAATGTTCTAATAACAATGAATTATAAATAAAATAACCATGGATGGATTCATCTAGCAAATGATATATTTATTAAGTGTACCACTTGGGTTTCTTATAGGTCAAGGTACCTCACCTCTACAAGCAAAGGTGGTAAGCTTCTCAAAGTGCCCTTAATCATTATGCTAACTATGTGACAGCACATTTGCTGAAAGCTATACAAATGGAGCATTGTACCTGAATGGCAAATATGTGCTTTCAGCACAAACAAAACCAATAGATTTTAAGAGTGACTTTATGCCTTCACTAGCAACTAGTCTTTAAAGAGTACACATCCTTAGCACAAATCCTGATGATAAAGTATGTGCAAGCAGAGCTCTTAAAAAGAGCACATTTGAAAAAGACTCTACACAGCCCAGCAGATTTCCTATTTGCTGTGCTTTCAGTTCACTCCTCTAACACCTCTACACAGAGATTTCACAGCAATATGCATTCACTTGAAGAAAAAAGCAGGTCTACAGGAAATAAACCATAAATATATTTCCACTGCTCTACTCATGACATTTGTTTCCATTGTTTTGTAGGGAATGGTATAGCTGATTGATAGCACCATTTTTTTCCTCCTGACATTTTTTCCCAGTAAGTGCCACTGACTTTGCAGAAAACTCATAGAAGCTGGCTGACAGCTGGCAGGCTAGAACTGTGAAGTGAACCTTAGGCAACTGTGTGCATACAGTGCTGTGGGGCCAAACTGGGAAGCACAAACACCTATTGCGCTCATCCAAGTCGTGAATTTTTCAACAGGGAGATTCACACTAATAAATTGGACACATAGGCATAACACATACAATTAGCTTATAAAAAAAATTAAGCAGAAGTGAGAAGCACCTAACCTGTACTACTCATCAATGAAAGTTGATGTTGCCTTTCTTTTTGTTTGTTTTATTTCCTTATTTAAGTATAATGGAAAGGCTACTGCTTTACTTTCAATGTCATTAAAGCCTGTAATTAATTCGCCTGAAACCACAAGGTTTTTTTTTTTTTTTTTTCTTTTTTTTTTTCTTTTTTTTTTTCTTTTGTCTAAGGGTGTAGATGTTAAACTAATCATCCAGTGAAGGCTTTATCCTTGTATGGTATGAGGAGCTGAGCTCACCTTTGGGCTGTGTCCAAAGAAAAACTCTACGGGGCAGAAATGTATTCCTGAGAGGCTATTAAACTTGCACTAGGCATTAACATTGATAGTATGTTGATTTAGCTTCTGTCCTCTCTACTGCCCTCGTTAAAGTGACTAAAAACCTTTCCTTCATCAGATCCCACTCCTTTTTACTGAAATCCCTGCTACCTTCAAGATGTGGGAACAAACTCTGATTCTTGAAACTGTGAGCTTCTTGAAACTTCCTTCACTTTTATCCCTCATGGCTGAGTAATAATGCTTTCCTCACTTTCTCCTCCTTTTCTGCAAAAAAAAAAGTCCACAATGACACTCAGTGAATATCAAGACCAAGGTCTTTTGTCCTAAGAACAGAAATCAGGACAATTTTAGATATCTCATCTCTCAGTCAGAGATTGAGAAATCCTACTTTTGAGCACAGCCCAATTCTGAAGGCTCCTGAGTCCAACCAGCAGTAACTCCACTGTGGATCACAGAGTTTCTCCTCAGACAAAAGTTCCCCACTTGAATGCACCCTAACTTAAGCTAATAGTGGCTGTTTGCTCTCTGCCTGGCCTTTGGGGCAGAGCAATCAGTGGCAGCTGCTCAGGGACCAGGCACCTGCCTTTTCCATCTCCAGAAACCATCAGCATGTGTGCAGGAGTAGAAGAGACATCTGAATGAGACCAATAGCTCTGAGCCACTCTGCTCCCAACCTCTCCAATGTCCCTGTCCTGCCCTGCGCTTTCAGGCTTGGGAACACTGGTCAGGCTGTGCTGTCCCCCCTGAGCCCTGCACACTGGCATTGACCTGTGTGGGCACAGCACAGAGATACCCCAGGGGGAGAAGGGATGGGTCTGCATGCACCCAAACAGAATGAAGTTGGCCAGGCTGCTAGGTGGCTGCTGGAAAAGCAATAGGAGCTAACCATGGGCGGAGCAGCTCATGGGACCAAGTTTGATGTGGGTGCCATGGGACACCCTTCCCTTGCTTCCAGCAGAAGTAGACATGTTACATCTCTACTTTCTCCTCTGAGCTTTGTCGTTTTTCCTGCTTATTCCATTACATTCTCAGTGACTTTTTTCCCCATGCTCCTTCTCTTGTATGTCTTTCCCAGGCACATCCTAGGCCAAAACTCAAATCCAATCCCTCTGTCTTTCCATGTGACTACCTAAAGTTTTCTCCAAACCTCCTGACCCCATCTCCCTTCATAATAAAGCAATGCACACTGAAAGTTATTGTTATTGCCCTCTCTGATATTCAGCTCTTCCAGGCTGGCCAGGTTGACCAGCATGGCATTTTCCAGGTTAGGTTTCTAGCATCAGGCAAAATAAGCAGAGCACAACCCTGTGCAGGAGAGGAGCTGAACTCCTGGGACTGACATCATCCTACTGTGGATTAGGGCACAGATTCCCAATAACAGGAAAAAGGCCTGGTGACAGCCCAGTTGGCTCTTGACTCAAAAAGGTTAAGATTCAGTTGTTCTCTTTGTTCAGTTCTTCTCTGCACACTTAAGGATTAATTATTGCCAATGGGCTAAAATAATATTAGCCACAGAAAAGGTATTCTAGATTGTTTTCTTTTGATGTCAGTTAATGATTTAATTTTTTCAAGGGCTTATGAGAAATGAACTGCTTATTCTGGAACAGGTATATAAAGTTACTTACTTATATGTGTAACACACAGAAAGAAAAGACTTTTCATACAGTCCAAGTACAAATGTGCCTGACCTACATTTGGTGCCCCTCCTGCCTGTTCTTCCTGTGTAAGACTTAGTGTGGCATTATCTACTTTTATTTTTAAGGCTGTGGGGTTTTTGTAAGAAGAGCAAGCAAGGGATGTAGAAACATTCACAACTAAAACAAACTTTTTTTTTATTCTTGACTGCTTTAATCCTATCCTCTGAGAAAAGTCCCTTAAGCCAAGGTTTATAGTCAATCACCAAAAAAAGTGGGGGGTCCATTACCTTCCCCTTTTAATTGTGGGGCAGGGTTCTTTAACTTTCCATGAGACTTTACTAAAATTTCTTCTGGGCAGAATTCCCTTGAACCTGGTAATTAAGACCACAGGATATGTGTTAATTGTCTTTGACATGCAGAATTATCTGCATTTACCCAAACTAATAACATCACCACAGACATGCTGTTTTTTAAACACATGCTTTAAAATCATCTATAAATTTAATTACTCTTCACATAATGCAAAGATTGACAAATGCTAGAAAAGCTGAAAGAAATTAAGGAAAATATACAACTTTATCCTTGGTTCACTCTGTTTGAAATCCATTTTCTGAAAGACTAATAAGGCTTGGGAAATCACTTGTTTTTATAGTTTCTGTTCTGTTAAGGTACAATTGCACTGTTCAAACATCAAGTTACAGTCTTAATTTTGAATGGGCTTGCTTCTCTGGGCTAAGGTAAATAATCTTAATAAAAACAATTTTCAATTGCCCTGAACACACTTTTTTCTTGGTGTCTAGCTATACAAAATGTCAGAAAGGAAAAAAACCATAAAAGAAACACTTTGTACAATAGTAAAGGTAGAAACAATTGGGCATAGATGCTCAGAATAAAGGCATCTGCAAGCATCTTAGAATTTTAATAATTTTTAAGTGTTTGTATAACTTCTACTTTGAAAGAACCATAGCTGATAAATCTAAACTAGATATGGGTAAGTAATAGGTGAAAATAAATTGACACAATTCAATTTAATTTTTTCTTTAAAATTAATCCACAAAATAGATATGATTGATTTAAACAATATTAATTTCTCAAAATTACTTGATTAATATTAATTAAAATTCATAATTCATTTTCTTCACCAAGTACTTAGCAAATTTTCCACATGTAGCATGTAAAGCACAAAACTGGAAGCTATTGTGGTTATGCACCAATCATGTTTTTATGACCAAGCTGTATGATTTGATGAGATTAACACATCTTCCTTTTCTGATTTATTTTAATTTTTTGCTTAAGACATCTATTTGTCTTTACTTCATCTTCTCATTCCCACGCAAATCTTAAGCCTTGCCTTATACTATTCTTGTGATGTAGAGGCATGAATTTTCCATATTTTATACAGCAAAAAAGGCTTCAGTTAGTAGCACTACTGTGTTTTATTTGTTAAATAGTGATAATGTGACCTGACGAGGCAATTATGATTTTCTGAATTAATTTATTCTGACAAAATTTCACATTCAGTTCAAAAAAGCTGTGATTATTGAATAAATTTCACTTTAAAAAGCCATCTTTCAGGAAACATTCTTTGTTAGAACATCTCCTTGAAAATGATTTATTAATTTTAAATTATTTTATTTTAATTAATTAATTTAAATTAATCTCTACAGTGTGGAGGCTGTGTAATGGGCCTGTGTATCTCTCTGGCCACAGCTTCCATGTAGGTCTAATTGACGTTTATTCATGTAAACATCAAAGCCAATAATCATGAGGGGAAAAATTTTGAATAATTGTTAAACTTTGCTAGTAATTATGGTGCTGCCCTGCCCTATCAGTGTCTTTTCCCCTCCAGCTCTAAATCAACTGGACAAAGGACAGTCACACTGGCATTTTCTTTCCTGCAGTAATGCTGTGCCTACCACACTGAGTTGTGCCATTTACTGTGGCAGCAGCTGAAAGCCTAATGAATAACTTTCCTATGTGCAGTGAAGATTATAGTAGGAAGATGACAGAATACTGTAAAGCTGCACATCACAGGACCTGAATTAAAGAAAAAAGAAAGGTTTCAAAGTGAAGTAATATTTCTGAGATAACCTTTTAATCAGCAAATTCTACTTCTTGCCAAAAATAAGTGGATTGCTAGGTAAGAGTGTGAATAGGTTTAAGCACAAAATTTTAGCATAAATACAAAAGTAAGTAAATGCCTTCTAAGTATTCTGCTGGGGTTCTGCCCTTGGGTTAATCAGCCTCATCAGAAGCTGGTTTGGCTGGAAACCCACAAGCCCTGGTACAGATGGGTGCCCTGTCCTGCCCTGTGAGCTTTCCATATGTAGTTGTGTTCTGTGTTCTGATCCTTCCCCATGTTTAGCTCATAACAAAGCAGACAGAACACCTTGACATGCCTGCCAGTGTCACTGGGAAAGAAGAGGGGTGGGAAAGGGAATGAGTATGTACTGACACACTTTGCCCTTGGTCTTCTGCCCTCATTTTTTTCTTCCTCTTCCATGATGGAGCTGCCTAACCTGACAGCTCCACACTTCACTGCCTTCAGATGTCTCTAAACTTTCCTTTGAAGCTATGAAAATCATGCCATGAATCACAGCAATGATGAGACATGAGTGCAGACAGACAGAAGAAGAAGTCTGATTGCCAGTCCTGTGCAACAAAAGACCCTCCCAGGTCAAAGAGGTGGATATGCTTTTCAGCAAGGTAAAACTAATGGGTGAAACCTTCAATTAAAAGCAGAGATAGTGCTCTGGATCACAGTGCTTAGGGTCATAATCATCTCTCTAGTACTGGCCCCTCTGTCTCCCAAAATTTAGACTTTGGTGCCTAAAGTGACCTCAGCAGAAGGTGACAGTCTTCACTTACTGTCACCCCAGACTTTACTGCTTTTGTATGGCCAGCTTTCCCTTCAGCTATAATCCTGGGGTTTTATCTATCCTTAAATTTGGTAGATGCAATTAAGAAGATGTTTTAAAAATGATCACAGAATCATCTGCATCTTGAAGCTTTTGTTATTTCAGCACATGACCTTGAAAGGGCTGGGTGGCTGGGCCCAGGTTTAAAACCAAACAGGTTTTATGTACAGCAGTGCATGATTTTGCACTGTGGTGATAACTAGAGAACTGAATATCCTAAAGACAGTGGAAACAGGGGAACGGGCATTTGCAGAATATATTTCTACATACGAAGTAGAGTTTTGAGAACACACTTAAAAGTGTAACTTCCAATATCAATTAGTGCTCCTCATTTGTATCATAAAGTTCAAGGATAAAGCAACTGAAAAAAACCAAGCAATGTTTACATTTTGCCAGAGTTTTATAATCAATTAAACGTATTTGCTGCTATTTACATAGTTGAATGGCACTGCATTTACACCATGAGATTTTCTGTTATTTCTGTGTAAATATTTCTTTAAAGCCAGATGTAAATTCAGATTAGTTGTGAAAGAAACACTAAAATAAAATAAACTTCCATTTGGGGCTGATCACAAATTACTCTGAAACTGAAGAGCAAACTTGTTAAAATGCAAAGTGAAAAGCAAACAATATTAAAACAAGCTGAATAAATGAAGAAAAGTAATACACAAGGATGCCTTAAAAGAGGTTTGCCTTATTGCAATTGATTTTTAGGATTACAGATAAGTTAAAATTCAATAGGAGTTTTAATTTAAGCAACATGAAATGACACCGGAGTTTAAAATAAAAGGTTGTTGCATACCTATGCAAGGTCTGAAATTCCCACCAAAACAACTAAAAGTGGAATTTACTCCTTCTTCCTCTAATGCTAGTTAAATTGTAAATAGTAATTTCATTCTTCCATCCTGTTTCCTCCTTGAAATCCACTGCCAAAGCACACACTCCCTCAGAGAAAACCCTGCCAACTTCTACATCATTTAAAAGCAAACTGTAAAAGAAAGAATGGAAAATCACAATCTCAAAACAACCAGCTCATAATCTTCTTTCACTCCTGTTTGTCTGACACCATGTGTCTCTGTCAGATGCAATCTTGTACAAAATTCAGAGTGAAAAATCCCCAGTGGTAACCACAGGTTTGTACCTACCTATTTTTCCATTCCTCAAACGATGTTAGCCACACAATGTTGGCTAAATAAATAGCCAGATCTTCCAAATTCCATGCAAGTTCTGGGGAGTTGCAGGGCTGAGAAATAAAAACTGAGCATGAAAAATCTTCAGTTTGAGCTTTTTACAGAGTATGTTTTCAAGCCACTTTGTCTGGAAGTTTTGGTTAATCATATGTGAGATGGATGCTCATTTCCCTGCAGTCCTGACTTTTAGGTTTCAGTGGCTGGAAAATGATATCCACAGAATAGTTATCAATAGTTTGTTTTGCAAACAGAACGGTGGATCAAGTGGAATTCTGAAGATATTCATCCAGGAATTGATTCTTGTCAGTCTTTCATGAGTTATCCAAATTATAAACTAAAGAATATACCTACACTTCATGCATATATTTTATACCCAGAAGGTGACATCAAGCGACCAAGTACTCAATGTAGATTGAAGGGCAAGACTGGAATTCAAAATTATCTTGATAAAATGAAGACATGGTTAGGGGAAAAATAGAAAGTAATTATACTTTTCAGAGTAATCAATTGCATAATAAGAAAGTGATATCCCAGACTGGGGGAACTTTTTAGGGAATGAATTACTGGTTATTGTGGAACACAGGCTGAACATAAACCATCATTATCAAATTACCATTAAAAAAAAAAAAAGAGTGAGTAGATATTAACAAACATGCAGGCTATAAGACAGGTGAGGTAAACCTCCAATTCTGCTCAGTGCAGAAGAGGTCACACTAGCATTATTTCAAGAAATACAAGTACACCTTAATTTAAGGGCCAGAAAAACCCACTAGACATTTAAGTGTAATAATAATAATTTTAAAAAATAAAACATTCATTTTCTTGTGTACTGGTGTACAGAAAAGAATGCTAAGGAGAAATATGCAAATCAAATATGTAGAAGACAGACATAAAGAAGAAAAGAATGAACCATGCTCCATGCTGACAGTAACTAGAACACAAAATGAGCTTCAGTCACAGCAGCAGATAACTCATTGAAGATTTCAGAACAACTATTGCAAGAAATAAATAAATACTGAAATAAATGTCCCTAAATACTGAAATAAATATCCTGTAGAAGAAAGGAATAATCTCTGGAAATCTGTGAAAATACAAGCCACTGCCAGGAATGCTGGTTTTGACAGATGAACATATCTTGCAGCAAAAGGTGAAATACTTGCCTCTTCAGACACCATCCAGCCTTCTGTTTTCTCTGGCTTCCTTTAGGCTTTACAGTGTAAACTGAGATATCTTGTCAAATCAACTTTAGCATTGGCAACTTTAGAGTCTAATCTTTCTTTCTGAAAACACTTCGGCTTTTTTTTCTTTGAAAATTGAAGAGAAGGACTATTTAGCCATGGCAATAGCATAGTCAACATGTTCATAGTAAAGACAAATAAATTAGTCATCCTTTTCTGACCATACATCCAACAAATTTCTTCAGCTACCTTTCAGTCCCTGTATCAGTATGAATTTTGAACAGGCTCTCTGCTCAGATTAAAGTTCTCTCATTCCCAGCTCAGATTAAAGTTCTCCAGCAATAGAAATCACTTGATTTCATTTTATTGTTGAGGCACTCTCTTATGAAGGTGAGGGGTTAATGACACACCAAATTATACAGAATTTTCTTTAAGGAAGAGATTTATCTTAAACCAACAGCTACAGAAAAGAACAGTGATTGATCTTCTCACCACTCAGCAGCATCAGTAAAGCTACAAACATATATTGTTTTTACTCCTCTGAGAGTTATTTATTGAGCAAAGGGAGGGTGGATAGCACTTCCTTTGAAGTGAAACATCTTGCTTGGATAAGGAGATATGTTGCATGAAACGAAAGTAATAAAAAGACAAAATGCTTTATTAAATCTTCTTTATCACAATATTGTGTTCCAATAACATGATCTAATTAAAGACGTATATGAAGCTCTTTTCATCTGAAGATTAGTTCAGAGGTCTTAATTTATTCTGAAACAAACATGCTGCTGAAATGTTTCCAAGATTTCCAGTGATGTATTCTTTCCATTTTCTCTAACAGGTGTTGATGCTTTAACTACCTCTTCAAGATTTGTTGTACAGGGAGGAAAAAGAGACAGCACTTTTTGAAAGGAAGAGACAAATTATTTCTTTATCATCAAATCAGTAAAAAATAAATTATATAATCATTTAATACAGAAAAGCTTCATAAATTGAATAGATCTAGCAGTGGATAGCTCTGAGAGTGGATCTCATTGCTTGTAAGTTCACTTCAGCTCTTTCCTTCATATGCAAGAGGTGAAATATCAGATGTTTTAAAGACACCTCACACAAAATGTCTTTTGGAACATTGAGTTCCTGTGTAATTCCCTTAAGATCAGCATGTGTCACAAATAAGATGAATGAAGGACAATACTAATTTCCCTTAGAATGGTACTAGCAGAAAATATTTTGTGGGCAACAGCCATTACCTTTCCCTTGAAGCACTCTACTAATTTTCCCCTAACACTTGCAGTTGGCTTAGCCCTGAAATAATACCTGCAATGAAAAGACCTTGTTTTACTTACAAAATCAATTTCAACAAAGTTTGTTTCCATTTCATGGTAATTGTGGTTCTGTCATATTTGGTATAAAACCAGATAAATCTGATATATCATATTCAACAAAGGTTCATTGTATGAACACTATAAAATATTGCTTAGGTGTAAGCTGTCAAGTCTCTAATAGTAAAAACTGAATGACAAATAAATACATCCATTGCTACATACAGTCATACCTACATCCAGTAATTTTTATGCTATGGAATTGTAAAATGTTCATGAGAAGCCTGAATATGTATTCTGTAGTAACAGCTTTGCAGTGTTTGAAACATTTGAAAAATATTTTGTGTTGCTTAGAATTTCATTGAACTAGACCTAAAGGAGTTTATTCTCTAACTGTAAACAAATATTTAGTCTCTTTTTTCTTCATTTTTCCCCCCTAAGATACTCTTTTACATATCACACACGTTATTCCTCTTAATCAGGAATTGTTCTTTTTTTGGTCTCTGCATTCAACAGTCATTTGTTTTTATGTCTAAGAAGGTTCTTCACTAAGAATAAAACTTTGGTGTAGTTTTTGTTTACTTATAATCACAAGTATACTCCCAGTTCCCCTTTTAGCCCTTACCAACTGTCATCAATCCTGCCTTAAGTCCTTTACTCTTTGTAATCATGTAGAAATAGACCATAGTAAAAAAAACCCCTTTGTCCTACACAAGTACTTTTGTTCTTACTGATATTAAATATTCACGACCTCTGTTCCTCCCACTAAGCCCTCTCAGTGACTTCCTTATTATTGTACATTGTACTCCTTCTTACAGTCAAACAGAGATCAGATTTGGCACACTTAGGATCTCATCCAAGACCATCTGTTTTATCGTATCTTTTATCCAACCTTATTAAGCCATTATTTAGAAACAGAAAATGGGGATGTATTATTAACTTCTGTAGTAGTCAGAAGGAAGACAAAAACATTTTCTGCTTTAAGTGGTATAATACCCACGTGCTAAGGCAATTGAAGTTACTGTAAACAGCTTTGACTTCATGCAAATTAAAGCTTACCTACAGAATGTGTGAAGCAAAACAATTTTGAAGAAAAACAGACTAAATGGACAGTAGAAGTCAAAGGAAGTGGTATATTTTTGAGATGGTAATTTGGTTATTTGTATTTCAAAAGTAGATTTTGTACTTGTAATAAAAAAATAGGCTATATGTTAAAATTTTGGGGAGAACTAACTGCAAATAATATCTACATTAGGGTAAGAGAGAAGATAATTTTACAAAGGAAAAACAGGAATATGAGAAGAATGGGTCTTCAATTGTATTTATGTAGTTCTGCACACTGCAAAATAACTGCAAAAAGATAAATTCCAGAAACATTTAGAGTAGTACTGAAACAAATGGCAGATTTAGCCAATTATAGAGCAGAAAGTTACAGAAGTAGCAATTTCATACTGATAACTTTTAAGCAGGTGAAATTAGAATAAGTCACTGTAAGAAATGGGAGATTGTTCTTGCAAATAAAGCAAGTTCACTGCCACCTCTGAAAAATAGCTGGAAGCGCTAGTATCTTTATTTTAAATGCATTGTATCCATACATAAGTTAAACTTGTATTTTTATTTCTTTTCCTGTGCCCATTACCCTGCGTATGTTCTTGATTTAAACATACGCTCTTGTTCTTAATGAGTCTATGCATCCTGAAGTATGCACCAAAGTTGAATCTATGGATCCTGAAGTAAGGTCGTTTTCACATATTGCATTAATAAATTGATTCTTGGTCATCAAGACGTATCATGCAGTCAAACACTGGACAGGTACAGCTGTCACTGGGTTAAAAACTGGCTGGATGGCCCAGCCCAGAGAGTGGTGATGGATGGGTTCACATCCAGTTGGTGGCCAGTCCTAAGTGTCCTGTTTAATATCTTATTGAGGCTCAATAAGGAAAAGTGCCAAATCCTGCACTTCAGTCGCAACAACCCCAGACAGAGCCACGGACTGGGGCAAGAGTGGCCCAGCAGAAAAGAGCCTGTGGGTGCTGGCCAACAACTGCCTGAACATGAGCCAGTGTGTGCCAGGTGGCCAAGAAAGCCAGTGGCATCCTGGCCTGTATCAGCAATAGTGTGGCCTACAGGACAAGGGCAGTGATTGTCGCTCTGTACTTGGCACTAGAGAAGCCACACCTCAAATCCTGTGTCCAGTTCTGGGCCCCCCACTGCAAGAAAGACATTGAGGGGCTGGAGTGAGTCCAGAGAAGCACTGAATAAGCTGGTGAAGGGTCTAGAGAGGAAGCCACATAAAGAGCAGCTGAGAAGAGCTGGGGTTGTTTAGTCTGGAGAAAAGGAGGCTTAGGGGAGAGATTTTTTTACTCTACAACTCTCTGAAAGGAGGTTTAGCCAGGTGGGCATTGATTGGACTCTTCTTCCAAGAACCAAGCAATAGGACAAGATGAAATGACCGTGAGCTGTGCCAGAGGAGGTTCAGCTTGGACATCAGGAAGAATTTCTTCACTGTTAGCATGGTCAGACATTGGAACAGACTGCCCTGGGAGGTAGTGGAGCTACCATCCCAGGAAGTGTTCAAGAAATGACTGAACATGACACTTAGTGCCATGGTTTTGTTGACGTGTTGGTGATCAGTCAAATGTTGGGCTCAATGGTCTTGGAGGTCTTTTTGAACTTTAATGATTCTGTGATTAAAAGACATTCTACCACCTACAGCAATCCTGTCTGTGCCACTTCCTACCGAACTGACATGCCTTCACCCAGCTTGCCTGATGAGCCATCTGGATTTTAACAGAATTGCCAATTTATTTCTGCAAATATTTTACTGTTTTCTAATATTAAAACATTGTAAATCTCAGTCAGTGAAACATTAAACAATTACTAGCACAGATAAAGAGTTCCCAAATGGTACTGATATACATCAGAATGGCAGGTTCAAAGACATGGGAGAACCTCAGTACATTTGATCTGTCATATGAGAATAGTGGTTCCAGGAAAAATCATCCTATCTCTTGCCAGGAGAATATCATACATTTATTACAGCCAATGCCAAATTTACATTGCATTTACAGATATATGAAGAAAAGCAGTTATTGTCCCAAAACTGTTCCAGCTGTAGAGAAACAGAGAAATAGCTTTTGTCAGGGAAAAAGGAAAGAGAATGACCTAGGCCCAAGGACAGCATAACAACAGACACAAAAAAAAATCTGGCAACAGGTTGAGCAGTGGATTAAAAAGTTCAGAGCTAAAATAAATGCTGAAAAGAGATTCCTTTGAGTACATTAAAATCCTCAGCAGCATCTACAACAAACCAGGGTAATTCAAACAGTGATTAAAACTCAGGAAAAGTAAATAACCATTGTTTCTATTTGCTGGTAGATAAGCATAGCCTAATAACTTCTCACTGGATTTTCATCACTGGGTTCAGAAGAAGAGAGGACAATGGAGAGAAGTCAAGCTTATAACTAACCTAGGAAAAATAAACATAAGCATTTATATATGTCTTTGTGTACTCTGCTCTCAACACACCTGAAATGCCACTTATATATGGCAAAAAAATGGGAAATTTGTATATACACAAATTCATCACATTTTTAAAAGCTGAAGAAATGAAAGAATTTTCATCAGGCCACATGAAAAAGACAGTGCAGGTTCTCCAAGATCTTGGACTATTTTGGAGAAAATACTTTCTATCTAGACTCTATGAAATGTTCATTTCTCTTTCAGAGGAGGAAAGGTAGGTCATCTTGCCCAAGAATAGACTAATCCTGTAGCGTACCATATCCTGATGTTTCTCCTTGCTCCTTGGGTGCCGTTATCTTTCCAGCAGTATGATGGATGCTGGTCAGTCTGACTTTACCCAGGTTTCAGGTATTCCACCACCGTGCTTGTGTGCTCTCGTCCATAGAAACCTGTAGCCAGGAGAGCAGAAAACAGGGCAGCTCCCAAGCCTCCAGCAAAGCAAAAGGGAAACAGCCCTGAACTTCTAGGGAACCCCATTCAAAAGGCTTGATGTCACCTTCTGGTCATCAATGGCTGTTGGAGCAGCTTCAAAGTGCCTTAGAAACTGAAATTAAAAACTATGACAGAATCCTACTTCTAAAAAAAATACAAGTCTAATATTTAACAACTTGCACAGAAAAAAACCTCTTTTTAAAAAGTCCTATTACAAATTGTGTCTCTTCTTCACCTTCAAACCAGTCTTCATGCTAACAAATGAGCTTTTGCTTTACAGAAATTTTCCCATTTAAATTGTTATTTCCTGCATCATTTATTGTGTTCTTTGATCTTGGGCTGCACCTTTAAATCTATGTCATCTTCTTGGGCTGTTTAGATAAATGTAGCTTAATAACTTCACAGTTATATCTTTAAACACAGATTACTATCACACAGTCAGTTTGCTGTTCAGTTGTGAACAACCACAAGAGACTATTTTTAAAACTTCATAAAAGCCCTGCAAATGGCTGAAAGCACTAAAAGGATAATACTAGTGGCTATCACTGTGATTGTAAAAAAGACCTATAAACCAAGGTGAGACATCTTTTATTATTTCAAAACCAGATATCAAAGAAAGTATCATTACTTCATAATGTCTCAGCTATTAAATAACTCTGCATTTCTTGTGCATTCAAATCTCATATTTTATTAATCAGACTTCAAGGGACAAATTAGGTCCCTCTGGTATTTACATATGACTTTTAAAAACATCTCGACCTGTAAATCTCTTTACAAACACTAAAAACTATTTGACAAATATTGCAGGGTAATTGCAAAACAAATATAGCAAGGTAATTTTAAAATAATACTGCATTAAGCATTAACTCAAATTGTTTATTTTATAGAAAACAAGTTAGAGAGGTTATGAGTAAACTGCTGAGTGAAGATGAAGCACCATCTAGTCTTCTACTAGAGACAGGATTTCATAAAAAGGGAAGTGTTGGTGGCTGTATTACCTAAGATTTTCTGCCACTAATGCACCCCACAAATGCATAAGAATTGGAAAAGAAAGATTAATCAAAGCTTACGTGCCAAACTACAGGCTGGAAGATTCTGATCAATGTAGTTTCCACACATTTAGTGTCTTACACAAAGCTCTTTCATTTATTTTAAAAACCTTCCATGGTACACAGAAAAAAAAAAAAGTTTATTATTTTATCAAATGGGATCTTTTGTTGTGACCTTTTTAAAAATCATGTCTGTGAATGAACAGATTCAGTTAGTTCCAATTAAACAGGGTTAAGCTCATATTTTCCCTAGCATCATTAGTCCTTCTACCTGCTACAAATAAGGCCAAATAAACCAATCCTGATATAGATGTCTCAGGTGACAGCTTATTTTGAGGAACATATCTGCTGTACTTACAGAGTGGGAGAGATGCCTACACTACCTAGATCTAGGTGCCCTTTCTACAAAACTAAGGAGTAGATAGTGGTCTCTTCTATAATGTCTTATACTCCACAAAATAGCAACCAGCAAGTTGAGTCTGCTTCCATTCAGAATGAAGGAAATGTTCAGCTGCAGTAAAGTACCTTTCTACTAGGTGTAAAGCAGAATAAATAGTGAACATAAATACGACGCTCCCACCATTTTGAGAGATACCCCTTATGTTATAAGAATTGAAAAGCTGGCATGATGGAGATTAAATATTTTGTTTACTTTGGTCACAACAATCATTTAACAGACTGAATGATAATGGTGTTTCCTGGTACCCTCTAAGTTGTTACATTTTGGGTTCTGAGTGAGAGTAAGCTGGATAGATCAGCAGCTGAGCAGTCGCAGAAGCACAAGGCAGGTGAAAGAAGAAAAAACACCTCTCAAATCAGCTAAGCCTGATCAATGTATTCCAGTTCAATGTATTTCAAGCTGGTAAATCTTACCAGTGACCATTCAGAAATGAACAGGAGAAAGTAGCATATAGAGAAATAGCACAGCCAATGAACACACATCTGTCCAGGTAAAGGCCACCAAAACTGTTTATTGAACAGGACTGAAGCACAGGATGTTCTGGATGTGGGAAAAAAAATGATAAGAAGAGAGTTAAGCAGTGGGATAGGTTGAGCAAAGAGGATGTGCAGTCTCTTCTCAAGAGTTTGCAGGCTCAAGTGGACAAAGCCCTGAGCATCCTGTTCTGCTCCTATAGTTCACTCTGTTTTGAGACAGAGTTTGGGCTGCAGACCTCCGTAAGTTTTTCCAGCCTTGACTATTCAGTGGCTGCAGATGACTGCAGATAGTAGCAATCAGTAGCATCTCAAAAAGACAAAGATCATGAAGAAATCTCAAGTCATTTCAGACAATTTATAAACTCATTTACATGGGAAGCTAGGAAACAGGTCAGATGTTTCACAGATTTTCCATCACATGCCAGCAGCTCACTTGGATGTGCAGGAAGAAACAATAATGCCCTGAAAAAAGTTTAGCTGTGAGAGTATTTGTCTGTTTGTTGGCATATTATTCCTTCTACAATTACTCTACAACTTGTTTACTTTTCACAGGACACTAAAATTCCAATTTTTAAAGCAGAAACTAACAGCTAGCTTTGTAGGAATGCTGTTTGATTTTGAAGCGGAGAATAAGCAAGGGATTAAAAACTAATTTAGAAATTAGAAAATTATTTTTGAAATTAATTTCAAAATTAGTTAGAAATTAATTTTTTGTTGTTGCTACTGATAAATGTTTGGCTAAAGAGGGAGACATTGCACAATGAAAAAAAAATTCCAAGGTCCGTCAGTCTGTAGTGAAGAGGTCATTTCTCAGTTCTTCTTTTAGCCTCAGCTTTATGGTAGACATTGTGCCATCCTATTTCTATTTGCAAGACTGCATCCAAAATTACTGGTATGATTTTTATATCAAAGGGAGAGAATAAATAAATAGCAAACAGTACCATTTTTTTAGTTAATCAAATGTGGATTTTAAATGTTGCTAATCCTTCACTGAGATTAAGGAATGCTGCTTGACAATCTTTTAGCAATATGTAGCAATGGAAATATTCCATAATAAATACCTACAATAATAAATATTATGGTAATTAAGTAATATTAAGCAATATATAGCAATGGAAATATTCCATAATAAATACACATTCCATAATAAATACATACATAATACATACATACACCCATTATTTTCCATTTGCACACATACACTTTCCATCATTTTATCATCTTGATAATCTCCCTCTGTCTTACTGAAACTATGTTTACTGTTATAAAAGGTGATACTTTTGTATGATATACAGATAAGGCTCTCAGTTATGGCATGAATAACACACAAAATCAGCTTTCAAAAAGTCCATATTAAGTCAGAAAACTAGTCCACCCCAAGAGTCAATGGAGCTTGGTCACCTGCTGCACAGGATTTTTTGAGAACTTGACTCTGTCTGTGATTAGACATGCATAAAAGCAGCAGAACTATCAGCTAAACTTACCTTCTTGTCTTGTAATTTTACTTCTGTGCCTAAATCTGAATCTTGGTGTTTTTACACACACACACACACACACACAGAGGTAGAAATGAGTTAAACTGTTTGAATACACTCATTTGCTCCACTCACATTGAAAAAACACTGTGGTTGTTTTACAGCTTCCAGAGAAGTCACATATCTGGTGTCTGCACACTAATTAATATATTTGTCTTCCCTTCCAGTGTTACTAATTGTTCCTTGGGCTTAACCTTAGACAGTGACTTAGTTAAACGCTGTATTGAATTTCACCATTTCCATTTGAACTACCTTTCTGGTAGTTCACTGAAGGGTTTATAGTTATCATGAGTGACCAAAGTACTTGGATGTGCGTACTTAGGTCAGTGTATAGGCCTATACATGTGGGATGGGGGTGAAATCTTTTAAAATAAAACAGCTGCAGAAGAAATGGTCAAGCCATTGAAGGCAATATGATAGCTGCTATTAAATCCCACTTTGAGAAACTTCCTTTAGCTTTGATGATTTTTTTCTTCTCAAAAGTTGCTATCAATTTTTCACTGACCTCAGCTCAACCTCAAAGAATCAACCTAACTTGTAGTCTGTTCACATTTTTCTTATGTGGGCACAAAATTAGTAAAACAGAAATAGCAGATTGTATTGAAACTGAAAGTGATCAAAAGTTGGGATGGTTTGGGTCTAAAAAATTTCATTAATTTTATTTTTCTTTTGTAAAACAAATACCCTGAGGTGATTCACATGAGGATCCCTTTTTATCTGAAGTTCAGGAAGATAAGAATTAGTAGTTTGAGACTTTCTCTTTAATTGTAACCAAATGTTACCTTATAAGGGGTTGAGGATTACCATAAAGGTGTTCTCAGCTTTTCAGGCATTGTTGCCATTCTTGAAATAAAAATAACTTGTATAGTGCCTACTCAGCATAAAATCTGAAAGACTCATGATCTTATATTTATGTTAAGCACTTTTATTAGGCATCCTTGTTATTGTGAGCCCATGTATTTCTATTCAGATGGGAATTTTACCCATAAATGGATCAATGCCACAGGGCAACACAAACTCTGCACCTCCTATAGCTGCAGTGCCTGCCTGATAGAGGAATCTGCAGTATGAGTCAGGCACTGGACACATTTTTCTCAATGCATGTGAAGCACCTTGCAACAGGGTCGACAGAAGCCCTGTGCCAAGCAACAAACTCCTTGTGGCACTCGTGCATAACAGATCTTAAGATTCTGCCCCTCATCAAGACTTGAGTGTTTGGCCAGTATAGAAATCCCACATTTCAGCCTGAGAAATCTGTGCAGCGTATGTGCACTCCACCCCACACTTCAGGAAGCAACACGTCCTGTTGCACATGCAGCATTTCATTGCTCTGCATATTCCCAGTAAATCTGACTTACAGAGGCTTTTCTGAGCGTGTTCCCAGGGACTGGGCAGCACATGGGCAGTAGGTCCACCAGACAATCCCCAGAAGTGTCAGTCTTACTGTGCAGGCATGCGGTGACTTCATCACATGTGCATAATAAATGTGACGCTCTCTTAAAGTGTTGGCCTGACTATGAGGGTTCTTGCAGTCTTGTGGTTATCACCAGGCTGAATACAACCTGTTGTAGAGCATCCTGGGCAGAGAATCTGACCTGCCACAGCTTCCAAACAGCTTGAAATTGTAACAAATGTATAAATTTATCAACATCTGCCCAGACAATGTTTCTGGGCTGAAAAAGAGAATGTGTTCAGGAAATCCAACCCTTTGGTAGCCTCTGGACTACAAAGCCTAAATGTACTAAGTTGTCCCTGAAGTTCACAGCCTCCTCTTGAGCACTTGCACTTGCACCTCTTTCCTCACCCTGGGATAAGTGACCCTCTACCCCCATCTCCATGGTCCAAACGCCACCTCAGGTAAGGAAGGAAGCTGGTTTTTTCCTAGTTTGGATGACATTTCTGAAAAATATGTGATTTTATAACATCAGTGAAAGGATTGGCAACCATTGCATTCAAATAAATACCTACGGCACTTGTTCAGAGCTCCACCTAATTAAAAAACTAAGAATGATTTCCAGGCTAATAAATATTGGTTTGAGGATTTAGGCACTTATATTTTGGCTTGCCCTAAGTGACACACCTGTCCCAGAATGGCAGAGAATCTCTGGAGCAGAACTGGAGTGTCCCAAGCTAACAATTTTGTTGCCCAAAAGACCAAGTAATTTTCATCCTGTCTCCTGTGTGTATTAAACTTTCTACCAGGAGATTTTTAATGCTATTTTTGTTTCTAAGGTTACATGTATTAGAGGGTTAGATCTGAAGGAGAAAAAAAAGGAAGAAAATTTTATATGTTAGAGCTGGTGAGTTCACCTTTCTGATGGACTTTGTAGCTGTGGAAACAGTTGCAAAACTGAAAAATTCTCACAGGAGTCTCTCACCCAAGAAAACTCAGCCTCTTCCACAGACTAATTTTCTCATCTTGACAAAAATTAACATCTCAGGTGAAGGACTGAACCTGCCTGGCAGGCTGTCTGTGCTGGAGTTACAGCCAGTGATTTTATCTGAAGTGTCCAGAGGTCTCTGACCATCACTGTGCTGCTCCCCAGGAAGCCACTGAAGACTGTGGATGGGGGCACTGGTGGAGAGACCTGCTGGTACTGCTTTATGTCATGTGGGAGACAGCAAAGCTCTGTGTAGTTGAAGTGGAATCACCTTCCTCAAGATCAGGCAGCCAGAAGAAATGTTAAATACTTATATTGAGCACATTTTTTGATTACTCTGGGACTACTCTGAGCCAACAGCATCAGATATGGGGGCTTATCCAAGGACTGAGGAGCTCCAACACTAGGATTGGAAAGGGGCCCACAGAAGGAGTAGCAGTGGTGATTTTTTATTTCATCACTAATACTGGTTTCACAGCACCATCAAAAACCAGAAGCCAGACTGTGGATGTGTGGTTCTCAAGTTGGGAATGGTCTTTGGTGTCCACAGTGGTGACCTCACTAGAGCAGCCACGGAACTGATAGAACTTACAGCAAAGGCCAGCCAGGCTTCAGATAGGAAATGCTGCAGAGTAGCTGCCACTGAGCTGGAGCACAAGTAATCAGGTGGATACAGAGACCAGGGTCTCAGTGCCCTGTGGCAGGCACTGGTGTGAGCAGGCTTGCCCAATATGCTCCCACTGGGCACATCCCAGGTTAGGAGCATCTTAAGCTTTAGCTTCAGCTCTTCAGTCACTTCCCCCACTTCTTCCAGTTTTAACATCATATCCTCTTCCCATGTTTCAGATCTTATCTAAATTTTTCCTGTCCTTTCCCTGTAGTAATTTTACCTCTTTCTTCAGTCTTCTGTCTTTTCTGTTTTCTCTCTTTATTCTTATTTCCTTTTCCTTATTTTGACTCAGTTTCTGTCTCCAACTCTCTCTTCAAAGTCTGTAATCTCACTACCACACAATAAATCTATTCTTTTCTGCTCCTTTCAGATTACACTTTAATTATAAGTTTGGCTTTCACCAAAATTCTTAATTTTTCTCTTTTGCATCCTCAGGTCACATTTTTTAAATTCTATATCATCACACTCTACCCAGTTCCAAATGTCACCTTCTTCTCTACTGTCATGGTATCTGTTCGTCTGATGGTGCCTCACTCACAACCTGCTCTGCTACTCCATCTCCTCAGTTCTTAAACTAAAGGAAGCAGCTTGCCATGATTAATTTCCTCAAAAAACTTCAAAGTTGTTATCAAATCCTCTGCAGTTCTCTTCTGTACCTTCCCCATCAGGAAAAATTTATCTGTTGCCTATATTTTCTAACCTCCCAGTATGCAAGAACTCTTACTGCTCAAGAAATCTAAGACAAAGGCAATTTTGCCATGGAATTCATCTGGAATCCTATCCATTTTCTATCTAGAATTGAAGGGGTTTGATTGTCGCAGGCATTTTCTGCTATAAATGTTCTGGAATAATCATTGTGTTGCAAAACTAACAGTGGATACAGAATGGGGAAATAACTATATTACTCTGACCAGATGATATAACCTTGAGAAAACAAAACTTTGAAGTATAAACAGGCTTGCAAGAAATTATCTATGAGCAAATTCCAAGTCTGCAGATTTTCAATTGCATATCTTTCCATGGAGGATAAGAAAAACACCTGTTCATACACCTGGTGTTTTGGAGGTCCTCAGAGATACCATGTAAAGTGTTGATTCTTATACTTCCATCTATCTGCTAGTAACAACGTGAACCCATGGAAATGTTGCAAGAAATCAAGTATTTGACTCCTCATTCTGATAGGGTCTTGAGTGCAATCCTTGCTTTCTAAAATTCATTTAATAGATCAGATGTATTTGACAGTCTCCCTGAAAACCCTTTAGCAATATGCTTTATCAAGTCTTGTGGGTGAAAAATGTTTACCTATGTCATGTTCAACCATAGAACCTTACCCTTTCTCTGCTCCTTCTCTCTGATATCAAATAATTACCTTGGGCTGCCATACATCTTCTCTAAAACTAGAAATAAGGAGAAAAATCACTCATCCTTCCTAGATTTCTTGCAATTTGACAAGAAATTCTTAGATGTGTAAGGAAGCCCTTAGTCCTTATGGTTTTTTTTCTTTGTGAGAGAAAACTCCAATAGAGTGTAATTTCTGCACTTCTTTCAGATCAAAACTTGATCAAGAACTAAAATTCAGATTTCTTTTTGAAAAGAGTGATGCCATTTCTGTGCATTCCTACTTCTTATTAGAAATACAAGGACTAGATTTGTCCAGATCGAAGATACACCTGCTTACAGGGGAATGTGAATTTGATGTTTATTTATGCTGCATAAAAATGGCACAATTAACAATGTAAATATGAATTATACTTTTCTGTCTTAAATATATAGAGGGTAAAGTGAAAACTATATAGAAGGTGAAAGTATAATTGGATGATGGTTTCATAGTGACCATAAGGATGTTTTTTATCTATAAATGCATGTCAGGAATAACTGCAGAAGCTGCTTAAAGTATGAGGATTAAGAAAATGCCAAACTATCAAGAAGGTACTTTCCTACTTGCAGACCAAAAATCAGTCACAAGTTACAAATAACAGTTCTCTGCTTGTAAATGTCTATCTTTTCTTTCTTTTCCATGCAACAGCAAACAGAGTGTGCATAGGGAATAACAAGACTGGAATTTGAGGAAGAGTGAGGAGAGGCTAGTGTCAGTTTGGGATGCATGCTCAGGTCTTCTGCTGTTTGCCAGATGGATTTCTCAGGATAGGTCCTTCAGCAGAGAGGAAGACTGGACTCATTGGCACAGACTTTGTTTCCTGCTCAAGAATCCTGTACACATGCTGTTACAGCAAATCCACCAAACACACTTGACATAAGCTGGTGGGGACTTGGACTAGAGACGCAGAAATGAAAGGCGCCATTGTCTATTCATGGTCACATAAACTATTAACTCCCACTTGAATTGTTCCATTAGATTCCCACTGTAAAGTCTTCAGCTTTCTTTTGGTCTTTTCCCTTCACTTTATTCGATTGTTTGTGCAGGATAGCACTTTAGACGTAGTATTTTAAGCTGAAGGGTGTCTTCCACTGGAAATTCAAACAGATTGTACTGTAGGAAAGTATCTCACAGCATGTGTGTCTTGCGTGCTACAGGGAGTGCAGTGTTTGAGTCCAAAATATTACTAAAGATTTGTATGGAGACTAAGTAACAGAAAGAACATTTAGGAAAATATTTCTTATTTCTTGTAACATTGATTCTTTGGTAGGCAGCTTTCTTGGTTTATGAAGTAATTTAGCAAGTTCTGTGTTGTAAATTACAAAGTACAGTACATAGCACTCAGGGTAAGGGCAGTTTTGTTATTATGACTGCCCAAGATCTGATAAACTATTATATCTGACTTTATAAACACTTTATTAAATATCACACTATCACAAACCCAAGAATGTTGTATAAAATCAACTTGAGCAATTCGACATCCACTTTTTGTCATAAAAAGAAAGAAATATTCTCTTGATTAGTTTCTATGAAGCATAATATCTGTAAAATAAACAAGATAATTCTTATGTAAACAGCACAGGCTACATAGAGCACAAAAATGGACAGAGGCACAAAGAACATTCTTGGCTCTAAAGCCTGAAAGCAAATTTCCTCTTCATTTAATCTAGTTTAATAATAGTTTTAATTGTAGTATTTTTAAGTCACTGAAAAAACTTTTTTTAATTGTATCTAGGTTTGTTGGTTTGGGTTTTTTTTTTTTTTAATTGAATCTATCCTCCTAGGTAGCATCCCCATGACTGCAATGAATCTGTGTGGTCACGTGCTTCACTTAAACATAATTTCTGATGCACCCAGATTTACCAAGTGACAGATTTCTAAGGAATCTGAGTAAGAACATTACATTAACTGCTATTATTCTGGGTAGCACCATGCACACTCCTATGTCACACAGTGCTTTCTCAGTCATTCACTATGTGTAGTTCAGGGAAATGTCCTCCCCTGCAATATCTTCCATTTTCCTTTATTCCCATGTCAACAGAATAGATACTTCCCACTTGCAATCCCCAGTTTGGTGTTTTTTCACTATTCAGAGTCACCCTGACTGGCAAAAGTGATTAAATACCTCATGGAAATACCACAGTACTCAGTGCAACTCCCCCTTTGATATTGGTGGCACTCATGTCATTAGCACAGCAGTGAGTGTGCTGTGTGGTAGTCAATACACATCATTACTCATTCTTAAACAAGCATGCCCAGCTCAGCTTTAGTGTAAGAGAAGCTGGCACAAGCATCGAAGATATTCCCAGTGATCTTTAAGGGGCGTGCAAAAGGGAGGAGTTTTCTCTCACGTGGCTTTGCAGAGGAATTTCTAACCCACAGTGCCTTTAATCAGGATTAGGCGATAGCATCTGAAACACAGGCAGCTGGGGCTCCGTTCTCCGCTCTCTTCAGCTGCAGAGCCGTGTCGGTGAACTGATAACAGGCAAGCACTTAAAAACCTATTGCAGGCACAAACTCCTCTCTTCAGGAGCTGTCTTGGCGAGATGGGGGTGAACCTTGCCCAGTATGCAGGGCAATAGGACTCCCATTACCGACAGAGGTATTAGAAAAGTGTTCCCAGATGAAAGCCTTTATCCAATTTCAATTGTCCGCTGAACAACAACAACGTTAAGAGCAACATTGTTCCATTTGCTTCTGTGTCAAACAATACGACGACTGTTTAGCATTATGTTTTGTTTCCCGGAGTAGCTGAAACTACTGTGGGAGTAGAAAAGTATTTACATCCAGAAAATCTGCATTCCTCAAAGCAGATGTTTTTAATTTTAATAACATCAGCCTATAGTAATGAATATCTGAAATATTCTGATCACTGAATGCATGTTGCTGTTTAGGAGTAATGCTCCATCATAGTGGGTTTGCAGAAAATATCAGGAGCAACCAGGAGAAATAAACTTCTACTAACTGTGCTACCAAGAACACTTCTGCTTTTTTCTCTTTGAAATCTATTTAAAGTATCCTCCTGTACAGAAGAATGACATTTTCTGCACTGTAGATGTGCCATATTATAGACCCATAGACCCATACTTGGAAAATTGCATGTGTAAAATTTTTTGTAGTGTGTGCCTTTACTTTTCCACACATGCAGCCCAGATGTGCACATGCACATATCACACAAAATGGGCATGTACTGCTTTTACAAGCTAGGACATATCTTTATGAATAGCACACAAATGGAGAGAGGGGAAGCCCTTTTGGGCTCCAGGGTATGCAGGGCAGGGTCCCTGGGCTCCAGGTAAAAAAAGGTGTATGCATGTGCAGTACTCACTTTTCCCACTACTCTGTCCACATTGCAGACTGCAGGCTAGTGTAGCCACCCTTGAAGTGACTGCAAAAAACTGCTTGCAGTCCTGTAGTGCAACAGAATGGAGCTCAGTTCGGGCTGCTTTTCTCAGTGAAAACCAGTAAAACCACCCTGCACTGTGGTCTGCCTCCCTAGGCAAGACTGGTAATGGTAGATAAGTTGCTTGACTGTCAGATTAAGCCCTTTTCTGACCCAGAGATCGAGCAACCAAGATGCATACTGTCCATCCATATGCATACTATGACTTCTGTCAAGCTTAAAGAATTTTCTATAAATTCATTTCCTACATTTGACTGTGCACAATTTTTTTCCACCAACAGTAGGCACATGCAAAACTTCAATTCATACAAATAGATGCCACTGATGAAAAGTTGGCTTAAGCAGAACAACTTGTACTGATGAGGTTTGTATTTGTAAGCTTTTGTGATCTTTTTCCCATGGACATCTTTTGTAGATGTTGTTCCACACATTATTTGGATTGACATATCTCAACTGATTGTTCTACAACCTTTCTTAATAAAATCAGGGCTCTGAATCCACTTGCCTGTTCTACTTTAAAAAAAAATACACAATGCACACACAGGAAAAAAAGCAATGTGACTTTCATTTAGCTGTATGTGAGAAAAAAATTCAACTGAAAGGACTTATTTGAAAAGAATATGCTTAACTGCATATGCTGCATCTGCATTCTGCTTTCATAGCTGTTAGGCTTCAAGTGACCCGTCTCTTAGAGTGCCATACTTCATGCATGTGTGCAGGCTGAAATAGGGAAAGCTCGGCACTGTGTGGTATGTGAAGCAAGTGTTTCAAAATCTACTCTTCCACATCACTGCAGCCCAGCAGCAAACCACTGGACCTACCAGTTATTCCTCGATCTCTAGGTGACTTAAGCTACATCTAGGTGCTCAGGGTAAGAATATCAGGACTTGGTCGTAAGAAAGAACGAAAACAAGGCATGGAGACAGATTTTAAAAATATGCCTAGCACCTTAGATGGAAATATGTTTGCATTAGTCAGAACAGTTTGAAGATATTTGAGTGTTTTGGTTTTTTTGTTTGTTTGTTTTTTTGTTTTTTTTTTTTTACAGTGGAACATGACTCTGAAAAAACATATTGGGTTTAAATCTCAAAGTGCAGAACCTGCACTTACTTCAAGGAGCATTGGACTCTACCACTCTGAAATTCTCTCCCTGAAGTACCTATCTTTATTTTAGCATGCAAATCATTCCTATTAAAAAAAATCCCTTCAAAACTAAAGCTGTATTTTAGCTCGAAGGATGCATCAATTATCCCAAACCTTAATAATATTAGAGTAACTAGAAAGAAAACAGCCTAATGTACTCTTTCTGAGATGGAAGGTGGAGCATTACTTCTGATGAAAAGTTTTGTGCATCAGTAAACTATGAAAGGGTAATGCCAGTGGTACCATAAATAATCGAAACATATCCGTGCAGTGGTCAGATGTAAACTCTTGTGCCAGCATTGTTCCCATGAAAATCTCAGGGAATTTTGTCATTGAACTGAAGGGCACAGGGTTGGATTTCTGTTCCGGGGGGGGGCTGGGAGGGGGAATATGGGTTATTCTTTTCTGTGTAGGTATCTTTAGATATACCTGCAAAATAGTTGAGTCATAAAACCGTTGAATCCTTGAGTTTTGCTGCTACAGAGAATCCATAAAAAGAGATTTATTGTCATATTTCCTTTTTGTGTTGCACTGTTCCCCTCCATCATAAAATATTCTCGCCGGTTTATAGCAAAGCAAATATAGCAGCTTAGTTCGTAAACGCCAAATTCTTCCCTGTTACACTCCGGCTTTCAGACATAATCGAATTAGCTCCGATCTGTGTTGATGCCGCCGCCCCGGGCCGCAGTACCGAGGCTTATCGGGACCTGGACTGCTCAGAGGGGTCGTGGTGCAGGGACCGAGGCGGACCCGCACCAGCCCGCGAGTCTGCAGGAACCCGTCCAAGCACTTCTAACTTTTATTCTTCCTGACGAAGATTTAAAGCGGCTCTGTACAGCAGTCAAACAAGAATAATCAGCTGTGGAAAATATAACAAATCATGAGAGCGGTTTAACAGAGAGAGAGGGAGCGAATGCCGCAGATAAACCAACTGCTCGGACTGCCCTGCCTGGGGACAGGCGGGCCGCCCGCCTGGTCCCTGACCCGGCCATGAGGGGCAAGGCGGCTCTCGGGGAAAATCCCTTCTGCTGGAAAGCTCGTGGCTTCAGAGCAGACGTTGCAAAGCANTAAAAAAAAAAAAAAAAAAAAAAAAGAAAACTACAAATAAAACATATTTTTTAAGGAATCGGCATTTAGCGGGGGAGATTGCGAGTGATTTTTTAGTTTTGACGGAGGTCACTCGCTGAGCGGCTCCCGCGGGCGGTCCCGCTCAATTCCCATGCCCAGGGAAGGATCCCTGCGAGGCTGTACGGCAGGGGCGGGCGGGGGGCTGGCAAGGGGAACTCGCCCCAGCGTACAGGTAGCCACAAGCCAGGCTGTAATTACTAAGCAAACAAGGTGAAATATTGAATCGGCCTCGCCCGTGACAAGATCTGCGCTTTTTGCCGCCAATTTGTTTGTGGAGCTCTATTTAAAGGCGCTTGATTGAGGAAACGTTGAAAATAGCAGTTAGGGTTTCCCTAATGAGACCTCTAGAGGAAAGCAGTGGCATTCAGGGGGCTACAGCAGGAGGAGGGGAAGCGCTTAACCCTTTCCAGCCGCCCCCAGCCCGGCGGGGCCGCTCCCGGGCGNGCCCGGGCAGTGCCGGGGCAGGGCTGAGCATCCCCGGCGGCTCCCGGAGGGGCGGCCCGTGTCCCCGAGCGTGCGCCCCGGGAGGAGAGCGGCGTCGGGGCTCTGACCCCACCGCCCTTTGATGTAGTGGGTCGGATCGCCGTGTGGCTACGGGCTTTAACCCAGTAGCCCAAAGGCGGGTGGGGAAAAAAACAAATCAAAACGGCCCTTAGAAATCCCGAAAAGGCAGGGAAAGTATTGAACTAATAACGAGATGTGTCACACCCACACGCACTGCGCGGGGGCCTGTGACGCTCCTTTCCTTCTATCCATCGCTCCCATTTCTGTTTCTGCGTGAGCCTGCCCCGACACTCATTCTCGCACCCTCGCACACGCTTCGTGCTCAATTAGCGCCTGTCTGAGCCCCGTATTACACACGAATGAGACCTCCGGAAAAAATGTCGATAATATTTTGAAAGGCGCTAATGCCTGTGAGGGAATGTGGATCGCAGTCCTCTTCTGCAGGCTGCTTTCTCAACGTGCTAACACTTGAATGACATTGATATCTCCCGGTTCTCGATTTTATAAGTGAACTTTAGCTCCGGGGAGCAGCGGGGCTTGGCTTTGCAATGAGTTGGCTGCAGCCCGTAGGGCCCTGGGGTCTTACCTAGAGCATCTGAAAGCCCCTCTTCCCGCTCACCGCACCAGCCTCTGCTCACACGTCAGCCTCAGCCTGTTGATTGTATATATATGTATGTGTGTGTATGTATATATATGTATACACACACCTGGACAGGGATCAAAATAAACTTTTAGGGAATACCTAATAAAAAGTGAGCATTGTCTCTCCCTAGAGGAGAGAAAAGGTGAGCTGCAGAAAAACAAAGTGTTGACTTAGTAAAATAAGTTCTGCAGGGTGATATAAAGTATTTATTTTTGTTGTCGCATTTACACCCACTCCTTCTGGCCGCAGCTCCATTTCCCTCCAGGTTTGGGGAGGTGCATAACATTCACTTCTCCGTTTTCTGGCTTCTTAACTTTCCTGAAAAGAAGAATAAAGATTTATATTTTTTCTATCTAAAGCGCAGCAAATAAACATTTTGTGTATCCACAGATAGGTTGTATCGTTGTATCATCTGTATGAACAAATTACGGTACCAGGCCGTGCATTTCTAGTAAAATCTCCCGTATTCTGTTTACATTATACCATTTCTGTTTGTAATTATTTTATTTTAATTTTATGTCACTTTTAACACAAGCCAGACCGGTTTTCCCTCCGTGTTTTGTACACAATGCTCTCTTTCTCGATAAGATGTTCTTTCCTATCTTTTCGCTTTTTTCTTTTAAAAAATGTTTATAGTTCCCCAAGAGCAATTCTCCAATATTTCACTCTTGCATTTTAAGGACTTGTCCCTGTCTTGCTTTATTTGTTTGTGTGAAATTTAGTTTGAAAGGAGATCAGAGAGAGCAGGAGGGGTTTGTAATAAGAGAATGACCAAGTGACCTAAAGGCTGATTATATGTCATTAACTGGAGACTTGGTGTACCCAAATTACCAAAAAGACCTCACTCAGCCAGATCAATTACACCGAGATACGCATATAGGAATTGCGGTACTGGCTGATGCTAGCAACAAGTGTGCAGCCGGCATTTGTAGGGCTCAGCTGCTGAATTTTCGGACGAGCCTGATGCTGCAGCCGATCCCGGGCAAGCGGGAGCGGGGTGCGGGCAGCAGGTACACGGCGCGAGGGACACCGGCAGGACGACACCGACATTTCGGGGCGTGTAGTTAGGGCCAAATTGCAGCTAATTTTCACTGCTCCAGAGGGATTTTTCTCTTAAGCCAAGCGAGGTTACCTTTGATCTATGAAGGCTTCTTAAACCCCAGCCTCGTTAAATGGAGACTTTCCATGAAGAATGACAATAGAAATGTTGATTTTTGTTAACTTAAACACGAAAAGATGCCAGCCTAGCCTTCTTCTTCCTCCGCCTCCTCCGAACTTCAGATGCTGGACGACAAAATATTCCTTAATGAAGGCAATTACATTCGCGAGCTATTTCATCAGAGTCGAGCTCAAGAGCGACTTAAGATGTTCTTTCCCGAGAATACAAACAAATATTAAGTGGAAAAATAGCGTGTTTGTCGGTGTGCGTGTTCGTGTTTATACATGCCTGCATGTATAAGAGATGCACATAAAAATTCCAATAAATAGAGACACACTGTATTCACTGCAGAATTTTGTAAGGTCTTTATTACAATTCTTCTGACAAAGCAGGGCTCTTGGTTGGAACTCGTTATGTTTTTCTTTTCTTTCCCTGATTCCTGTCCAGGGTCTAAATGCAACTCTGGATGCTCAGTCACAAATATAAGCAATCCTCGAATAATTGCTTGCACATGCAGTGGTAAAACGCGTAGGGTCCGCGCTTACTGCCAATCATTGCGACTTACGAAATGGTCAGTGTCTTGGTGTCTTGAGTTTTTCTCATCCCTGATCTTTCTTTTCTTTTTTTCTTTTTTTTTCCCTTTTTTTTTTTAATACACAACGGCTGCGAGATTATCATGCCTGAAATATGTGGGCGTTCATTACCGATAATAGTAACGTAAACCAGGGTTCCTTCACCTCCAAGGGCAGCGATTAATTCGGGCCTGCTGGGCCCGATCCCGCCCTCTGCCCTGGGCGTTGAAATACAGGTTGTGTGAGCACAAGAGAGGGTGCAAGCCAGGCCCATTAGGCACAAGTCCTTTTCATTAACCCGCACTGACAGGTTGACCTCCAAATCATATTTCTCCGTGCCTCTTTTCAAAAATCCCTTTTCTTGCGTGTTTGTGCTCTTTCACAAACTCCTAAGCGACGCCCCAGATACAGGATGCAGCGCATCCCTGGGACACGGGATGCTCCAGCATCCATCCCCAAATCCATCCGAGAATGATACCCCTTTCTGATACGTTTGGTCCCGGGTCAATGACATCATGCACTCTATAAATTCAAACCCGTCTCGGCTTTTCAAGCCGTGCACCGGGCGGTCGAGCGATGTGGTGGGCAGCCGGGAGAAAGCAGAGGGAATCGGCACCCCCGTACTTAGGGAGCTGCGGGAAGGTTTTTCTTCGAGGGAGCTGCACGGCCAGGGCAGCTCCTCAAGAGCAAAGGACGAGGTGCCCTTGGGGTGCTTTCATGTGCCTGATTATTTCTTGGCTTTAATGAAAATTATGGAGGGGCATCCCGGTGCTGAGCACGGAGCAGGGATGGGTACGTCTGCCGTCGGTACCGGGCACCTCAGTGGGGACTGCGGCTCCCGCCGCTGCCCTGTCCCCGCAATCGTCCCGCCGGTTTCGGACGCTCCTCAAAAGGAAGGTGCGGTGAAAAGCAAATGAGCGGGCTCGCTGCCCAGGCACCGGTGAGGCGCCTCTCTGCCCCTGGCCTGCTCCTCGCAGGGCCTGGCCCAGTGCAGTGTTCCCAGGTCAGCCAGCCCGGGCGTCCCCAGCAGATGTGGTTTTCCGACCACCCAGCGTCGGCATCCCTTCCCAGTTTCCATACGGTTTTCCCCGACTGATTCGGAGAAATTAGCTTAATTTGCAATTTAGCTTAATTCACACAAGCCCGGGGGGGAGGAGGGGGGGAGCACAGCTCTATTGTTCTGTTATCCCGGCTCCCACCCTACTCTTGGCCCGGAGGAGAGAAGTGAGCTGGCGATAAGCGGCCCGGCGGCGACTGAGCGCCGGGGCAGGGCAGNGCCGCGGCTCCGGCCCCGCTCCCCGGGCGCCGCCGGGCACCCACCGGGGGGCGAGGGCAGCCCCTTCCTCTCGCTCGGCCCCGCGGAGGGCTGCGGGGATGGAGAGGCAAGAACCGCAGGGCACAGCCTAACGATAGAGCCCCCACACACCGACTCCCGAAAGAATAAAATAAAATTAATTTTAAAAAGCGGGTAGAGGAAGAGAAAACCAGCCTCGGCACAGTCTCCACCAAAATTTCTTTATTATAGCGAGCTAGGAGAGTCCTGTTTGGCAGCAATATCCAAATAAATCGCCGCCTAACTTGCAATTATTTTGGCAGGGAAATAAAGTGACATAAGGCAAGGGTTTCTTTTGCTTTTCTGGGTTTTTTTTTTTTCTTTTTCCTTTTTTTCTTTTTTTACACCGTATGGTTTGTGCACAAAACCAAATTCAAATCAAATCAATAAGTGTAAGATTGGTAAAATGATGGTGCTTTTCAGTGGTCTTGGAGCATAGTATTGGGAAAGGTACTTTGAGCTGCAGCGTTTTTCAACGCGTGGATCAAACAGAAAAGGCTACAACCCATGATGGGAAATCCTGAGCATTTAAAAGCTGAGGGAGGACAAGAGAGTTGCATTTGCTCTAAAACTCGCTTTATAAAACTCATAAATAACCGCTGGGATAATAGGGAAATATATATATATATAAGATCCTTCTGGGTGCTTTATCTAGAGATCCTCTTTCTCCAAAGTTAATTAAGCAATCACGATGCTAGCTTTGGAGACTGGTGTTCTGATCGATATCTCCTGTATATTTTATTACTTTTTCTCTGTCTCATGTTTTCCGTTTCCTTCATCATTGGAGATGTTATCAGAGCTGCCGTAGTGTCTTGTCTCAGAGACTGCCACAGTTGCAGTCTAACCTGCCGTGTATCGGAAAGCTCGTACACAAACAGGGAGAATGTAAAGAAACACACGCCCGTTTGCAAGCCAGTATAACTTTCCGGCCTTGACAATGTCCACTTCTTCTTCCCATCAAGAATATATTGCAGCAAAGCAAAGCTGGAGAACCGCTGCAGAAACTGGGTGGATTTCCAGGCTGTGCCCTGCAGACATCCCGAGCTGCGGGGGCACGCTGCCCGGCCGCTCCAGGGCTCTGCCTTGCACGGGCTGTCCCCGGCCTTCCTTACATCTAAAAATCCTCACTGCAGACACATTCTTTCCTCGGGATAACACAATATATACACGTGTGCTTGCGCATGTATAGATACAGATATCCATCAGCTGGCTACAAGCATGTGTGTGTACGTATAAGATATATGTGTATATACATCAATTCTACATCTGGACTAGTTTTTCACTTTCGTACTCAGTTTACACCCAGACGCTCACGCATATGCGTATATGCTTATAAAAACCTACGCCTGTATGTCTGTGCTCCGTGCGCATCTCCTCTCTAGGTCCGACTCTATCCTCCCCGTCCTGCCGAACCGCGGGGCCGGCACTCTTCTTCGCCTGTAGTGTTTCCCCGACGAAGCCAGCTCCCGCGTACCGCAGCAGGCTGCTCCTGGGCGGGCGGCCTCAGCCGCGGAGACCGTCCCCTCCCTGCGGGGCATTCCCGGCCGAGAGCCGCCGGACCCGCTCGCAAAGCCCCCGGGTCCCAGCAAGCCGCCGTGTACCATCGGCAGCCCTCTCCACGCCGGGACCCCCGAGCTCAGCCTGCCTTCTCTCCCCGGGCAGCCAGTGGATTTTCGCCCTCTTCCCACCACCCAGCGCTTCCCCCGAGGTACCTCCACAACCTCTGCAGAGGGGCCGGAGAGAGCATTAAGCTGCTGCAGAAATTGGACCACAGTTCTTGCTGCCTTCTTTCGCAGATTCCTTCATCTCTATCTTTCTCTTTCTTTAATTTATGACCTCTCAGCTCCTGTTGACACAGTTTTCCACACTGCCTATATTGTAGAACTGCATTACAATATACCCCGAATCAGCCTAGGCGTCAGCCAGCACCAATAAGGGTGGGTATTTGGTATTTCGCAGCTATTTAGTAATGCTCGGCTCCATTTGAGGATGACAACAAATGCACCTCGCCTCCGAGTTATCCATGTGTTACAGCTTGAGATCCATTTTTCTTTTGTAATATCTTCAAGCTTACTAAAGCAAAGCACCTAAATAGCTACAGGAGATTTCCTCTTTGGCCTGGCTGTTAAGCAAGCATTTAACTACTCCCTTTCGATAACTAAACCTGCTTTCCACAGATGCTTTTTTTTTTTATTGCAGAAACAGGAACGCTGAGAAATATTTATATATTTGTTAGTAAAAGCTAGAAAATTAGCTCGGAACATGCTGTAAAAAATATTCGGTTACTTACCGATCCTAGCAGTTCAAGAAGCATGAGACCCATTTCAGGCGCGAGTGGCTCGGGTGAACGCTGGCGGAGGTGCACAGGCGCAGGCAGTAAGCTGGGAAAGAATCAGTCAGAGTCGGACTTATTGTTAATGTCTCGAAACAATTTTTTCAAAACCATTCCCGTCCAAGCCCCGAGCGCTCCTCTGCCTCGGTCAGTCAGGAGGCGCGCAGCCCGAGCCAGCCCGTGCTAGCCCGGGTCGCAAGCCGGGTGACAGGCACGGCAGGGCAGCTTCGCCTCCCTCCTCACAGAAACCAGCGATCTCGTGGTGTGTATTAACCAGCAGTACGAGTACAAGCCGGAGCGCTGCCGGGGCATGCCTGTCGCAATCGGGCATCGATGGAGTGCCCTCCGAAGCCGATTTTATTTGTTCCTCTACCGGACCGGCACAAAGCTCTTTGCCAAAGCAACCTCAGAGCCTATCAAGCTCTCACATAGACTTTTGCCAAGAAACTTCTTGGATCCATACTGTACCTGGTTTGAGATAATCCGATATTTAAGTTTTAACGAGTTTGTAGGGGGGTTTTTGTTGTTTGGTTTTTGGTTTTTTTTTCATTTTTTAAATGCAGATTTTACTGTAAGGCATCTGCTAAACACTTGCATTAACCTCTGCCTCCATGATAATTTTTCCCCCCCTTGTTTTAATTACATTAGGGATGCGGAGGGGCAGCCAATCCTAAAAGAGGAGCTCGGCAATTAGCAGAGCGAACATCAAAAAGTTTTATTGCGGAGGGCGGCGGGCTCCGCCCCCGCTCCGGCCATTGGCGGCCGCCGCTTCTGACGACATATATTAACCCGAGCGGCCCTAAACATGTAGCTGTACATGGAGATCGGGCCGGGGAGCCCTGCCAGTGCCCCGCGCCG
>WBNO01013074.1:83831-95347 GCA_013400575.1 Peucedramus taeniatus | reverse complement strand
GGCGGGCGGGGAGGGGAAGCCTTTGTTTTGGGGCCCGGGGGGGCGGGGTGGGGTGCTCTAGGGAGCGGGGATGAGTCTAGTGGGCGGCTTCCCCCACCACCCGGTGGTGCACCATGAGGGCTACCCTTTCGCTGCCGCCGCCGCTGCCGCCGCCGCCGCCGCCACCCGCTGTGGCCACGAGGAGAACCCCTACTTCCACGGCTGGCTCATCAGCAGCCACCCGGAGATGTCCCCCCCCGACTACAGCATGGCTCTGTCCTACAGCCCTGAGTACGCCAACGGGGCGCCGGGCATGGACCACTCCCATTACGGGGGGGTGCCGCCCGGGAACGGCCCGCCCGGGCTCGGGGGGCCCCGGCCGGTGAAACGCAGGGGCACGGCGAACCGCAAGGAGCGGCGCAGGACTCAGAGCATCAACAGCGCCTTCGCGGAGCTGAGGGAGTGCATCCCCAACGTGCCCGCAGACACCAAGCTCTCCAAGATCAAAACCCTCCGTCTGGCCACCAGCTACATCGCCTACCTCATGGACCTGCTGGCGAAGGACGACCAGAACGGGGAGGCGGAGGCTTTCAAGGCAGAGATCAAGAAGACAGACGTGAAGGAAGAGAAGAGGAAGAAAGAGCTGGTCAGTGCTTCGGAACGGGACGGGGCGGGACGGGGCGGGGGAGCCGCGGAGGGGAGGCTGCTCGGTCGCCCGCCGGAGCCCCATCCGAGCGCACCCGGCTCCGCGCTGGGCAGAGTCGCCGGGGAATGTCCATGGGGGACGCCTCGGTCCCACCGGTCCCTGGCCGTAGCTGCGGGCCAAAAGCGGGACCGTGCCCAGCCGCGAGCGGCCGTCGGCGTCCGGATCCGACCCGGAGGCTGAAAGCAGCCGCGGGGAAAAGGCTGCCACATTAGGGCCCCCCGGGGAGGTTATTCCCGGGCTGCTGCTTGTCCCGAATCCCAAACCGTGATCTCGCAGGAGGCAAGCCTCTGCTCTCTTAAATGAAAATGTGGAAGCATGATTACCTGTTAAGCCCAGGCCAGCTTTAATCCCTCGGCAAGTACGAGGTTCGCAGCCAGAGGCTTTCCTGCCTCTGCACTCGGCGCTTCAACTTTTTTGATTTTTAACGGGAGAGTCGGTTTAGGCCAGGCAGCGCAAGCCCAAGTTCGTGTAGGCCCCGTGGCGGCTGGCGTGTGATTGATTCCCGCATGGGTTACTGGCCGCGAGTCCGATGTTTTGCCCCGGTTCGCGCCGGTGCCCAGCTTCTCCCCGCACTCAGGGAGGACATGGTTTAGGGGGGGCCTTATCGTAATCCCCGTGGATGGCTGGAACCTCTCAGCCTCCAGTCCCGCGCTGCGGCTGCGACAGAGCCCCGGGGTGCACGGAGCGGGAATCGGCCTCCTCCGCTCCCACGGGCGGCGGCTCCTCCCGCGGTGAGATCCCGTGGAGGTCCCCGTTATGTCTCTTGAAGCCCGCAGGCCTCGGCGAGCTCGGGTCTCCTCGTAGTTTACGATCTCGAGGTAGAGCAGATGCGACCTAGAAAGGGGAGGAAAATATCTAACCTTTTTTTCTTTCCTCTCCCCTTCTGTTTCTCTCTCTCCCCTCGCATCCTATCTCCCCAGAACGAAATCTTGAAAAGCACAGTTAGCAGCAACGATAAGAAAACCAAAGGGAGGACTGGCTGGCCGCAGCATGTCTGGGCTTTGGAGCTCAAGCAGTGAGCACGGCAGGACTGGAGGAGCCGTCCTCTTAGTCTCGGTAGTGAGCTCTCCTCTGAGGACTCTTTGTATTTGGAATAATCCAGTTTATTTATGTGCAATTTCTCCCCCAACCCCCCAAAATGTGGATATTTGAAGGAGAGGGAAAAAGCATTCCATATATGAAGAGGAAACTCCAGCTTGGTAAGGGGTAATGTCTCTAAATGTTTTGTGAATGTTATTTGCTCTGTATAAAACACGTGGGGAAAACAGAACCATAGAAAAGGAAAAAAAAAAATCCCTCCCTGGCATTAGTGTGTATGTGAAGTGTATCTTTAATACTTGGCCTTTTGGATATAAATATTCATGGGATTATAAAGCTATATTTCAACAGAAGCAGTTGCACCAATGTTTCGATTGACTCGGTATTTAGTGTTGTAATTTTGTTGTGGTCGTTCAGTATTTGAAGATGTTTTCAACAGTTATTGGTTATGTGCACTTCCGTCCGTAAGGGAAAAAGTGGAATCTAATTAATATTGAAGGTGTAAACGTTGTAAGTACTCAATAAACCACTGTGTGTGTTTTTTTACAAAACAAAAGAAAAAAAAAAGAAAAAGGAAAAAAAAAAGAAAATCCAAATCTTTTTATGTTTTATACCTCAAAATGTTTTGAATAACAGCGTTGTTTATGGCTTTTTTTTTTCATAATATTTAAAATATTCGGAAGTAAACTAAATTATAAAGATGGCTCCTAATTTTATTTTTAAACAAGTGACTGAATGAAAGGAGGGGTAGAGGGAGGGATCTCTCAGCCCCGTGAGTGTTGAACAGAAACCGGCAGTTCATCTGAATAGGAATTCCTTGTGGTGGTGTTCTCCAGGCAGGAGACCTACTGCGAACGGGAAATGGACAAGGGTGCAAACCCGGGCGGGTCAGGAGTAGCAGAGTTGCGCGGTTTTCGTGCCGTCGGAGCCCGGGCGGCGGCGGTGCCAGGCGCGGGCCCGGAGCGGGGGCGGCTTCCCGGAGAGGAGCCGGAGGCGGACGAGGGAGGCTGCTGAGCTTTGCTCGGAGTGATTATGTAGCAGGTAATTTTACGTCAAGGAAGAAAGAGCGAACAAGGCAAGGGATTTGCGGGGGTCTGGGGAGGGGGGAGGTGGGGAGGGTGTGCTGTAGGGAATATGTAAGATTTACAATGAGCTACGATGAACTTTATATTAACTTTGTGGTTCCTAAAACTCTCCTGGGTTGCACGTTTCCAGTACGCCACAGCGAGTATAATTATTTTTAACCTTTTTAATCCAGCTGCAAACTGCAGCAGCCCATGCTCTGGCTCTCTTTAGTATGTTCATTGCTTCACCAACGGGATCTCTCTTCCCTTAAATATTTCGCCCCTTCTATCGACTCCTTTACAAGGATCCTGGTGCCACTCTGGTGACTTTTCTGCTCCCCACTACCGAGGCGAGATGCAGAGTTCAAGGCTGAGAAATGCATGGCAACCTTCTGTACCGTAGGCACGCAAGGAAAAAAATGAATGGTTTTCACTAAAGGAAGCTGGTCTAGGTGTTTTTTGTCCATTCCTGATTAAGGGCAATGTTTTCCACCATTTCCATAATACAATTAGGGCTCGTATTTTAAACTTTTACGTAAATCTCCTCTACTTAAACCAGGCTGGGTCTCTCTCCAGGTCCAGGGCTGCATACCTGCCGGCCTTCCCGTGCCACCGCGCCTAAGGAAGTGGTTCCCAACCAGACCCAGCAGTAAGCGTAGGTAGATGTGCAATTGCCCATAAAAAGATAAGGGAGCCCCTGCGCCGCTTCGCCGCCCCTGCTGACAGTGGGGAGGTTGCGGGGTTACAACAACCAGACAAAAGTGATGTGCCCTCCCTCCCGTCGGGTCAGGCAGCCCGGCTGTGCTATCCGGCGTGGGTCTGTGTTTACAGACACTTGCCTCTGTTTATAACACTTGGAGAGAAGAATCTGCCCCCTTGTTTGCTTTTCCTTGCCCATTAGTTGCCCAGCTGATGAACTGGAGCTTCTCGCACTCTGCGTTCCTTGCTCAAACAACTTTTTTTTTTTTNTTTTTTTTTTTTTTCTCTTTTTGGTAGCGGCACAGGAAAAAATACAAGGGGTGAGGGGTGACTGCGAATGCTGCGGTGGGGCACATCATGGGCAGCCTCTCTGCAGATGCTGTGTCTTCCCTCGACCGAGTCACCGGGTTGCAACTCCCCCCGGGGATGCGCGATAGGGCCGGCGGGTGGTTCCGATTTCCAATCTCCGAATTGGAGAGAAATGGCTTGTCCAATATTTCCAAATTAATAATTTTCCGGTTTTGTAACGTCAGTTTGTCAGAACCGGGAGCCCCTCTGAATCCGCTAAGGAGGATCTCTTTTAATTGCTCACTAACGAGGATGTTGCTATTTTCTCAGGAGCAGCCATTCCCGCAGCTAAATCACAGGAGCCCTAGACAGACCGGAGCCGACAAAAATGTAGGTTTTGACGTTAAAAGCTAAATGGGGAAGCAGAAGGTAAATTGATGGTAGATGGGGATGTCAGTGCCCTGGCCTCAGCTCTCCGCCGGCGGAGCCGAGGCCTGATAACAGCGGAGAGCTGCGCTCCGCATCCTGCCCGCACCCGGGGGCATCGGCATCCCGTCGATCTGTCCGGTAATTCCTCGGGGCCAAAACATTTTTTGGGAGCTTTTACCGAAGTTAAAGACACGTAAGAGGAAGGATAGCAGCCTTTCCCCCTCTCTAACTTTTCTCTGTGGGTGCAGAGAGGAAGAGAGAAGGGAGAGCAGGGTGGAGAGCAGCCCGGTCGCTGGAGCCCTGTCCCCTCAGATTGACTCACAGATCCGTGTTTTAGGCTTGTAGCCTCGTTTCATGGCTAAGGGAGTGAGACTCTTTGCTCTCTTTCAAGAGAACACAGCATTTTAATTTTTTTTCTGCTCTTGAAAAGGAAGAGCCACAAAACTCCCCCGGGTGACGTCCCGCCTCCCCTTCCCTCCCAGGGAGCGGCCCCTCGGTTCCCCGGGGTGCGGGCCCGGCTGCAGCCCCGAATCAGCGCGGACGCCCCCTCGCAGGGAGGCGAGGACCTCCCCAGCGGCTGCGTGTCCCCTGGGGGCCCCGATGCAGACAGCAGAGTGGATTTTTAGAGCTCGTCCGGATTTTGGAAAGCGGGAACGCAGCGAGGGGCCGGCTCTGTGCCCCGCTGCTGGCAGCGAGCCTATCAGCCGCTGGCAGTACCGAGTTTTGGGGGACTCTGTAACATGCGGAACCTCGTTGCTCTCGGATGTGTATGCCATGCCTGCACTCCGGCAAGCAAAAGAGAGAAAAAAAATGTGGTGAGGCTTTATTTCCTTCGTTCTGCTTAGTGTTGTGGTCTGGGGATTTTTTTTTTCCCCACACATACTCCCCTCTCCTCCGTGGTTCTCAGGAGCTCTTCTTTGCCTCAAAAGACTATTGCAATAATTATTTCTCGTTTGAGATCCTTGTCGAAGAGGTGCAACAGGGCCCCTCAGCCAAGCCAAAGACACCCCCAGAACAAGCGCTGGGCCATACGCGGGATATAAACAGGACTAGGGGATGCCATGGAGACAGCATGAACTTGAAAGGTGGGCAGGGAGGTGGGGAGAAAAGGTTAATAATAAAACCTCTAAGCAAAATATCCTCCTTTTGCGCTTGGAAACCTAACCTTAATCCTCCTTTTTCACACGTACTCGCCCAGCGACCCACAAATACCCCCAGAAGAAATCTCCAAGTAGCGATGGGAAGGAAACGCATTCTGCACGCCTACAGACATAATCCCCTCTGCTGTAACGAGGGGCTTATCAATGCTTTATATATTTTTAATTTGTGATTTTTTTTTTCCTGCGGGCCATGAGATATATGCCTTTGCAAACCAGGTCCGATCTTTTCTATTTCTAATTGGCCAATTACTGTTCAGCTGTTTCAGCTTGTCACATACAATGGAGAGTAAAGCAGAGTTGTTATCTGAATTATAAATTCACATAAATTTTAGCAAAGCCGAGTGATGCGCCAGGCCAGCGGATTTCTGAGGTTCCCTGTGCCTCTCTCTTTCCAAACCAGCGTGGTGTGTGTCTCCCTCTTCCTCAGTTTTCCCTCCCCCCAATCCCATATTCCTCTAGAAATACCATTGCTTTGATGATGCGATTTTAGAGCATTGATTACAAATTTATTCTCAGACACTATATAAGTCTTTATATCTGCTATTAGAGACATCTGGGAATGATTAGAGCCGTCCCTCCCCCGGCTCTGCTCGCTCTATCTTGCAGCGAGGAGCTAGAGACATGTTGACGTCAGATCAGACGGCTCGGAGCCATCCTGCTCTCCACTTGGGTGTAATCACGGCGACGCTTTCCAAGCCCCGGCCCGGCCGCGGCCGCCAGCTGGGATGCGGGTGCAGCGGGACGCGGCGCTCCAGCCCGGAGGCTCCTCGGTACAGCCCGGTTTTGAACCCCGAAGGCTCCGACTCCTCTGAGTTTGCTACCGAGGTTGTTTGTTTATTAGTCTGTTTGGGATTTGGAGAAAGCAGAAGCCGTGCATTCCGCGGGCGGGGTTATTCTCCCATCCACCCCGCTCCCCCCAGCCCCCGGCCCAGCGCTTGCTTTATCTCGGCCCGATTTCTCCCAGCGCATTCGCTCACGGCGCTGTCTTCCAAAATAAATATCGAGCCAGGCAGATTTCCACCTTACGTCTTGGCAGGGAGAAATTAGCCAAACAAAGTGCAACGCTTACGTGCGGGCAGTCGCAGGCGCGCCGACACCCCGTTATCCAAAGTGGTAGTCAGGTTTAGAAGGAGCCGGGAGAGTTGGAGGCTGCTGTAAAACAAGACGATTCCCTACCCAAACGGCAGTGTGGCTGGCAAGGAGATGGCTTTGCACCTGCTATTAAATCCTAATGAATCGCCTCTAATTGAGAGCTGGGGCTGGCTGACGGTCGCGCTGAACAGCCAGGGTGGAAGCCTTGGCTCAGCGGGACCCTAAACCACGTTTGATGCGCTTATTTTGACAAACTTTTTACTTTACTTTTTTTTTTTTTTTAATGTTTCGTATCACTCTATTTTTTCCCCCAAGGAGATAAAAAAATAATAATTGAGTAAATACAACTTAAGCCTCCACTGGCTGTTCGCAGTCTTGGACGGCTGACACTTGTCCAGCTGTACATTACAGTCAGTGCTACTAGCAGGAAGGAGGGGCGGGGGGGTGGATGAGAAAGCAGTTGATCTCGTCTCCAGAGGAAAAAGATAATGTTAGACAATTTATCTGAAGGATTAAATTCTCGCGGTAAAATACGTTTGCCAGGAGGAGGGAGAAAAGAAAAACAAAGCCCCATGTGACCCTAAAAATAAATTTAAAAATACTTCAATTTCTTTGTTCCAGCAGAATAAAATAAAATAACCCCCCTAAGATACCGCAACGCTCCTCTGTGTCTATCTGTAATCTCGAAAGGAAAAGGAACATTTCCTTTCTGAATCACTGCAAACGGCACGCTATGAGCTCGGCTTCCCACCACAGCCACCGACCCAGGGAGTCGGGTGGGAGTGAGCGAATTTTTAAAAAGCTGTTAAAGTAAAGGAAAAACAAAACAAAAAGCAGAGAAATAAGCCCGAAGAAACCAAAACCAACAACAAAACCAAAAAACCCATCAAAATCCTATTTCTCCCTTTACGGGAGACCTCTGACTGGTGACGGCTCTGTGGCAGGGCTGAGGCTGTCGTCTCGGCACCTCTCCCCGGGGAGTCAGTCCCGTGTGCTGAGGCAGGAGCCGTGTCCCCGCCGACAGAGGCCGTGCGGGTCCCGGCGGAGAGCGGGCGGTGTCTGCGGGCCCGCCCGGGCGAGGAGCAGGGCTCTGCGGGCTGGGGGCGAGGGGCGGCTGCCGCCGGAGCGGCCTTCTGGGAACAGCAGTAATGTGTTAGCGGAACAATGGAGATCAGCGGGCCCGCATCGCGGAGCCCTTCATTTGCTAGCCGTGGAGGCTGTTCAAAGCAGAAACAAGCCCCTCCGTTGCCCAAAGGAGTCGGTAGAAAAATGTACAATTCAATTTTAATGCAGAGCAGTAGGATGGTTTCGCCGGTCTCGTCTGTTGAGCAAACATATGGGGGTAATAGAGAGGCCGACTCTCCTATAGGGGTCTCTATTTGCATGCCGTATGTGGCTATAGGCTGCAACAGCTGCTTATAATGAACTTCTTAAAAAAGATAAATACGTGTGCAAACCCAGAGAAATTTTCTAAAACTGGCCTAAAAGACAATGAAATGTCCTGCCAGAAAATACAGGAGGCGGAAGAGATTAAAAAGAATAATAATATTAGGTGCTTCCCCCACCAGCCTCTAGCCTTCGCAGAGTTGCTGGCAGCGCTGCCCGAAGGAGGACCCCGGCAGCTGGGGGGGTGCGGGAGGCCGGGGACGCCCGGGGGTCGGGCGGCGACGGGGGGAGGTGGTGTCTGGAGCGGTCTGGCAGGGGCGAGCCGAAGCACAGGGCTCGGCCTTGACTGCCTCTCTCCCGAATCTGGTTTTCATAGAGCCGCGCAGTAATTACCCAAAGCCATAACTGTCTCCGAAATTATTCATTAAAGTCATTCCCGGGAATCTAGCGTCGCGAGAGCCTACATTTATGGCCTTTGCGCCCTCCGAGCGTGACATCGTCTCTCGCCTTGCGTCCTCGGCGGCCGAGTGTTCAGCATCGCAAAGAGGAAGGGGGAGACGGGGTTGCTGTCTCTTGCCTTCCCCTCGGTGTATTTGTTTGCGGGGGCTCAGGTTGCTTTCCCCCTTTTGGCAAAGGAGCGCGATGCAACCCTGCAGATACCTTGGGAGCGAGGAGGGTATTTTGGGGAGTTGCAGTGTTGTGCGGAAGATCATGTCTGTGCCCTGTGGTGCTGTCAGCGGTGACAGATCCCAGATGCCGTCGCTACTGTATGGCAGATTGAGTTTCTCAGCAGAAAACTCTCTCCCTCCCTCCCAAACGTCTTCAAAAACCTTCTCCAGATACTGCGGGTCACTTCGGCTCAAACGGGGAGAGAAAGGGGGGAGACAAAAGGCTTTTCCTCTCTCCTCCCTCTCTCTTCCTCCGGCCGGATCTCTCTGGGGTGCGCGGGGGGCCATGACCGGGCCCTTGTGCACCCGGGGGGCTGAGGCTTCCCCTCTCACCCCCGTCCTGCTGCTGAGAGCCCGTCGCCGAGCACGGGGACCGAGTCCAGGTAAGCGGGGGGCGGCGGGAGCGGGGCCGGGGCCGGGGCCGAAGGGATCCCCGGAGCCGGTCCCTCCTCCCCCGGTCGGATCTCGCTGCCTGAAAGGAGTTTCCCGAAGCTGGGTGGCTGAGGTGTCCCCTTGTTCCAGACGCGGGGATGGGGTGGGAATGGGGGGTCAAGGCAAGACCCCTCGCCGTGTCCCGCCCGCCGCAGCGGGAGGCAGCAACCGGGACCCTGATCCGCCCAAAGGCCCCGGCCCGGCGGACTCGGGCTACCGGGGATGGTGGCGAAGCGGCGTGACTTCGAGGACTTTAAACGGGAAACCGGAGGAAGAGCCGGAGGAGCAGGGGAAGGCTGGCCGGCTGTCGCTGGGAGCACACCCGGCCGGCTTGCCAAGGAGAAAGGAGGACGGGCCAGCTGCGAATCCACAGGGGCCGGCAGCCGCTGTCCCGGTAAGCGGCGGAGGTCGGGACATCCCCCCCTCTTCCCTCCTCTCCGCTTTCTTTCACCTCTTAAAAGCAAGCGACTCGTGTTTTAACAGCTCTGTCTCTCCGAGATATATAATGAGTTTCAACATTCCTATCCTCCCACCTCCATAAAATATTGATGCCCCCCGAGTGCCCAAATCAGAGGCGATCGGCTGTAGGGTCTCCTGGAGTTCTGCTCCCTCTTGTTTATGGCGGGTCAATGCTTTGAGGGCTCGCTGTGGACCGCGCTTGTGTAGCTCTCTCCTCCGTGCCTTAGAGGAGCAATGCCCGTGCAATATACGGCACCAGGGAGGACTCTCGCCCGTGAATAAGCCCTCAAAACACTTCGCAGAATCGCGGGGAAGGCCCACTGCTCCCCGTGGGCGATTTGGTGTGGTAGCCCTGGGGTCAGAGTAACCCCTTGCGAAGAGCCCCGGACCTCATTCCTCCTAATTTCTCTCTGGATGGAAGCAACATCATTTTGTTCGTGCCTGTTGGAAACGGTTTCAACTAACTCCGCTCTCCGTCCTTCCTTCCCCAAATGAATTGAAAGGCTTTAATTCAACCGCTCGCACACCCCCTCCCCCCCACACTGTTTTTTTTTTTTTTTTTTTTTTAAGGCAACTCTTGCCTTTAGCAGAAGTATAATTGTGACCCTGCCTGATCCACAGAGCCTCCTGTTGGGAGCAGTTAGCTGTGGTTGCATTAGGCCAAAGGACCTCCCAAGTGGCGGTGGCCTGGGTGTCATAGGAAGGGACTCTGCACATTGTCCATTCTTTCTCATCAAAGTCCCAGGCACCGTGGAGCCAACAGTTTGGTGAAGAAGGAAAATAGTAAACAAGCCTTTCCCCTCCCTTCCCAATCCAGCAGCCCCGAGATCTTCCTGGGACACAGAAAAGGGAACAATCTTTTTCATAACTTCAGTTCTACGGTGTGATTTACATTTCCGGCTGCTCTGTCAGAGTGGCAGTAATTTACAGCCTGATAAAAAACACTTTTACAACACCAGAACATGTTCAAGTGGCGGCTTACTATGCAAAATTTACTTTTTAAAATAAGACACAGGCAAGAAAAAATTTCGGTTTCCTGCCTTTTTTTCCATGGCTTTTTGAAGAGTCAAATGAGTTAAAATTGTAGTGTAGACAAAAGAAAAAAAAATAGGAGCAGGCTGAAGAAAACAGGCATGAAGTAAATCCTGGGCTTTTGTTTATATGCTGTGTATTATACATCCACGTCTCTCCTATTTCTCTAAGATTTTCGTTTAACGGATACTTCCATTATTGTGCTCTCTGGCCAAACCCTGCTAGTCTTGCCCCAGGGAATGCTTTCATTTAGCCAAGTAGCTATTGTGTTTAAACAATTTCTTTCCTTTAATAATTCATTTCTTCTCGGGAGCCTAAAATCGAGTGGGTCTGGTAGCGTTTATGAAAGGGGAAGCATCTTTTATTCTGTTCTAAAACCGGGGTAATAGCGTTATCCCTTCTTGAGGAACATCCAGCCAGGTTTCTTCACCGGAGCAGGGCAGGACGGGTCTGGAAACTAATGTACAACATCCCTATCCTGGTAGGAACGATAAAGTTTAGTAAATTACAAATATGTGAATTTGGCAGACAGTTAGGGACGAAAATGATCAAACGACTTTAAAAAAAAAGCAAAAGAAAGGCAAGCAATGAATAAACCACATGTAGCAGTTGCCGCTTTCATGACTTTGGTAATTATTTACACCTGAATCATAGTTTACTCCAGCCACGGTTTTGAAAGTAAACCTTTAAAGAATTTAATTATTTCCAGTTTTCGGCAATAGAAATAAAAAAAAAAAAAAAAAAAAAAAAAAAGAAAGAAAAAAAAGGTAGGTTAGTGAGCAACTGCTGTCTCCCGAGCTCTCATAAAAGGCTTTATGTGCGTTTCCATCCCAAAGACACAAGCAGCCCTTCCACGTCCCCTCCTCCCATCCCTACTGGAGCGCTCACTGTCATCTGTGCACGTATTGGCGGCCTAATGAGAGAGTCCTGAGGGTCTCATGGGATGGTGCCGCTGCATATATATATATATATATATACACATGTGTGTGTGTGTGTGTATACACATACACACACAGGCACACGTTTGCCTATGTGTGCGCGTTCAGTCGAAGCACACTATTGAAGTGGGTGGGTGAGCTCCCTG